>CM068347.1:5949314-6417575 GCA_034769755.1 Odontamblyopus lacepedii
TCCTCTACCTCTGTCTCTCACTCCCTGTGTGTGGATCTGAGTCTGTCTTTTTCTCTCTTCCTCTTTCTGTGTGTGTCTCACTCCTTCTCTCTCCCCCTCTCTTCATCCCTCCTTGTCTCTTTCTCTTTTTCTGTGAGGTGTTCGCGTCAGTGAGGCCTGTGGAGTCTCCCTGTCTCTCTCTCTCTCTCTCTCTTCCTCTCACTCCTCCTCTCTCTCCATGCCTTTCTGTCTCTCTTTCTGTGAGGTGCTTCAGTGAGGCCTGTGTGTCTCTCTCTCTCTCCCGCCTCTCTCCCTCTCTCTCCCTGCCTCTGTCTCTCCCCCTCTCTATCTTTTTCTGTGAGGTGGTCGCTTCAGTGAGGCCTGTGGTGTCTCCCTGTCTCTCTCTCTCTCATCCTCTCTCTCTTCCCCTCTCTCCTCTCCCTCTGTCTCTCTTTATCTTCCTGTGAGGTGCTTCTCTTCAGTGCGGCCTGTGTGTCTCCCTCTCTCCTCCCTCTCTCCTCCCTCTCTTTCTCCCTCTCTCTCCTCCCTCTCTTCCTCCCTCTCCTCCTGTGAGGTGTTCTCTTCAGTGAGGCCTGTGGAGTCTCCCTCTCTTTCTCCCTCTCTCTCCTCCCTCTCTTTCTCTCCCTCCCTCTCTTCCTGTGAGGTGCTTCTCTTCAGTGTGGCCTGTGTGTGTCTCCCTCTCTCTCCTGCTCTTCTCTCTCTCCTCCCCCTCTTTCTCTTTCTCCCTCTCCTCCTGTGAGGTGCTTCTCTTCAGTGAGGCCTGTGGAGTCTCCCTCTTTCTTCCTCTCTCTCCTCCCTCTCCCTCTCTTCCTCCCTCTCTTCCTGTGAGGTGCTTCTCTTCAGTGAGGCCTGTGTGTGTCTCCCTCTCTCTCCTCCTCTTCTCTCTCTCCTCCCCCTCTTTCTCTTTTTCCCTCTCTTCCTGTGAGGTGCTTCTCTTCAGTGTGGCCTGTGGAGTCTCCTCTCTTTCTCCCTCTCTCTCTCTTCCTCCTCTCTCCCTCCCTCTCTTCCTGTGAGGTGCTTCTCTTCAGTGCGGCCTGTGTGTGTCTCCCTCTCTCTCCTCCCTCTCTTCCTCCCTCTCCTCCTGTGAGGTGTTCTCTTCAGTGAGGCCTGTGGAGTCTTTCTCTCTTTCTCCCTCTCTCTCCTCCCTCTCTTTCTCTCCCTCCCTCTCTTCCTGTGAGGTGCTTCTCTTCAGTGAGGCCTGTGTGTGTCTCCCTCTCTCTACCCCCTCTCTTTCTCTTCCTGTGAGGTGCTTCTCTTCAGTGTGGCCTGTGTGTGTCTCCCTCTCTCTCCTGCTCTTCTCTCTCTCCTCCCCCTCTTTCTCTTTCTCCCTCTCCTCCTGTGAGGTGCTTCTCTTCAGTGAGGCCTGTGGAGTCTCCCTCTTTCTCCTCCTCTCTTTCTCTTTCTCTCTCCTCCCTCTCTTTCTCCTCCTGTGAGGTGCTTCTCTTCAGTGAGGCCTGTGGAGTCTCCCTCTCTTTCTCCCTCTCCTCCCTCTCTTTCTCTTCCTCCCTCTCCTCCTGTGAGGTGCTTCTCTTCAGTGAGGCCTGTGTGTGTCTCCCTCTCTCTCCTCCCTCTCTTTCTCCTCTTGTGAGGTGCTTCTCTTCAGTGAGGCCTGTGGAGTCTCCCTCTCTTTCTCCCTCTCCTCCCTCTCTTTCTCTTCCTCCCTCTCTTCCTGTGAGGTGCTTCTCTTCAGTGTGGCCTGTGTGTGTCTCCCTCTCTCTCCTGCTCTTCTCTCTCTCCTCCCCCTCTTTCTCTTTCTCCCTCTCCTCCTGTGAGGTGCTTCTCTTCAGTGAGGCCTGTGGAGTCTCCCTCTCTCTCCTCCTCTCTTTCTCTCTCTCTCTCCTCCCTCTCTTTCTCCTCCTGTGAGGTGCTTCTCTTCAGTGAGGCCTGTGGAGTCTCCCTCTCTTTCTCCCTCTCCTCCCTCTCTTTCTCTTCCTCCCTCTCCTCCTGTGAGGTGCTTCTCTTCAGTGAGGCCTGTGTGTGTCTCCCTCTCTCTCCTCCCCCTCTTTCTCTCCCTCCCTCTCTTCCTGTGAGGTGCTTCTCTTCAGTGAGGCCTGTGGAGTCTCCTCCCTCTCTCTCTCCCTCTCTCTCTCCCTCTCTTCCTATGAGGTGCTTCTCTTCAGTGAGGCCTGTGGAGTCTCCCTCTCTCTCCTCCCCCTCTTTCTCTCCCTCCCTCTCTTCCTGTGAGGTGCTTCTCTTCAGTGAGGCCTGTGTGTGTCTCTCTCTCTCTCCTCCCCCTCTTTCTCTCCCTCCCTCTCCCTCTCTTCCTGTGAGGTGCTTCTCTTCAGTGAGGCCTGTGGAGTCTCCTCCCTCTCTCTCTCCCTCTCTCTCTCCTCCCTCTCTTCCTCCCTCTCCCTCTCTTCCTGTGAGGTGCTTCTCTTCAGTGAGGCCTGTGGAGTCTCCCTCTCTCTCCTCCCCCTCTTTCTCTCCCTCCCTCTCTTCCTGTGAGGTGCTTCTCTTCAGTGAGGCCTGTGTGTGTCTCTCTCTCTCTCCTCCCCCTCTTTCTCTCCCTCCCTCTCCCTCTCTTCCTGTGAGGTGCTTCTCTTCAGTGAGGCCTGTGGAGTCTCCTCCCTCTCTCTCTCCCTCTCTCTCTCCTCCCTCTCTTCCTCCCTCTCCCTCTCTTCCTGTGAGGTGCTTCTCTTCAGTGAGGCCTGTGGAGTCTCCCTCTCTCTCCTCCCCCTCTTTCTCTCCCTCCCTCTCTTCCTGTGAGGTGCTTCTCTTCAGTGAGGCCTGTGGAGTCTCCTCTCTTTCTCCCTCTCTCTCTCTCCCTCCTCTCTTCCTCCCTCTCCCTCTCTTCCTGTGAGGTGCTTCTCTTCAGTGAGGCCTGTGGAGTCTCCCTCTCTCTCCTCCCCCTCTTTCTCTCCCTCCCTCTCTTCCTGTGAGGTGCTTCTCTTCAGTGAGGCCTGTGGAGTCTCCTCCCTCTCTCTCTCCCTCTCTCTCTCTCCTCCCTCTCTTCCTCCCTCTCCCTCTCTTCCTGTGAGGTGCTTCTCTTCAGTGAGGCCTGTGGAGTCTCCTCTCTTTCTCCCTCTCTCTCTCTCCTCTCTCTTTCTCTTCCTCCCTCTCCCTCTCTTCCTGTGAGGTGCTTCTCTTCAGTGTGGCCTGTGGAGTCTCCTCTCTTTCTCCCTCTCTCTCTTCCTCCCTCTCTTTCTCTTCCTCCCTCTCCCTCTCCTCCTGTGAGGTGCTTCTCTTCAGTGAGGCCTGTGGAGTCTCCCTCTCTCTCCTCCTCTCTTTCTCTCTCTCTCTCCTCCCTCTCTTTCTCTTCCTGTGAGGTGCTTCTCTTCAGTGAGGCCTGTGTGTGTGTCTCCCTCCCTCTCCTCCCCTCTCTCTCTCCATCCCTCTCTCCTCCCTCTCTTTCTCTTCCTGTGAGGTGCTTCTCTTCAGTGAGGCCTGTGTGTGTGTCTCCCTCCCTCTCCTCCCCTCTCTCTCTCCATCCCTCTCTCCTCCCTCTCTTTCTCTTCCTGTGAGGTGCTTCTCTTCAGTGAGGCCTGTGGAGTCTCCTCTGGCCGGGCTGCTGCTCTTCTACACTCACACTTACATGTGCAGACTGCATAGCAACAAAGCCTATGTGCGCCTCACGTCTGTTACTTTCACTCCAACGCTCCTTCACCGGCTCTCGCGCATCACCTCCTCCGACTTCACCTCCTCCCGACTTCACCTCCTCCCGACTTCACCTCCTCCCGACTTCTCCTCCTCCCGACTTCACCTCCTCCCGACTTCACCTCCTCCCGACTTCACCTCCTCCCGACTTCACCTCCTCCCGACTTCACCTCCTCCGACTCCTCCGCACACACCTCACATACACCCCCAATGCGCCATCTTCATTGTTCTATAATATTCATGCCTGGTCCGTTCATTCCCCTGCCCCCTCCCCCCCCTGCGAGACACCACCCCCCCCCCAGCCTCGCTCCCTGCCTGACAACACCGCCGCCATCCCATAATATTCACGAGCAGGCGCCGCACACACCCGCGCCCTCACGGCTCCTTCCCTTTGTCGGCACAGATGCAGCGGGGCCGTGCGCGGAGCTGAAGATGTCGTCTCCGGGTTCAGACAGGTGCCCTCCTCCTCCTCCGAGCCCCCGGCGCCCACAGGAGCAGGAGCCCGGTGCCGCTGACACACATTTCCCCACCGCGACCTTGAAGCCAGTCCTCAAGTCGCCGGTCGTCGGACGTCACGCGAGACACGCCGCTTCTGCAAATCAAATTCCTCAACATGTCTTAGACTTTTAAAATCCTGTAAAATCGCAAACAGGCTGCGTTCGTGGGTTCTTAAGAGTTAAAACATTGAAATTACTCTAAAGGAGGTCACTTTCTATGCTTGAATTTGACCTTTTTGTCCTTTCTGGAAGTTAAAATTCCCGGGCCTGTCCCAAATCCAAATGCACTTTATTTATATGGCACATTTCATTGCAAAAAAGCTTAAGATAAAGACTTAAATCTGTCAGAAAATGACTTGAAAGTAGTGAAATTATCTTGTTGCGTGGACAGATAATTTTACTGGACAAGTTTTCTTAAAATAAACCACCTCTAGGCTAGAATTAAACAGTCTCAGGACGAGTAAGTCGATAATAAATCTGAAAAACAAAATGAATAACCTGATCTAAGTGTTAAAATCTTGGCCAGATCAGAGAAAACAAAGCGGTTTAGAAAGTGCTGCAGAGAGATCGTAAAATGAAGACAACGAAAAGGTAAATCCACATCCAAATGAAACAAAAACGGGCATAAAGTTGATCCAAAGTCAAATATTTTTACACAATATTATTAAAAAGTGGCCCAATTGTTAGTAATTAGTTGAAAAAACATGAAGCAAAAATAAAAAATAAAAAGAATTGCACAGCTAAAATTAAAATAAAAAAATTGTAGATCTAAAATCAGAATAAAAAAATTTGCAGATATAAAATCAAAATAAAAAATTGCAGATCTAAAATTAAAATAAAAAAAATTGCAGACCTATAATTAAAATTAAAAAAATTGCAGATCTAAAATAAAAAGAAAAAATTGCAGCTCCAAAATTAAAATAAAAAATGCAGATCTAAAATTAAAATTAAAAATTGCAGATGTAAAATTAAAATAAAAAATTGCAGATCTGAAATTAAAATAAAAAATTGCAGATCTAAAATTTAAATAAAAAATTGCAGATCTAAAATTAAAATAAAAAATTGCAGATCTAAAATTAAAATAAAAAATTTGCAGATATAAAATTAAAATAAAAAATTGCAGATCTAAAATTAAAATAAAAAATTACAGATATTAAATAAAAATTTAAAAATTGCAGATCTAGTCATGCGTTTACAAAAAAAATTCTTTTAAAATCAGATGGAGGTGTAAGAATGCCAATAATGAACTAACTGGCGAGGGGTATATCATCGATTTATTTTTATTTTTATTTATTTTTCAGACAAAATTATCACATTTTTGACCCCCTGAACATCAATGAAAAGTCCCCAGATCATCAGATGAACCGGTCCGGCGAAAAATTTGATAAAATGGGCATCACAGCAATGCCCAAAGTGACCTGACTCAACAGCGCCCCCTGGAATAGGCGAAAATTGAAGTTATTTAGTGCAGCTTTAAAGATCATTTCGTTTAAAAGGTCCTGTTGACTCTTGAGAGCTTTAAGCCTCCAAAAACACACCCCAAGTTGTGTTTTGTTTCATTCATGTTTGAGTAATCCTCGTTATTAGTCTGTCTACATCTCCGATAAAGCAGTGGTTTTCAACTTAACAACTACCTTTTACCTTCACATCCGTAGAGATCGGCAACTCCAAGGCTGAAATTATCTAAATGATTCTAGCGAAGGTGTTCGGAGTTTAAAAACACAGTGGAGCACTTCCTGTAATACACCATAACGTCACATCACAAGCAAAAAACATCAATTTGAGACGAGAACATGGCGTAAATATTTAAGGTTTGTGCGTTTAACATGCGTGAATGAGACAAAACTTAAAAATTTTTCCAAAATATCATAATATGGGCCCTTAAAAACCTTTATTTGAACCTAAAACATAATGAAATCGCGAAAGATGACGTTATATAAATAGGTTCCACCCGTTTTTTTGTATATAGACCTCTGCCCTCCTCTGAAATTATGACATCAAAATTTTAGAACGCCGTGAACAAAGACGTGAATGACACAAAACACAACTCCAGGTAACAACATTATAACATAAACTAGCTAAAAATATGCTAAAAATAGCATAAAATGGGTCCTTAAAATCTTTATTTGAACATAAAACATATTGAAATCGCAAAAGGTTACGTTATATATCTAAATAGGGTCCACACGTTTTTGGAAATTGACCCCTGTCCTCCTCTGAAATTAGGACATAAAAATTTTAGAACGTCGTGAACAAAGACGTGAATGAAACAAAACATAACTCCAGGCATTTGTGATGAACCAGTATTATAACATAAACTAGAAAATAGCGTAATATGGGCCCTTAAAATCTTTATTTGATCATAAAACCTATTGAAATCGCGAAAGGTGACGTTATATATTCAAACAGACCCGCGCCCTCGTCTGAAATTATGACATAAAAAATTGCAGAGCGTCGTGAACCCAGCCCACGGGCCGTTTCGCAATGACAAAACGTGCTCAAACTGGAGGAAGATAGATAAAAGAGGAGCAAAGTTATTTACGAGAGCGCGGTGAAAGGATGAGCATAACAGAGGCGCCGGACATGACAGTGGCCACCTCGTCGCCATGGCGTCGCCGTGGGAGACTGCGGAAGACGTCATTTGGGGAAACAGGGGACACAAAGGCGCGAAACGACACGAGGATGGGCCCAAACACAAGAGAAGGGGCCTAACAGGAACCTGTCTTTGCCGATGGGGCGCCGCGAGTCACAGGGTTCAGGTAAACGCACATGCGAGTGGAGTCATCCGAGTCAACACCAGACACAAATACACGATAGATCGAAGTTTGTCTAGAGGCGAAAACAACAGGATCCGCAATAAATTCTAGATAATCATAATAATAAATCACAATAAGCGGCAAAGAGCGATACGAAAAGCATGAAAATAGCACACAGAAAGCATGCAAAAACAGTGAATGATGCAAACAAATCGGTTAATTATAATAAATACATTAAAATAAAAAGGAAAAAGGAATAAAATCAAGTTAAAACCAGCTAAAGCAAGGCCAGCCAATAATAAAAATGGGTTTGAAGAAGTGATTTAAACATAGATACTTACTTAATACATTTTTAACTCCACTTGACCTAATGTTTTGAATATTCTCAATAAATACACACTGCTCTGCCAAAAAAGGTCAAATAATGTGCATTGAAATTCATAATATTAACTCTTTTTTTATTTAAAAATAAATACACAAATACAAAAATTGCAATTTCACGTCTAGTTTTCAGTTGCTTAATATATGAATAACAGTTTTTAGCACTAAAATTTTAATTTGGGTATTTAAAAAAATTGAAGACAGTCAGAAATAAGGAAGAAATCACATAAAATTTCTCGGTAAAATTAACCTAAACTCGTCAAAATTGTTCTTCTGCTAATAAGGATTCATTTTCTGAAGTCAAATAATAAAACCGCCGCTAGAAATGATGTTGGTGTGTATCCCCAGCCTGGTTAAATGCAGAGCGCAACATCAGGGAGGGCATCTGGAGTAAAACGTGCTGCGAAAATCCCAAGTTGCATGCGTTTCTGTGTTTGTTTAAGCGTGACTCGAAGCTTCCTCGATATTCGGTGCGTTTCCTAACAGCGTTTAAGCGCCTTGTCGATCACGTACCCTCCTCTTCCTCCGTGTACGTGGTGATTTATTTGCCCCAGTTTCAATATTTGACGGCGCTGTGTTTTCTTCCCCTTGTCTAAATGTCACCCCTTCTTCTTGGACAATATAGGGAGAGGGAGAGAGGAGGAACCCGGGGGCAAACGCAGGCGACACTCACGGGAGGGAGGGGGCAAACTCGTAAAATGAGCAACAAAGTTTGGGAAAATTAAACATTAGCGAAGGTGTTTTTTCTCACATGCGCGGCCGTACAGGTGGATGCTGAGTCATACTAAGTTACGAGACGTTTTGAGACTAAACTACGCTTTATTTTGCGTTAAATTTAAAAATCCGCAAATGTATTATCAGTCTCTTAATGATTACTTACTCATCGGGTTAATTTTGAGGATTTTTCTTCATTAAATATACAATATGTTTTTTAAAATTCTCAATTTTGCGATGGAAATGGTCTAAATTTCTCATAATCCTGCAACCAATTTTTACAAATTTGACCAGAAACGTAAACTAGATTCTCTCAGTTCATATTGTTTGAGCTGCACATCAACATTAGGACTGAACCTGACCTAAACTTGGACTAGACCATGACCTAACCCGTACTAAACCTGGACTAGACCATGACCTAACCAGGACCAAACCAGGACCAAACCAGGGATCAAAGCAGGACTAAACCAGGACGTAGTGTGAATCTTTTGTAAATAAGAGGTAAATGGGTTGTACGGCGAATCAAACATGCAAAAATAATAAAATAATGATGGAAACTAATTGGAAACATTTCCAAAGTTGCTCCTGGGTCTGTCTGAACCCTCCCACCAGGATCACGCCTGTGTCTCTCTCCTTTATAACCATCAGCCCATCACGCAGCGCTCACTCATTCCCCTCTCCAACCTCTGAACTGGGATCGGACTATTTCGTCTTTACACTGGGAACTACAACTATGTTTTTTCAGTAATGACACACGCTAAGAGCACTGGACTTGAATGATAATGGGTGTTTTCCTTCTAATTGTCTTGTAAACTGGATACCTGGACCCTGGTTTGCCGCTGCGTGAGGCACTGAGAGCATGAGTCTGCGGGTGCAAGTTGGACACACTTTGGCACAGAAGACTTAGTCAAACAACGTCAATAAATGGGTAAGAAATACAGTAAGACGACTACAACTAGTGGTTCCAGGTCATGGCTTTCAGTTTCTTGTATATGCAACCCAGAATTTTACATAAAAAAAACAACAACTCCTGTTCAAAAGATGTAATATTTAGTTTTAAAATGTTAATCTGCAACGGTCGTCATTTGTTATCATTCTGAAACCTGTGGACTGAGAGCATTAAGCACCTTAAAATCCACTCAACAGGCTGCGCTAACACCTGTTCTGTTCTGTTTCGGTCCTAGTTTGAGCCCAGGTTAGTCCTGATGTAAAACTTTCAAGTCCTGGTTCAGTCCAATTTGGTTCAGTCCCAGTTTAGATGTGACGTGTGTGAGTGTGAACATGGATTGTACAAACACAGATGCCCTGTAGCTCAGATATGCCGGCAGAGGTGATGCTGCAGGACAGAGGTAACAGGCTGTTGTCTTCACAGATTTGTGGGGATCGTCCCCTGAGGTGGGGCAGGTTTAAGCAGAGCTGCAGAGGGTCTGAGGAGGAGGGCCGAGCGCTGGTCCTGAACACGGCTGACGCACTCAGAGCACAGACACACAGTCTGATGCCAACTGTCTCCACTGTCAATCGAACGGCACCACTCCTCCTCCTGTTGCTATGGGCGATCTGCCCCACCATGGCAACCAACTGGCTGTAAGTCTAGCGTGCAGAGGTGCAGAGAAAGAGGGAGTTTGTTTGTCATGCTATAACTTTAAAGCACAGTGACATGTCTCTAAATCTCCCCGCGCGCTGCCCTCGTCGCCTTTGTCTCTGTCCTTGTGACCTTTTCTCTTTTATTCTTCCTCTCTTCATGCGCCTCTCTGTTGCCTCTTCCACTGTTTTTTCTCCGCTTTAAAACTTCGTTAGCTCCTCGTTCCCTTCTGCTTTCATTACGCACATTCCTCCTCTGCCCTCTGCTCGTCCATTTCTCTAAAAGTCACTTCAACAATGTGGCCCCATTTGTCCCTGCAGCTCCCTGGCGAGGCTGCCGCGCTCCAGGCCTGTGTCGGGAGCTGCTCCGTGCGCACGGCTCAGGGGCCTGACCCCGGGGCAGGTGGGAGTGTGCAGGGCGAGGGGGGAGGTCATGGAGTCTGTGCGGAAAGCGGCCGAGATGGTCATAGAAGAGGTACGATATGAGAGGCTTTAGGGCGATAACTGGGGGTGGGACAAGACAGAATTACCACAAGAGATTTGGTAAACAAGAACAAGACAAGGCAAGATTTTGATGTTATTTTTAATAGAAATGTGTGGTTCAGTTCACAGTTTTGGCCCTTTTTCATTTTTCATTTATTTTATTGAATACTTTTTGGTTTCTCAAAATAACTCACCAGCGTTTAACCCAATCCAAACGCAATCACATGCAACGGTGTCCCCAATCTTGTGCTAATTCTGTCTTGGAAGATCTTGTGGCACGAGATCTTGTCCAATCCCTGTTTATAATTGTAAATCCGGTAAAGATGCACTGTGTAACTTTTCTGGTGCTGCTTCTAGGGTGACCACCTCCAATGGTACAGTTTTTTTTTTTAATTTTCAGAACTTGTTTAATAACAGTTTCCAAATATATCAGCATTGTCAGGATGAAATACTTAAATAAGGACCAAACGCTGAATAAAAATACACACACAAAAAAACAAAAAACAAACTACCAGGTCACAAAGTCGCAATAAACCTGCACCAGATTGAAAAAAAGAGTGAGATAGAGATCGATCAGTGACAAGAGTGAAAAAAACCATCAATCTGGAACAAAATTAACAGACTCAACAAAGTGAAAGAATGGATCCCAGGTTTTCTTGAAGAGTACATCTTACTTTTTCCAAATATAGAAATGTCTCTAATCCAGGCGTGGACTGTGGGTGGAGCAATGGTACAAAAAAAGAGGAACAAGTAGTTAAAATAAATAAGATGGGACAAGGCAGGACGGATAAGATAAGTGGAATAACACACAAAACAGGCGGCACAGTGGCTGAGTGGCTAACGCCTCACAGCTTTTCTGTGTGCAGTTTGCATGTTCTCCCCGTGTCTGGATGGGTTTCCTCCGGGCTCCGGTTTCCCCCATCAGCTCAAAACGTGCAGCGCTCGTATGAACTGACATGACGTCCACCCTCCTGTGGGCTCGAGGGGTTCATGGGGGGGTCAGGTGCACAGAGGACAGGGCGGAGTCGGATAAAACGGAAGAAGGATGGATGGACGGACACGCATAACAAGATTTTCAGTTTTTATCGATCTTAACAAACAGATAGGGAGAGATTTGGAGCAGAAATATTACCATTATTGACAGATTGCAATGCCCCGAGTGCTCACAGGTAAGAACCAAGCACTGAGATCTCTTTAGAAGATAATAATAAAGTAATTCAAAGTGTTTTACAGAATAAGAAATACATTAAAATCACAATACAACAAATCATAACATAATTAAAGCATTGAATTAGAGAGAATTGGAGAGAGGAGAAGAGTGCGGAATGAAAAATGAAAACCTTTAGAAGTGCTTTATAGAACTAAGAACACAGCAGCTATAACAGAGCTATGACAATATTAAACCGCATTACACCCAGGTTTTATACAGCTCATGTGGCACCAGAAAATTGAGATATTTTCTGTAGCCTGTAAGTGTAATGAGGCACAAGGGGCCTCAATAGTCGCCAAAGAAAACCGAAAAAGGGACATATGGTCACCCTACCTGTACCTGTTTTCATGAAGATGTTAAGTTTGGTTAGAATATGGCTTTCTAATCATGTTTTGGTGTTTTAATTACTGAAAACCCAACTTTAAAAGCATGCATTTGGAAGTGTAAGTGCAGTAATGTGGCCTAGTAGTGGTATAAAGCCGCATATATCCATCAAGATACAGTATATATAGTCAATGCGGCGCTGTGGAAGCTTCCAGGCATATCAATAACATCTCCATAGAGACACGCAGAGCAACCGAAAGTGTCCACGAGGCTCCTTTAAATGTGATATTCAGTGTCTCACCTTGACCTGTGTCTCAGTGCCAGCACCAGTTCAGAAACCGTCGATGGAACTGCTCCACGACTCCTCGAGGGATCAATGTGTTTGGAAGAGTAATGAACCAAGGTAAAGCTCAATAGGAACATTTAAAATATACTGAACCAAGGTAAAGATGTTTGTTTAATCCCTCTGTCGTTGAGGTTACGCTGCACTGCAAAAGAAAATGTTTAAAATCTCAAAGCCACTAAGCGTTCTTTTGACGATAGCGAGCGCGGAGTTCTTGAAATTCCTGTGTTGTACTCTTTTTTTTTTTTTTTAGCCTATTTTGCACTGCTAACAAGGACAACGAACAGTAGACGATGCTATTAAAACACGATATACACAGTGAAAACCATAGACCGTATATATGAGTGGACATTGCTAAAGCGTTAGCCGTCGCGTGCCGAACAGGAAGTGCTCCAGGAGGCTCTTCCGGCTCCTTCTCTAACTTTTTCCCATTGACTCACACTGGGATCTTCTGGCTCCTCTCTCTGGACCTGCTGCTGTGGCCTCGACATTTTGGTCTTAAAATGTTCGTCTGAACCTGCGACACAGAATACTGAACTTTTCATTTTGCCGTTTTTTTCCTAAATCAAGATATGAACATAAATAACGGACCAATCAGACGCCTTCATTCCCCGAGGTCCCTCCCCCTAGCGTTAGCAACAGGTTTGATTGACAGCTAGCACATTTCGCTGCTAAGTAAGTTCCCTTCCCGCTTTCCAGCCCCGATCGACGATTTCTAAAATAAAATGGCAAAATATCTCAAACAATTACAAAAGCTAAAGTTACTAGAATCTGAACTAGCATAAAGTAAAGTGAATTTAATTAAATTGCAACTCTACTGTTGTTCGTACATAACAGAACATAGAACATAAATCAGTGACTTAAACTTACTATTTAAAGTTTGATGATAAAAGCTAAAAGTTTCCTTATTATTCTCAAGAATCAGTAAACACAGCGGTCCGTGCAGGTGCAGAGTATCTCCGCTCTGAGGAGGGCGCCACATTTAACCACCTCCATCCTGATTGGCTCTTGTGGTTGCTATGATGTTCTCACAGTTACAGCTCATCTGTAGCAGGCACAGGTTTAATACAAGACAAGCCTCAAACACAACTTTCACTTTGTCAAAACCAAGAACTAATGCACTGAAAGCAACATTTTTCTACAGAGCCATTTCTCATTGGAATGTTCTGCCACAACATATAAGGCTTATACAAAATTATGCGGTTTTAAAAAAATGTTTTAAGAAATTGCTTTTTGAAAAGGCTAATAGTTGAATGTAACATATTTTGAGTGTTTGGTGTGTGTTTTGATGATGTAACTCAAACTTAGTGTTTTGATTGATTGTTTTGATGGTGCTTAAAATGTCTTGTATTTGAGATTGGGCCCCAGGAAGACTAGTCTCTGCTTCTGTAGAGACTAATGGGGATCCTTAAATAAACAAATAAACAAATAAACAAATGGTACTCGCGGTCGGATTTCCAAATATGGAGACGCTGTGGGTGACGTCGCACTCACTTAGTTCACTCATATACATATATATACGGACTATGGCTAAAAGCTGAAAAAGTTGATTTACTTAAAAAAATCTAGTTGACAGAATTCAGTTTTCTTTTGCAATGCACAGGGTAAAATCTCATCAGAACATCCAAACATAAGAAGGTCCTGAAATAAGCCCGTGCTCTTGGTTGCAGGCACTCGTGAGGCGGCCTTCGTGCACGCGCTGTCCTCCGCCGCCGTGGCCGTGGCCGTGACGCGCGCCTGCACCCGGGGCGAGCTCGAGCGCTGCGGCTGCGACAGGAAGGTCAGGGGGGTCAGCCCAGAGGGTGAGCACGTGGCAGTAACAGCACCGAAACACTGGGCCACGCATCACCGGGCTTGTGCACAGCAGAAAATATGATTAGGTTTTATTGTTGTTGGATTCGAGTAGTTCAGATGAGTTGGTTTGAAGTATTTGGTTTAGTTTAAATGTTTTGAAACGCGTCAGATACAAATTGAAAGAGGTTCAGTGTTAGGTAACTGTTCTGGAGTGGGGGACATGTTTTTGCTCTGCCGGAAACGAAGCGAAGAGTTTATTATAGGGAGATGAGGCGGGTCGGCTGGGTTGAGACTCCGGGTGGGGGTTCAGTCTCAATCTTCACATGGCCCAGCAGGAACAGGAACCCCCCTCATGAGCGTCTTATGTCTGGAAGTGAACAGGTTGGGAGGGTGGGGTCGAGTTATTCGGGACAAACTGGGTTTCCGGGATAGGCTGATACAAATAGGCTTCTGGGAAATTGAGGTGTGGTAGAAGTGAGCTGTGATTCGCCGGAGAGGAGGCGACGGCGGCTGAGGCGTGGTTCTGCTCCTGAATCTACGTTAATCATATTTTCTACATTTAAAGTTATACATTTATTTGATTAAAGGTGTTTTGTATTGCTCGCATGATTTGAACTGTGAGCACCGTCACTTATCGACAGATTTTGTACTGTATTTGCCACATTCTCCATGAGATTAAGTTTAATTCTACTTTGCGGATCATTGTAGGCAAAGCAAGAACCATTCAACGGAAACAAGCAGAAAGCCACACTAGAAAAGTTAGATAATGTACACAGCAAAAATTCGAGGGTTAAAATTACAGGGTAAAAGTTGTTTTTAACACAAAAAGTGTTATTTTAACTATTTGAAAGTTAACAGGGTTCGAGTTGGTGCCAGAGTTGATGAGGTTGAAGTTAACTCAGCTTCCCCTAGTGTTAATTCAACTTCTTCTAGTGTTAATTCAACTTCTAATGTTAATTCAACTTCTTCTAATGTTAAATCAACTTCTTCTAGTGTTAATTCAACTTCCCTTAGTGTAAATTCAACTTCTTCTAGTGTTAATTCAACTTTCCTTAGTGTTAATTTGGCACCTCCTCCAACCACTACAATCTCCCACCAGAGAAGACCAGTTTGAACCAGTTTTGTACATAATTTCATCTTAAATTAACTAAAATAAAGTGTAAAAATAAAACACCTCTGTGTGTTGTTGAGCTAAATCGGGATAAACCTACAAAGTGTTCTCCATTTACTCTCAAAGCGTGAATATAACTCTTGATTTCAGGGTTAAACAGGAACTTTGGTCCAGTGTCACTTCATTAACATTTTCAAAAGTGTTAAATTAACTCTAGAACAGATTGCACTCATATAAACCCTGAGAAAATGTTAAAATTGTTTCGGTGAGAGTCAATTTTAACACTCGACTTTTTGATTTTGTACCTTTAAGATAAATCCTACTTTTTTGCACTGCATCTTCGTATTTTGCTCTGTCCAGAAAAATAAAAACAAAACAAAGCCTTAACCTCAGGTCCACAGTGTCACATTGTGGTTCTGTGGCTCCGCAGGGTTCCAGTGGTCCGGCTGCAGTGATAACCTCTCCTATGGAGTGGCGTTCTCCCAAACGTTTGTGGATGAACCGGAGCGAGCCAAAGGTCTGTCCGCTGGCCGACCGCTCATGAACCTGCACAACAACGAGGCAGGAAGAAAGGTCAGTGTGAACACATACGCCACAAAACCGACTCTGCAGGGTGAGGGAAAGTGACTGAAGCGCTTTGTGTCGCATTTTTTGTATGAAAAACGCTCTGTGAATAAAGTTTGATTGATTGATTGAGGTGGCGCCCTCTCCGGGTGGGTGGGAGCAGTTCCAGTATGTCGGGGTCTTGTTCTCAGTGAGGGGAGGATGGAGCGTGAGGTGGACAGGTGGATCGGTGCAGCGTCGGCAGTGATGCGGTCGCTGTATCGGTCGTTGTGGTGAAGAGGAGCTGAGCCCAAAGGCAAAGCTCTGGATTTACCTCAGTCACGTTTCTCCTTCACCTGTGGTCCTGACTCTGGGGAACGACCGAAAGGACGAGATCCAGATACAAGCGAAGAAATGAGTTTGGGCGCTCCCTTAGAGAGGGTGAGGAGCTCCGTCACACGGGAGGAGCTCAGAGTAGACTCGCTGCTCCTCTGTGTCTAGAGGAGCAGCTGAGGGGAGGGGCTCTGTTGGGAGGTGTTCCCGGCATGTCCCAGCAGGAGGAGGAAGACTCAGGACACACTGGAGGGACTCTGTCTCTGGGCCTGGGAACACCTCGGGGTCCAGGAGGAGCTGGAGGAAGTGTCTGGGGTGGGGGAAGTCTGGGAGTCCCTGCTTAGACTGATGCCCCCACGACCCGGCCCCGGATAAGAGGAAGAAAATGGATGGATGATTGATTGACTAATTATGAATATTAAACTTAAAGGTACAAAACATTCAGCATTAAAGATTTCTGTGGTACATTTATTTATGAATTTTATTGCTAAAATTGTGCTTGAACCAGACATTCTTACTGTGAGTGTGATCGCCTATCCACAGATCTGACTTGTACCTTTGTCTGGTGAGTCCCCTGCTTGTCTCTGTGGAGATAGATCCATCGTTGAGGCCATAGTGTGGAACTTTTCAGACAAAGCAATGGCATTTCCTTAGAGACAAGCGGGTGACGGACCCCCCACCAAAAAGACATAATCAAGAGACATAATAAACCTTGAATTTGGTCAGTTTTGACTCATTTCAACATGTTTCCAAACATTCATTTTTATTTCAAGCTATAAAAATGCACCTATAATGATTTCCTTTTTTAAGCTTTATTATTTTGACCTGTCAGAAACGTCATGAAACAATTTAAACGCACCAAAGATGTTTATTTTGTCTTCTTAGTACTTTAACTTCTTAGGTTCTTTTTTAAGACAACGTAGACAGTTCTGAAGATGCAGCAGCAGTTCAAACATGTAAACAAGGTGAATACACTTGACTACACTGTCGTAAAGAAGAACCTAAGGAGTTAAACAAAAGTAAAAGTAAAAACTGCAGAAATGAAAACAAATACGTAAGAAGTGAGTGTAAGAGGCTGCTGCGGCGTGTGTTTCAGGCCATCCTCCACAACATGCAGGTGGAGTGCAAGTGTCACGGCGTCTCCGGCTCCTGTGAGCTCCGGACCTGCTGGAAGGTCATGCCCCCGTTCAGGAGGGTGGGCGTCGTGCTTAAAGAGCGTTTCGACGGAGCGACCGAGGTACGACGCAAACACCCTCACCTCAAAACGACGCTTTCTTACTATAACGCCGCGAAACAAAATACAGCATTAAAACGAGTTAAACTGGCTGGAGTTAAGAGGGTTAATCTCGTTTGGAGCAGTTTTGACTTATTTTTTTTTAGCAGGTTTTCGATTCTTTGACCTATTATCTAGAATTTTGCGTGAGTATTTTTGACAGTTTTTATTTACTAGAAAAGAAGAAGAAGTAGTGCAGGAGTGGAAGATGAAACTTGTGGTCAACTACCGTATTTTTCAGACTATAAGTCGCACTTTCTTCAGGGTTTGGGTGGTTCCTGCGACTTATATATTACATTTTTCACACTGACTCCATAGACCAAATATATGAATCGTAAATATGAATCAAAAATGAAAAAATAAATCGTTATCACTTTTTTCATTTTGTTTTTAGAGACAAATCAAAAAGAAAAGAGTTGTTTTTTCGTTTTCTTATTTTCGGTTCTATATTGAAAAACGAACGAATGATGCACAGATTCTTCTCTATGTGTTGTTTTTATTACTATAACTTCTGTAATTTGCCTTTCAAGATGAAATACGGGTTCTTGGTCTCTGATTTTATAAAATAATTTTCCCCAAAAAAGTGCTTCTAGTCCAGTGCGACTTAAACATGTTTTTTTCTTCTTCATTGTGCATTTTTGGCTGGTGCGATTTATAGTCCGGAAAATACAGTAAATGAAAAATATTTAGCTTTATTCAAGATTTTTTTTAAACCAGATCTCCAAATTTATATATATTTACAACCTATATCTCAAATGATCAAAATATTTCATTAATATTCTTAATTAAAGTGAAAGTAAATGTAAATCATGTTGATAATTTGTTTTTCCAGTGTTTAATCTCACCCCAGACCCCTATGATTATGGACTTTTATTATCTGACAAATTAAATCATGTTCTTAACTAATTATCACGCCCTCGCTCTGTCAGGTTCGGCTCACTCGTATTGGTTCGCGGCCGGCGCTGCTGCCTCGAGACCCCCAGGTCAAACCCCCCGCTGCCAGGGACCTGCTGTACCTGGCCCCGTCCCCGGACTTCTGTCACCTGGACCCAGACAACGGGATCCCGGGGACCGCAGGCCGAAGGTGCAACGGTGAGAGCCACAAACAGTTATCGTTACGCTCCGAAAATTAGTCTTTTAAAGTTGAACTCCGGCACATTTGAAGCTAAAGTTCGTTTCTAGAGGTGGTGGAATTCTGTCAGAAGCCAAAAAACGGCACAGATCAGTGTTTCCTCGGTGGAGATCTCACTGTGGCAGTGAGTCTGTCAAGGCAACAAACTAGTGTAGTGATGGGGGCAAGTTCTGAACTTCCACATAAAACACCAATTTGCTTCACACTGAAGAAGCTTAACACCACTTTAACCCATCTTACAACAGCCACGAGTCTAACAAACAAAACGCTCTGCCTGGTTCACTCATTAGTGTCTGGAAACGTTAGAAAACAACTTTATAATCAGCCTTAGCATTAGCTTGTTGATTTCCCACTGCACAGGCCAAAGCCCAAAAGACTCGACTGTCGACTCCAGCGGCGGCGAGAGGCTCGAGCCGCCAGAAGCAACAAGTGAAGATCGACTACTGACGGTGAAGAAGAGAAACTGAAAGTTACTGAAAGAAAATGGTTCAGGAATGTATTTTTTTAGCGTTTTCAAAAAATATAATTCACTCGTAAATAAATGGGATTAGAAACGACATCAGCGATCGAGTCTTTTGAGCTTTGGCCTGTGCAGTGGGAAATCAGCAGAGGGAAGTGTAATTCCTGCTATAAAGTTGTTTTGTAATGTTTCCAGACACTAATGAGTGAACCAGGCAGAGCGTTTTGTTTGTTAGACTCGTGGCTGTTGTAAGATGGGTTAAAGTGGTGTTAAGCTTCTTCAGTGTGAAGCAAATTGGTGTTTTACGTGGAAGTTCAGAACTTGCCCCCATCACTACACTAGTTTGTTGCCTTGACAGACTCACTGCCACAGTGAGATCTCCACCGAGGAAACACTGATCTGTGCCGTTTTTTGGCTTCTGACAGAATTCCACCACCTCTAGAAACGGACTTCAGCTTCAAACGTGCCCGAGGTCAACTTTAACTAGGTCTAGATATGAAATTGTTGAAGTTTGATGTATTTTAACTGGACATTTCCGATGCGTTTCTCTGTCAGGGACGTCCCGCTTGGCTCCGGACGGCTGTGAGCTGGTCTGCTGCGGCCCCGGGTACAGGGCGGGCCGGGCCGAGGTGGTTCAGCGCTGCTCCTGCAAGTTCTCCTGGTGCTGCTCCGTGCGCTGCCAGCAATGCAAAAACACCGTCACCATTCACACGTGCAGAGTCTAAAGTCCCACAAACGCCCGACAAACGTCCTACGAAAGGGAAATGACTGAGGAATTAACACGTAACAGACCGACAGACACGGGATGGTCCACCGACTGTGTACGCTGCAGAAAGGAAAGCGCATTAGTTAAAATGATGTGAATTCTGAATATTTATCTTGAGTATTGGTTGTTTTCAGATTCAGGAGACAGTTTTTCCCATTGATTGCATTGTATTTTTCATTGTACTTCTCTCTAAAAACCTGGAAGACACAGAGAATACACAGATATATTCATTTTAGCCGCTCCCCATCTGCGTTAAACATTATTGGCCTATAAATTGTTGTGATTTTAACCAACAGAGGGTCTCGGTTCAAGCGTTTTGTTTCTGATTCTTGTACCAGCGCCCTCTGGTGGTCATCAGGGCCTCATAGAACCCTGGTTACCCCCATAACTACTGATTATTTCTATTATTTATTGAGATTATGTGCTGAAAGCGAAGGCATTTCCCTACTTTATATATATACTGCTCAAAAAAATTAAAGAAACACTTCGAAAACGCATCAGATCTCAATATGAAAACCAAAAATATGGATATATATACAAAAGGATGTCGCCTTTCTTACATTTTCAGCCTTCAGAGGGTTTAATTTGTTCTTCACATTGAGCCCTGATGTATTTTCTTCGTGTTTCTTTAATAATTTGGAGTAAGATTTGCGTTACTTTTGATGCAAATAGATTAAAATCACAATATCCTAGAGCAATCTTGACATAGTAATTATAAAAAATCTACTCGTAAATTTCATAACTCAATAAATATTCTCAATTCAAGTCATGTAGTTTTGCGGTGTGCGTTTAAATAATCAGCAGATGATCGTTTCGGCTCAGCTCGGAGCTTTTTCATGAAGAAAACGTAAATAGAGAGACAGAAACAGACGTGCTCCGACAGCAGCAGGCTTGTATCCACACACGGGGCCGGGTCACTTCATATCCACCGATTTCACCGAGCCGACAAAGCTTAAACAGCCGAACTTAACCACAACTAACCGAGAATGTGTACAATTTACATCTGTGGTGTTTAATTCAGCGTAGAGAATGTTTGTACATGGAGAGGTCAAAGTGTCTCATCTTCATTTGGGTTATTTATTTGTTTTAAGCGACGTTCCGCTGTAATCGGAGCTTCACTGTATTAACACCAGAGTCTGTCTTGTGCTTTGTCTCTTATTGTACATTTTTGCACATGCGTTTCCTGTAGATCTGTGTGATATCATCTAATAAGCACTGTAGTAAAATCACGCTTCACTGTTGTTTCTTTCACTCGTCAAAAGCATTCACGTAACATAAGCATTCTACGGTACAAACTGCAAACGTTTTCACCCCGTTTATGGTTCATATTTGGGATTGTCGGGCCTGTCCACGTCTGAAAGTTCAATGTTTTCTCTGTCAGAATAAATTAGGAGCTTCTTTATGAATAAGTGGGCACATTTTTCAGTCTTAAATACCTGTGAGTTAACTTCTCTAGTCCAGAATGTGATAAAACACTCTACTTCAGGATAAGATTTAGCTTTAATTACTCCCTACGCTGTATTTTATTCTTTTTGAGAGGATAAAATAAGACAAATACAGTGGAATAAGTATTATATCGGATAAGAATCATCAGTAATTCTTAGGATAAGATGATTTTATCCAGTCAGGTATGAAAAAAACATGAGAAAACAACAGAAAAACAAACAAAAAACTAAGCAGATTGTTAAATAAAGGCCCCGGCCCTCCATCAGATACAAGGACATCACGAAAGTAAAACGTAACCGAGAAATCGAGAAAAACTGGTTTGTGACTCCCAAAAAAAAAAGAAGAGACGTTTCTGCAAACCATTTTATTACAAATGTTCAGTGATTATAAACACCCACAATTAGTTCTCATCGCCATGTTGAGGATGATCTGTTCAAACATTAAGACTAAAATCGTTACAGTATTGATCAAGTTTGTTGTCTACCGATAAAAAAAACAACAAAAAAGTTCAAGTTTTTTTTGGATGAACTGCTAAACATTTTCCAAAACATGGTCAATGAATTAACACATGACGCGTAAAAAGAAAGAAATAACTGATAAGAGACGAGAGACGAGAGAACACCTCCACAAGAGTCGATGAGGTCTGACGCTAAAGCTACTATACTGCACTTTGGAGTGATCTTAATCTCATTCAAATCTCCAATTCAAAATACACAGAAAACCAAAGCTGATCAAGTACCACTTTGTTTTAAGCTTCCCCCTTTAATGTGTAACCAACAACTGCTTTAAAACTATAATACAAGTCAAGAAATACACTGCAAATACGACTTTTTGATTAGTTAGAACGATTAAAATTCAGGATAATAGTTCAATTTGAGTAGAATTGAGCAGATTTTCTATTAAAACCATATTTAAAACCGTTTCAAGTTGAATATTTCTTGTGATAGTGGCGTAATTCTGCAGGGAATTACCTCGAAAAAGAGTCAAAATCAGCTAAATCATGACGTAAATGAAAAAAATTAATGTTCTGGATCGAAGTAGTAGTTTTGACTCACAATGTTTTGCAGTATAATCTTAAAGACTTTATTCCCAGCTAAATAAAAGTTTAAAAAAATAAAAGATTGGAGCATATGCGATAGGGAGGGGATCCCGCCCCACCTTTATACTACGGCTGAAAACACTGGAAGTTTATAAGGAAAAGAGAGCAGACATGGAGGGGTTTATTTTATTGCTCGCTCAAGGCAGCTCCTTTAGCATTTTGACAAGGCACGCCGTAAAAATGAACACCTAGACATGTTAAAATTACTTGAAATCTATTTTAAAATGTTTCCGACTTGTTCCAAACGCTTTACTTTTAATTTCAGTCACAATATTCCATGCCCAAAAGCGATTAAATCCCATGAAAGCCACAGATAAATCTCGAATTCAAGTCATTTTAAGCAAGGCTAGATCTGGTTTTGTTGCAGTGTATGTTCAAGGCACGAATAGTGTACACATTATCAGAAGACACAAAGGTTTGGTACCTCCTCTCTGCCTTTTGTCCACTTATTTAAAGGATCGTGGGTCTTACGGAGTGACTGCAGCGCCGGTTTTTCTGACTTAACCTACAACAGGACGCACTTTCTCTTGGGTTTGGTCTCAGGTGGCTCCAGCGCGGCTAAAATGGCCTCATCGAACACGTTCTTCAGCCCTCGCTGGTGACACAGGAAAGACGAAAACAACAACAGTTAAAGCAGATAAGCAGCAGAAATTCAGTGTAAAAGTGTTTTCAGGGGGTCAGTAGGTTGGGTTCATGTCTAAACGGCGCCGAGTTTCATAATGACAGTGAGGTGCAGGTCAGAATATGACGGATGAAAATGTCCCGACACATAAATTAGAAACGGGAATGAGACTCAACGCATAAATAAACCAAAGGCCGCCACACACTAGAGGATTTTTCGGTCTTAAACGATTTTTAAACGTGCGACCAAAAGCGCAAACACCACAGACACGAGGAGAAATTTATGAGACTAATAATCTCCAATCTCAAAGTCTGCAGTGGGATCTGTCTGCGTAAAACAGGATATAAAGCTGTGAGGCTGTGATGGCCTCAGCTGTTTCCTGTCTACAGTAAAACCACTCGCTCTGAGACTCTGAAGTGTTCAAAGATCAGACTCTGCACTTCCACTTTAGACACAAGTCAAACTGTGTTATTATTTGTGATACAGGATTTTTAAAGCAGAAAAGAGGAGATAAAGTCCACAGGAAGTAGAGTCACTGTCGCTGATCTGCAGCTTTAGGCTCTGTGGACGTAAACAAACACATGAGGAACAACTTTCGCTTCAAACTGGATTAACAGTGCAGTTTTGTGGACTGGAGTCAATATTTGCGGACGACAATTTCTATGGATAATGTGGATGAGACGCTGCACTTTAAATGTTCCACTTTACATTAGGTGAGTAATAAAGTCTTTATTTTCGCTCTGTCTTGAGTTTGTTTGTTGCGTCTCTGTGTCCGTCGCTCCTCTGCCCCTGACTCTGTTTTATCGTCTGTTTCCGTCGCGTTGTTGATGTTCGGTGGTTCTGATCTGACACTGACTCCACACATGAGGAGCAGCGGCTTCAGAATCGCACACGGAGACAAAAAGTCGGGTCACGTCTCCTGAACTCTGGAAGAAGAAATCGCAGCCAAAATCGGGTAAATTCTCCTGTAGTGTGTGGCGGCCTTTAGAGTATTTAAAAACGCTTATTCACAGCTAAATAAAACTGATAAGCCTCAACATTATATAAAGGTTAAAATACACTTTATTGTCCCAGTAGAGATTTGTCCTCTGCATTGGACACATCTCCAGATCTGGACCTAGGCTTGGTCAGTACCTCCTTAACTGGAGAACTTTACTTATTGTGTAGCAAAGGAAAAATTCTATTTATCATATTTTTTGGACTATAAGTTGCACTTTTTTCAGGGTTTGGGTGGTTCCTGTGACTTATACAAACACCCTCACCTCAAAACAACGCTTTCTTAAACACCACGAAATAAAATATGGCACTTAAATGAGTTAAACTGACTGGAGTTAAGAGTTTTAATCTTGTTTGGAGCAGTTTTGACTTCTGGTTTTCGATTCTTGGATCTATTATCTAGAATTTTGTGTTAGTATTTTTCACCGTTTTTATTTACTAGTAACAAAGAAGAAACTTGTGGTCAACTACCATATTTTTCAGACTATAAGTCACACTTTTTTACAGGGTTTGGGTGGTTCCTGCGACTTATCCTCAGGTACGACTTTTTTCACACTGACTCCATAGACCAAATATATGAATTGTATTTATGAATTAAAAATGAAAAAACAAATCGTTATCCGGTTTTTCATTTTGGTTTTAGAGACAAATAATAAAGAAAAGAGTTGTTTTTACGTTTTCTTATTTTTGGTTCTATATAATAATAATAAATAATAATACATTTTATTTATTAGGCGCCTTTCTGGACACCTAAGGTCGCCTCACAACAGCATAAACAAGTTAAGTCCGATTTAAACTATACAGTTAAAAGCCACAGTTAAAGTGGGACAGTATTTAATTGACTGATTGTATTTAGCGTTCGATTTAGTGTGTATTTCATTAATATTTAGTATTTAATAATGTATTGGACAGTATTTGAATTAACTGACTTACAGTTACTTATCAGCTATTCTCCCTGGAGTCCTGTGTCGCATGTTTTATATGAAAGAATGACACACGGATTCTTCTATATTCGGTTGTTTTTATTACTATAACTTCTATAACTCGCCTTTCAAGATGAAAATGGTTCTTGGTCTCTGATTTTATAAAATAAATTTCCCCCAAAAAGTGTGACTTATACATGTTTTTTTCTTCTTCATTTTGCATTTTTTGGCTGGTGCGACTTATACTCCAGAGCGACTTATAGTCCAGAAAATACAGTACGTACATCCAAAACAAGAAACCTAACTAAAGGTGCACTAAAATAACAAAGTATCTCAAAAAAAACAACAGCGAGCATGTTTTTTCTTCTTCATTTTGCATTTTTTTTGTCTGGTGCGACTTATACTCCAGAGCGACTTATAGTCCAGAAAATACGGTAAATGTTGTGCATGATTTAGGTTGATGAGGGAAACCAGAGCGTCCTGAAGAAACCCACGCAGACGCAGGGAGAAACGTGCACAAACTCCACACGGAAAAGCTCGGGAATCGAACCTAGAAACGTCGTGCTGTTTTCTTCCCGGATAATCCGTATAATCCATTTATTATTTTACAGAAACGAGCTTTGGGAATTATCCATAAAGTTGGTTTTCTAGAACACACCCATAATCTTTTTATTCAATCCAAGCTCCTAAAGATTCCTGACCTCGTAAAATATTATACGCTTGTAATTTTATTTCGAGCGTTCAACAATTTACTACCAACTAATCTCCAAAGCTTGTTCAAAATAAGAGACTCATAATTTAAGAGGATATGGACATTTCAAATTGCCCAATGTTCAAACTACTCGTAAAAGCTTCTGTGTGTCTGTGTGTGGTGTAAAACTCTGGATAAACGTCTCAAACGAGGCTAAAATATCCATAAATTCAAGTTGTTCTCTAAACATATGGTTTGGTCACAGTTCATAGAGAGTCGGTCCTAATATCAGAACAATCGTGCCGTAGATTTTTAAAGTTCTTTTATTGGTTTATAAAGCTCTTTATGGTCTTCGCCCTGTTTATTTGTCTGCTCTGCTTTTATCACACGAGCCTCTCGGACTCTCAGGGCCTCGGGTCTTTTAACCGTCCCAAGAGCCCAAACTAAAACTCACACTGAGGCGTCGTTCAGCTTTTACGGCCCCGTTTGTGGAGCAGTCGACCTGAGAATCTGAGGTCCGCTGAGTCTTCATATATTTCAAAGTAAACTCAAAACGTATCTTTTTAATTTAGCTTTTAATTGAAGCTTCTACTTGTTTTCAATTATTATTTTATTATTAGTATATCTGTATTAAATTATTAGTATTTTAATCTAATTTTAGCTCTTCATTTTTATTCTCACTATAACCTTTACGAGCTTTATGTTTTATGTTTTAGTGTTTTATTCTATCTAAACTGTTGTAAATGTGGGAGAAACACTGGGGTGGGGGCTGCTGCTGTTTTTAATCATTGTCGTTTCTCTGTTGCATGTGAAAAGTGCTGTACAAATAAAGTTTGATTGATTTTGTAGCGCTGGTTTCTGCTGGATGTGCTTCCTTTACCGTTACTTGTATTTGTTTCCGTTTCCATTGTTGGTTTCTTTAAATTTCTTTTAAATTGCAGGTTTCCTCATGTATTGTTATTGGAATATGATATAATTATGTTATCAAGGTAGAACAGCTACTCACTGTCTGCACTTGTAAATAGTTCCTATAGTTAATGTAAAATGTCTGAAAAATGAAAAAGCAGCTCACTGCATTAGATTAGAAAAGGAGGTGGGATTAAATAAATTCTCTTCTTCCCACTCCTTTTTGGGCCAAATCTTTTTTGTTATTTCTATCTTGATTTCTCTTACGTTATGTGTTCCATTGTAAAAGAATGTTAATTAATTGCCCAAAATAAAACAACAATCCTTGTAAATGATCAGGTGTAAAGCCGCCCTGCCCTAAAACCACTACAATGACACGAGCCCGACCTACAGTGCCTCATGTGACACGGCATTTTCACATTCCCGAAGCAGCGTTACCTGTGTGAGAGCGGAGCACTCCACATATTTGACGGCCCGGAGCTCTCGGGCCAGCTTCTCTCCGCTCTCCGGGTACAGGGGGCGCTGTTTGTTCTTTGCCAGTTTCTCGATGGTGTTGCTGTCTTCCCTGAGGTCAACTTGAGTTCCCACTAAGAGGAACGGCGTCCGGGGGCAATGGTGGGAGATCTCTGGGACCCACTGGAAAGACACAGTGACATAAGTAAGATCTGAAGCCACCACTTTAATAATTATATCATAAAACCTCTGGGAGTAAAAGCCAAAACCCAAAACATGCTCTGAGTGATGATGTTCGGCTACAACAGGAGCTGACACCACCGGGTCTGGAGTGAATGACTGTGAATAAAGCTCTGTAAAGACCTCCGCCCTGTCAAACTCAAACCTACACAAAAACCATGTCAATCGTTTGTGCTGCTTTAGTTTTGTGATATTTGCAGTTTTATTTTCGGTCGATGACGTCGTCCAGAACCTCAAAATGTGAAACAGCCTCAAAACAGACAGAAAATTATAGAAAACGTTTGTATTTGGTTGGTGCTGTTTTGTGCTGTGACAGTTTACATTTGTGTGAGTTTATTTCTAAAATCATTAATTATAATTTCTGCTGTAATTATAGGACGCTCAGCTGACGGCGGCGACTTGGAATAGTCTGTTTTATTATATAAAATATGGATCAAAAGCAAATTATTAAAGACTGATACAGACTTTTCCACAGCCTCAGATCATTTATCTTCACTCGTTTTGTGGAGTTTTGCTAAAGTCGCTGCCGTCAGCTGAGCGGAAATGACGTCCTATAATTACCACAGAAATAATAATTAATCATTTTAGAAATAAACTCACACAAATGAAAACTGTCACAGCACAAAACAGCACAAACCAAATACAAAATTTTCTATAATTTTCTGCTGTTTTGAGGCCGTTTCACATTCTGAGGTTCTGGACGACGTCATCGACCGAAAATAAAACTGCAAATATCTGAAGAACCAGAATCGCACCAACGAAACTTTTTGCAGCACAAACGAAGCACAAACGAATGACTCCATTTTGGACGTTTTCGAGCATTTTGAAGCTTCCTGTGGGTCTGACCCCAATTTGACCTGTAAAAGAATCATTCATTTTTCCAAAACTAAAGAAGCACAAATGAAACTTCACACTGACAGTCCATAGACCAAATATATGAATCGTATATATGAACCAAAAATGAAAAAAACAAATTGTTATGTTTTTAATTTTGGTTTAAGAGACAAATCATAAATCATAGAGTTTTTTCATTTTCTTAGTTCTGGTTCTATATTGAAAAAGAATGAACGAATGATACACGGATTCTTCTCTATTGAGTTGTTTTTATTACTATAACTTGTATAATTTGCCTTTCAAGATGAAACGTTGGTTAATAAATTTCCCCCAAAACTTATAGTCCAGTGCGACTTATACATGTTTTTTTCTTCTTCATTTTGCATTTTTTGGCTGGTCCGAAAAATATAGTATTATGTTTTTATACTTAAAATAATTTAAGGTTAAGTGTACTTTAGCAGTGAGCACAGTGAGCGCGCACACTGGGTCAGGACTAACTTAGCTGGATGATAACTTATTGTGTTTTATGTTTTGGGTTGATTGGGCCCAGAGGAAACCCACCCAGACATAGGAAGAACATGCAAACTCCACACAAAGGTCCAGGTGATCAAACCCGGAATCTTCTTGCTGTGAAATGCGAGTGCCGACCAGTGGCTGTTTACAGTCTACAGTGCGTCTGTGTCATTTTCACCTGGACTGGTGCAAAGCAGTTTGAATAAAGCTAAAAACACGAACTGCCGAACTCTAAATGTGAAAGGAATTTAGAAAACACAAAGCACTTCCTGGAGAATGAGGTGGAACAGAGCGCTTTTAGCTCAACTACTACTCAAATATGCATGAATTAAACCAAACACAACACCAGGTTTGTTTTTACGAGAGAATAACATTAAAACGCAGCTAAAATCTCAGTGCGAGTTCAGGATATTACGAGTTCAACTTCTCTGCGCACCTTTTCTTTGACATTTTCAAAAGATGATGGCGAAACAACAGAGAAGCACACGAGGAACACGTCTGTTTGTGGATAGCTGAGAGGCCGCAGTCTGTCGTAATCCTCCTGACCTAAGAGGGGAAAAGTTACATGACAATTATAGACACTGAAAACAGCCAAACAAACACGGCCACTTCAGATATTATGACTGTACCTGCTGTGTCAAAAAGCCCCAGTGTGTAGGGCTCTCCGCCAATCATCACCGTCACGGCATAGTTATCAAAAACCTGCAGTGAACACACAATATTTTATTTAATCCTTGTATTTGTGAACATTTTGCAGAGATTTCACACTAGATTCCTCAAAAATATATATACTAGTCCCCTCCCATAGTCTAATTTTCACTTCCATAATCTAAAAACTAACTGAGCAAAAACAGGGCAAAAGAAATGATACTTTATGCTTGTAGTGTCATAAACATGTAGAAGAAACCATTTTGCATCTGTAATCAGAAGGAATAAAGTGATATTTATACATCAGAATACTGATTTTATTTGATTAAATAAATTAATTCAAATGTGGGCTGCTTTTGGCATCATAGTCTCAGTATAAATGTGTGAGAAACACTGATCTTTTGTTGTTACAGTCATATAAACAAGAAATAATTAGGCCTGGATAAGATGTGCAACATGTGAATATCTGCTTTTGGGTGTCCTGTTTTGTTCGTTTAAAAAAACATTGCTACCCAAGACTACATAAAGATATTAACTAAAAAGGTTTCTGTTTGAACAAACTTTCCCGCCCCCTTAGGTTTTAGGGCTGCTATTATTTTTATTATGAATGTATCTTATGCTGTTTTTTATCTTTTGTATGTGAACCACTTTGTGACCCCTGTCTGTGAAAAGTAAAATATAAATAAACTTAACTTACTTTACTTACTTTACTAACTTACTTAAGCCATTATGTAAAATCTGTGGGTTTTAGAGGATGAAATACCTAATTTTTATATGTTACAGGCACCTATTTATAGAATATAAAAACCCCAACTATTTAAATAATGCTCAGTAGTAAAATATTTAACGATAGAGTTCATTATTAAATTTCATACACTTGTTGTTGAAGTGGTGTACCTCAAAGTCTGCACTATGCAACTTTTCATGAGTTTAACAAATGTATTAAACCACTACCCAGTGTAAGGTGTTTGCCGCTGCTGCCATATAGAATTTAACAGTATTTCTGTTTACAAAAATATGTTTTTATGTTTCTATAATGGTTAATCCTCCAGTATGTGCAAGATCTTTTTATTAAAACGAATTCTTTACTGCTAAAATAGAACTGTTGTTGCTATCCAAACATTTTCAAGTTTAATGTTTTCCAAAAATGACCAAGTCTCATCCAAAGTCTCTGGGAACAGCTGAAACTATTTGGAACTCAATAACAAAAGGAACCTTTGCAAAACTACATAAAAAAAAAAAAAAATGCAGCAAGAACGAAGCTGTGATCTTGCTCACATAAAATATTCACATTTTTGGTTATTTATTTGTGAACAAGGACTATTTTGTTATTCCAGTTGGTCATTTTCTTAACGAATAACATGAAATTGTTAATTAGAAACAAGTTTTTGATAAACAATGAAGTTATTAATGTTTTCTTGTGGTCTAATAAATTTGTTAAGCGCTGTAACATAAATGGAGACAAACAGATGGTGTCACCGAGCCAAGTTTATGGTCTGCGGAGAGGCAAGCCCACTCACAGAAAGAATGTTTTTCCATTCCCACCTCTGACTGAGTGAAGATAGACATGTTTGGGTGGATGTTGCTGTGGATTCTTGTAAACAATTACATGGCGCACACTTTTGATACTGTCAGATGTGTATTCGTAATGTTTTTAGGCCGTTGTGCACCTACCGTTGGAACATATTCAGAGGGGAATTTGTTTGTTGTGTAGGAGATCAATAAGCAGGTTTTTCCTACTGCACCGTCCCCGACCACCACGCATTTTATAGTCTGCATCTGTAGAAGAGACACAAAATAGGAAATCATTACAAGGCAAGGCTGCAAGTCAGGGCAGGGAGGAAGTACAAAACTGTCACATATCCTGCCACATAAACAGACCTACTATAGCCAACATGCGACTTTGATTTGGCATATTTAAAGTGAGTTAATCCATGTAAAATAACACTGGATGACCCTACCCCGTTAAAGCACGCAAAGCCTCATGAGTTTTAATGGTATTCTGACTAGTGGGCTTGTTATTGCATGTGGAACTACTACACTATCGGTGACAGGAGCTCACTTCCGCATACCTACCCCACAATTAGTGAAAACTGATTTTGTAAAGCAAGGTAAAGTTTTGATTTTACGACAATAAACGAGAACGATTAACAGGGAATGAGTAAATATATTATAAAAATAAAGTCTGCCATGCGGGGTTACAACTTACCCATTTGATAAGAACCACTGGAAAGATAACAAACTTAGAGATAAAATTAAGCGTGAGAAGGAAACGTAGAAAGTCTAATCAAAGTACATACACGTGGTTAACCAAAATACAGACGATTGTGGATAGTTTATGATAAAAATTCAGTATAAAAGAATCATTTTAGAGGGCAAAAGTGGCGAGGTGGAGCTTTAATTAGCTAATTAACAACGAATTACTTCAGATTCTAGCTTTGACTTGTCATGAAACCTTTACTTAAACTATTCCACTGTCAGACTGAGCGTATTTTAAACATTTATAGTAAAATAATAACTTTTCTCACCGCTTTTGCTCGGACAGGTTAGGCGTTGGTTACATCCGGGTTTGGGGTTTGCTCCTCAGTGCGCAGGCGCAGTAGACGCACGCACGGAGCAGGTTCAGGGCGCAGAAACAGCGCCACCTGCTGGAAAATCTGACACTGTTTCCGTCATTGTTTGGTCTGTGTGCTAGTAAATGCCATTTTATCATTAATTTCTGGCAAATCTTTTTATTCTAGGGAGACCAGACGTCCCTGTTTACCCGGGACAGTCCCAGTTTTGAGCCCTGTGTCCCCTGTCCCAGCAGATTTATCCAAAACCGCTGATTTGTCTCAGTTTTATATTAGAAATGTCTCTGATGTCCCTATTTTTGACCAATCTAACCTCTGCCAACAGTAAAGAGAAGCATAAACTGTCATTTGTTTAGGTAAAATACAGAAAAGGTGCTTAAAAAGGACCAGAACACAAAGAAAATGTGACTATACTGACTCGCATGTTAGTCGTGAATGGACCAAGTGCATAACCATTTTCTTTTATTACACACTCCTTTCACAATTTTATTATTACCAACCAACCCAAACCAGGGATGTCCCAGTTTTTTTATTTTTATTTTCAAAATTTGGTCACCCTATTTTAATCACAAAACTTTTCTTGAATTACATGTAAAATCCTTGAAATGAATGAATGGGCCCAAATGTTTTCTAATTAATCTGACAATACTGACACCGGTCTCTTACTAGTTTTGCTATTTATTTAGAATTTAGACTTAGACTAACTTTATTGATCCATAAGGGAAATTATTTGAACACAGTAGCTCACACATCACAATATAATATCATAACAAAGAGTAAAAAATGTCAAAATAAAATATAAAAAGTGTTATACAAGAGGTCATAGGAAGACAGTGCAACATTGACATGATGATTGACAGGACATACCGTTATATAAGGGTGAGTTGTTGTACATCTAAAAATAGATAAATTCAGAGTCCACAGAGTCCACGGGAATTTCACACATGTAGGAAAACACTTTTTGAGTTTTAGGTCTGGTCCACTTATATATTTCAGAGATTTTATGTATAATTTGAGTAAATTTTAAAACACTAAGATATAAATATGATAAACAGTAAGATATAAATATGATAAAGAAGCAATAGCAAAACTAAGAACAATGTACTTGGCCTTTCCTGTCACTCCTAAAGTAAAGGAAACGCATTACAAAATTATAAATAACATATATCCATCCAAAGAATTACTTCAATTATGCTTAAAAATACAACAAAACATTTGCAATTCTTGTAAAAATAAATAAATAAATAAATAAAATAAAAGACAGAAATGAGATGATCGGTGCAATAATCTCTTTTTATTTTGTGCTACAATCCAACTCTTAATGGTTTGAAATGCAACTTCTCCTTCCTTTCCAGTCTGGTTAAATATGTTATGTAATATTATAATTTTTGGTGTACTTCTTTAAAATAAAAAAAAGAAGAACTCTGTGTCAATTGAATATTATGTCTTGCCAAATTTTACATCCACAAATGTAAAATTCCCATAACTGTCCCCCTAACTTCACTTGTTTTAAAAATGAACTCAAATTATATAGAAAATCTCTGAAACATATGAAAGGGCCTAAAGCTCAAAAAGTGTTTTCCTACATGTGTGAAATTCCCTTGGACTCTACGGACTCAGAATGAATGAATTCTACTGCCCTTCCTATCGTCCTTTTCTTTTCCTAAATAGAGTTAGACTTAGATTTTGACAAACTTTATTGATCCACATGGGAAATAATTTGGACACAGATGCTCACACATCACAATATAATATAATAACAAAATATAAAAAATATAAATGGTAATAAACTCTAAATAAGTAGCGAAATAGATAACAAGACATAATTATATAAATGTAAATGTACAAGTCAATGTTAAGACAATAAGTGCACTTTTATGTTGTTTTGTTCTATTATTATTGTATTGTATTATTTTGTTATATAATATGTTATTTCTGTTCCCTCCAAAAAAATAAATTTAAAAATTAAAAAAAAAAGAAAACAAGTAAAATTAGGGGGGCAGTTCTGAGTTTTTACATTTGTGGACATAATATTAAATTTATAAAGTTTTTTTTTTTTAAGTAGTACACCAAATTGTTTTAAATTCTTTTATTTATTTATTGCTCATGCATCAACTAAAAAGAAGTAGAAGAAGTAGTAGTAGTAGTAGTAGTAGTAGTAGTAGTAGTAGTAGTAGTAGAAGAAGAAGAAGAAGAAGAAGAAGAAGAAGAACAACAACAACAACAACAACAACAACAACAACACAAATCTGACAATTAGCATAAATACATATTCCAGCAAATATGTCTTTGTCTTTGCTGCCTGAACAAAAGGAACAGGAAGAAAATAAATCTTATAAACTCTAATAAATCTTATAAACCTTTAATATTAAATTATAAATAAATATGCAGTGTATTCAGTGTTGTTAAGAATCTGTCACGCCTCAACGTAAAAATAAAAGTTTTATTTTGAAGGTAAAACACCGGAAGTTGATGTCGTAGTTTTTGCCGTAAACTTTTTCTCAGCAGTGGCTTCTCTTTGTCAAAGCCCTCACTTCCGTTTGTGTGATTTCTATAGATTTCTGGAAACTACTACAGAGGAGACAGCTACAGGACTCGATCACAAACTGTGCACAGTGGGAGTATTACGCTCAGATTCCAGTGCAAGAGGTTTAGTTTAGTCTTAGGGTTTCGTTTTATCATCTTGTTTTAGCTTTAAAAACACGAGTGCACGGCTAACGCTAGCTGGCTAGTGGTGGTGGCAGCCAGCTGATTGATCCCAGTATGTTTCGGTACTTGAATGACGTGGATGAGGACCCCTTCATGATGTGAGTGCAGAAAAAAAGCCTCTCTGTCAACGCTCTTTCTCGTGTTTATGTTTATAATAAAGCACAAAGTCGGAATATTAGCACAGCGTGATGTTTGAGCCAAGCTAAAGTGTAGATCTCAAAGCCAGCTGCACGGGCCTACTGATAGACCACTAGGGGTGTGCAAAAATACTGAAATAGCATATATCGTATCGTTTAATTTGATGATACAGTATCGATATCGCGACCTGATGTATCGATATATCGCTAAGAGTGATTTTAGGTATATTTTACTATATAATTTTGTGTAAGAGCTACAATTGTGATGACATTTTCACTGTTTTGATTATAAAAATGGGTGTTTTTCTTATTAACTTTGCGCAAAGTTAGTGGAATTGTAGACTTTTAGTATCACAGTCATGATTTAACCTTTTTTTTCACTGAACCACATCGAATCTATTTCAAATAGATCGTATCGAGTCGTATTGAAGTGAAATTGTACTGTATTGAAAAATGTTTTGTAGCAAGGCCTGTGTATCCAGTGTTTCTCACAGCGCTTGACAATTGCCCCACGCCTTGACTACGTCCCTCTGAACCACGAATCATCTGAATCATCTCAAAACTACGATCATCACATCCCGGTCCTCACTTTCACCTTTCGCCAGCATGAAATCTTCGCCCCCTTGTCCCCATGCACCACCTTGACGAACCAATTTTCTGCGGGAAACACTGGTATCGAGGTATGTATCATATTAGCAGTTTCTTAATGATACCCAGCCCAATAAACCACCAACTAGGATACCACGATTATGCAATAAAAAACACCAAAATGTGGAGTATTTACAGTCAAACACATTTTCCTAGACATAAGCTGTTGTGGGGTGGTGATTTCATTCACTCCACCCTGTCAAAACATGCACAATTGTGAAAAAAGGAGGAACATGTCTGATTACTCACACCAGATCTAACTTTTTACTTGACATTCCAACAATCTTGTCTAGGGCTGGGTATCATTAAGAAGTTGCTGGTACGATACGTAACTCGATACAGTGAGCTTTTGATTCGATACAATATATTTCAAATCGATTCGATATGGTTCCATAAAAATAAAGGCTAAATCATAGCTATGATACTAAAAGCGTTTGTTAAACCACTTCCTGTGCAAAGAGAATATGAAACACATTTTAATCATCAAAACAGTGAAAATATTCAATATGTCACATCACGAGTTTCCTTCCACTAAATGAGCAACAAACCTGTAGCGCTGTAACACAATAATTTAGTAAAATATACCAAAAATACTCTTGGCTATATATCAGTACAGCAGCCCACGATATCGATACTGTATCGTCAAATTAAACAATATGATATACTGACATTTCAATATTTTTGCACACCCCTAATCTGATCTAATCTTGAGAAATGGGATTATGATATGATTTTTGATGTGCATGTGAACATATATACAGAATAGTTTTTCCTTGTACTATTTTTCCTTTTACTAAACATAGAGACATGTTATTTTGACACTGTTTTATCAGTAGACACGGAGACATTTCTTACTTAAATTACGCTATTCTGGCCAATATAGTCCAGTTTGTTCTTATACTATGGCGGAGGGTTCATCATAGTTTCATTTTTTAATGGGAAACACTTAATTAAGACAGACTTTGAATCATTGCCGTCTAACAAAACACTAAAATTACTTTGCCCCAAAACATATGACTGAGGATTGGTCGTGGTCTGTGTGTCTAAAAAGACTCGTAAACAAATGATTGATGACTAGACGTGAGTGAATCTCAATCACAATTAAATTACGGTCACTTGCCAAGCCCTTTTCTGTCTGAGTCTTATCCCGTCTGCTTTTCCAGGGATCCTTTCGCTGCTCACAGACAGCACATGAGGAGCATGTTTGACCCATTTGGGATGGACCCGTTCGCCCTCGCCGTGCCGCAGATGCAGATACGTCCGGCTCGTAGACCTGTGACTGCGGTAAGAAACTGCGGTGTCATTTTAAAGCTAACGTAATATTTGAGTATGACTAAAACGTTTCTTTGTTTCTCACAGGCTGGTCCTCTGACACCCTTTGGCATGATGGGAATGGTGAGTTCACTGGGTTGAATTGCCATTGTTTATTGGTAGTTTTCAGTTTCTAGAATGTGGTGTTGTTCCTTTCTCTCAGATAGAAGCTGGAGCCAGTATTTGTGTATAGTGTATTTTAACAAAAAGTGAAATCCACATGTGTTAAACCTGTTATGTTGATGTTCATTGTCCAGTCATTTTTATCCAACCACCCATACCACAAAAATAACCAGTATAACAAGTAATTTTGCCTGGGTTAACTATAGTTGTTGTTTTTAAAAGGGAACTCTGGCACGTTTGAAGCTAAAGTCCGTCACTAGAGGAGGTGGAATTCTGTCAGAAGCCAAAAAACGGCACAGATCAGTGTTTCCTCGGTGGAGATCTCACTGTGGCAGTGAGTCTGTCAAGGCAACAAACTAGTGTAGTGATGGGGGCAAGTTCTGAACTTCCACATAAAACACCAATTTGCTTCACACTGAAGAAGCTGAACACCACTTTAACCCATCTTACAACAGCCACGAGTCTAACAAACAAAACGCTCTGCCTGGTTCACTCATTAGTGTCTGGAAACGTTAGAAAACAACTTTATAATCAGCCTTACACTTCCCTCTGTTGATTTCCCACTGCACAGGCCAAAGCCCAAAAGACTCGATTGTCGACTCCAGAAGCAACAAGTGAGAATCGACTACTGACGGTGAAGAAGAAGAGAAACTGAAAGTTGTTGAAAGAAAATGGTTCAGGAATGTATTTTTTTTTAGCATTTTCAAAAAATATAATTCACTGGTAAATAAATGGGATTAGAAACGACATCATTGATCGAGTCTTTTGGGCTTTGGCCTGTGCAGTGGGAAATCAACAGAGGGAAGTGTGAGGTGCTTATAAAGTTGTTTTCTAACGTTTCCAGACACTAATGAGTGAACCAGGCAGAGCGTTTTGTTTGTTAGACTCGTGGCTGTTGTAAGATGGGTTAAAGTGGTGTTAAGCTTCTTCAGTGTGAAGCAAATTGGTGTTTTACGTGGAAGTTCAGAACTTGCCCCCATCACTACACTAGTTTGTTGTCTTGACAGACTCACTGCCACAGTGAGATCTCCACCGAGGAAACACTGATCTGTGCTGTTTTTTGGCTTCTGACAGAATTCCACCTCCTCTAGAAACGGACTTTAGCTTCAAACGTGCCGGAGTTCCACTTTAATATTCCTTCACAATAACATTTTAAATTAAAATGTCAAGCGAGAGGTACAGACCATTTAAACTTTACGAAACTTCTGTTCTATTTTTCAGGGTGGAGGCTTCATGAATATGTTCGACATGATGGGAAACATGATGGGAAATATGGTAAGACGGGTTTAAGTTTGAATTCAATACTTTTGGTTGGTGAAATTTGAATTAATATTGTTTTTTTTTTCATTTTCATTTGCAGGAAAGAATGACCGGTCCACCAAACTGTCAGACATTTTCTTCTTCTACTGTGATTTCATACTCCGCCACAGACAGCGGCGCTCCTCAAGTGTATCAGCAGATGAGTGAAACGCGGACAGGCCCCGGCGGGGTGAGCACAACACGACTTTAAAAGACGATCTGAGCAGGGTTTTCCTTTAGCTTGGATCACAAACATATATTACAGTACACCTCCACTTTTAACACTTTTAACTCATGACTCATCTCTCGCACCTTAATTATTTGCAGCAATTAGTTTATTCGTGTGTTTAACAGCTTTCAGACAGAGCAGAGTTTGGGTATCCACTGCTAACAAGAATTATACATAATAACTATACACTTTTCTAGTATATTTGAAATGGGGGCTTCAAATATCTTATTGGGCTCTAGAGTTGCCATCAAAATGAACAATTCAACGCTTTGAACGAGTGGGTTTGAGAGGGTTTGAGCTGCATTAGCCAGAGAAATACTGAACATAATCAAAGCCATTATCGTTGTACATTGTGGTTTTCATTTACCTGATAACAAAGTTTGACTGTCCCTGTCTTTTGTTCTGCTCAGATCCGCGAAACTCGTCAGTCGATGAGAGACAGCGAGAGCGGCCTGGAGCGACTGGCCATCGGGCACCACATCGGGGAGCGGGCGCACATAATGGAGCGCTCCCGAAACCGCCGCACTGGAGACCGGGAGGAACGGCAAGACTTCATCAACCTGGATGAAAGTGAGTCCTTCCTGCGCCTGTTTAAAGCTGCACTGTTCCCTCTTTTCCACCGCAACGAACCAGGTGCTGGTGCTTCCTGCCGATTGTCCAAGAACCGGCTCGTTTTTCCACCAGCTGAGAGCCGGAGAAGAGCTACGTCCCTTCACGTGCTACCGCTGTCCTAGAACCCAACAGCTGTGAGCTCCGATAATAACAGCACTGGAGGACAATCGCTACAGATCTGTTAACGTTCTTTATCAATCCAAAGGTGAAACATGCAGCTCGTCGTCATTGCTCTGGGCAAAGGATGTGTTCCTTTGGGGCAGCTCTTACTGTGATTCTGGGCTATATAAATAGAATTGAATTGAAAAATTGTTCCCGAAGAAAAGTAATTGCTGCTCCGTAGGCCGAAGCACCGCGGGCCGTTGTTCCACTGATGTGTTTTACGTAATAAATAGATTAAAGTCACTCAGTCGACGGGGAAAAGACGGTGTCCAAGATGCGGTTTGGGAGCGTCTGAATTCAAACGCAAATACACATGACGTCTTTAAATTCATTAAATTTCATTAAACTGCGTCACTATAACCCCGCCCCCGAGCACCTACGTCACCGGTTCTTGTTTCTGGACCAGCCTTTAGTTGGTGCTGAGTTGGAGCCGGTTCTCCAGGGCCAGAGCCGGTTTATTTGTGTGGAAAAACAAAGAACTGGCTCCGAACCAGCACCAGAACTGCCCTGGTGGAAAAAAGGGGTATGTGAACCTTTTCGGATGGGGGATGGATCGTTTCTTATTTTGATATGACATTTGTGATTCTTGCAGTTAGCATTTTTTTAAAAACGCCTTGGAAAAACATTCTTAGTGTGAGCAGCATTACATCTCCACAGATTTGACCTCTCACCAGGTCTGTGGGCATCGCCTACGTGCCTCCGCCCAGTTAAGTTTGATTCTAGGCAAAACAAACTTTGCATCTCTGGAGAGACGAGCAGTGGGTGAACCTTCCACCTGAAAACTTAATAGATTGTGCTTCTGTAACATTGGGTAAACATGGGAGTATCAGATTGAATAAGTTTTACAATTATTTAGAGTTATTATGATAAATTATTGATACATTTTCATTGAAAGACTAAAAAACAGTAGGTGCATCATCTACATATTTCATTAAAGCCTTTCTAAATACACAAATGACATGAGTAAAGCATTTGACTCGTTAAATACACAACAAAATCTTGGCGTTCTTGCATAAAATAACTACATGTCATTTTTTTATGGTTAGCCGAGGCTGCGGCGTTCGACGAGGAGTTCAGGAGAGAGGCCGGACGGTACGGCCCGAACCCGAGGTCCCTGGATTATCGTGAGCGACGTGGAGGAGGGCAGCAGCTCGCCCTCACTGCCCCCCCGAGCGCCGACTCCCCTTCAGGCCACAGGCAAGAGTCCCCCAGACACCGCCAGCACCAGCCGCGCCCCCGCTACGACTGGTGAACGGCGGACCAGGTATTTATTTTATCTATTTATTTTTCACCTATTTAACATAACAATAAAAAAACACACTGGATAAAAAAGTAGGTGTGAGAAGAGGTAAAAAACCCAAAACGGCGCATATTAAAGCCTCCACCTTATGAATACATTAAAATTGAGCGTTGTAGTTAAAAAAAATACATTTACACACCTTAGATTAAATATATTTGACTCAAAAGTGGATTAAAACACAAGGAAATATCCACAGTTGAACGATTGTCAAACATTATCATGAAATTTCAGACATTTCCTCAAACTCTTCTTTAAAAAACCCCCGACATTTCTGATTTGCCGTCACTCAGCAGATGTGAAAACTGTAACGTTCCTGATGAAGGGTCTGTTTCCCACACACTCGTCTCATGGAGATGTCACGACTTCACCTGGAATGTTCCACAGTGTAGCTTTTGAACTCAGAACACAGATCTGAACTGTAACTTGGCCTGTCTCCATGTGTATTGATGTTTAAAGCCATAAAGTGGGACATTCGAGGCAAAACACTAGGTGGAAGTCAGTGTGTGTCGTCCAGGTAGAATCCACGGCAAAGGAGAAAATCAATTTGTCGACTGGAGTAAAATTCTATGTTAGGATTTGTCCACATTAAGATTTTAAGTACCGTATTTTTCACCAGCCGAAAAATGCGAAATGAAGAAGGAAAAAACATCTGTAAGTCGCACTTTTTGGGGGAAATTGATTTGATAAAATCAGACCAAAAACCAACATTTCATCTTGAAAGGCGAAGTTATAGAAGTTACAGTAATAAAAACAACCCAATAGAGAAGAATCTGTGTGTCATTCGTGTTTCAATATAGAACCAAAAATAAGAAAACGAAAAAAACAACTCTTTTCTTTATTATTTGTCTCTAAAACCAAAATGAAAAAACGGATAACGATTTGTTTTATCATTTTTGATTCATATTTACGATTCATATATTTGGTCTATGGGCTGTGAGTGTGAAAAATGTGATATATAAGTCGCAGGAACCACCCAAACCCTGAAAAAAGTGCGACTTATAGTCCGAAAAATACAGTATTTGTTGAGGGTTTGACCAATATAATATGTCCAGAATCAGAATCAGAAGGTTTTTATTGCCATGTGAGTGAACAGGGTCACAACATTACGAATCTGCTGCGGTTCTTGGAGCGAAACGTAGACAAACACTAAACATGCGACAAATAAAACAGAAGAAAATAAAGAAGAAAACGCTAAACTATAATGTAACACAAACATTTACAAGAATATAACGGTGCAGGCGATGATCAGTGCAGGAAGAATATCTGCATTTTGGCCAATAACCGTTATTTCTGGGCCTATTGACCACTAGATCTGTCAGGCCCTAGTTTTGAGTTGCTTTATGGTTAATATGTGAAATTATTGGGCCTGTTCACATGAAACTACATTTACAAAGGTGGAATAAGACTTTCCTCGTAATAATATTAAAGTGGTGGCTTTATTCAGTCCTGCAGTCTTATATTTAAACCGTTGACAGAAGTTTGCAGATCCATTTTTTCTAACTTTTGTGTATGTTTTTCCAGGAGTGAAGCTTAAAAATGTGAACCAGTGTATATGGAGAAGTTTTACGGGCCATCGGACGGATCGGTCAGACTGTCATTGGTTTGAACAGGACTGGACTGCCTCTACACAACACGATATTGCACACAGAACGAAACTCGACACGCGCAATAGTTTTCCTCGCAGTTGTGCCACGTTAATGTTACTTCCAAAAACTCATAATGGCAAATTTGAGTCCACATATTATTCTTCTACTTTATTTATGATAATAAACTTGACTTGTTTTGGCCACTGCACATTAGTGCTACACAGTGCGACTGCTGTAAAGCCCATTTGATGTTCGTGAAGGCGTGTGTTTGTGAAATAAATTGTAAAACTAATAATTAAACTTAATAAGGAGTTCATTAAACATTAGATAATCGCAATGTGTTCCGGTGGCTTGACTTGATACCTCGTTTGATAGGAGAAGTGACGGAGTGAAGAACTAGTTTTTGTATGTAATTGTTAGACTTTTTGTGGTATTGCATGAAATAAATAAGTCACCTATTTTCATGAAGCATTTAAATGGATTTTTCTTTCTCTGTGGCACCACTTGTACGGCTTTTAATGATCAGATGGAGTGCAAAACTGCAGCAGCCAATAATAAAGTCATATCTCGCAGCTCATGGCTCTGAGGTCGGCCCTTGCTGTCTCTCTCTCTCTCTCTTCTCTCTCTTCTTCTCTGGACGCTGTTTCTTGTTTCTTTAATTTTATTCGGGACTATTTTTAAACGCACGTCCTCCCGCTGTGCAGAGTCTGTCACCTGTCCCCCCGTCTACCTTTGATTGTGCTCATTTGATGCCGCTTCAAACGCTCGGCTACACCACGACATGCTTCTTTACACGGATATACGAGTGTTCTTTCATTTTACATCTTTAAATCACACTTTAAAATGGTTTTGTTTGTCCATTTTTCAATTTTTTTTGCCTCGATTGACCTACGTAATACTGCTGATAGAAGGTCTGCCACGTGTTTGTCTTCAGATCTAATAGTTTTCCCTAGAATATTACATACTCTGGCGTTAAACTAAACTTTTATCATGGAATTTCCCAGCGGAAAACGCCACCAGGTCAAGTTATGGATCAGATCTGTGGAGACGCTGACCCCTAGATGCTCTGTAGTCAGAATGCACGCTCGTAAGGTATTTTGAAGCGATAAAAACAACAGAATGAACGCGAGATAGAAAAAAAAAAAGGGAAAATACGTTTAATGCCACACTGCAGAACATTCAAGAAAAAGCAACGGCATCTACACGGACACCAGAAAAGTGACACACTGCCCCTTTACAGAGGCTTTTTGAGAGTCAGTTTGAACATGAGCACAAAAGCATGGCCAAAATTTAAGATATAAACACTTAAATCGATCAGGAAATGACTTAAAAGTAGTGAAATGATCTGTTCATGCAGCAAAAAAACAAATCTAGTCCAGCTAAAATGACTTGGATTAAGAAAGTTTTACCAGGATTTGAGTAAATTTCACTTGACAAGTAAAATGATCTGCCAGAGGAACAAGATTTTTATACTTAAAATATGAAAATACATCTGGATACACTTAAAATAAGAAAAAAAACAATTTTTTGCACTTAAAGTAAGACATAAAATCAAATGTTGCTTGAATTGAGAAAAAAACACAGCAGATAATTTCACTTGTCAAGATGAATCTGCTCAAATAAAGTAAAATGTTCTTAATTTAAGTCATTTTAACTTATCTAGATATGGTTTTTTCCAGTGCAGCAAGATCATTTTTCTGGACAAGTTCTCTTAAAATAAACAATCTCTAGACTAGAATGAAGCGTCTCAGAACCTGTAAGTCGATAATGAATCTGAAAACAAGACAAATAACCTGATATAAGTTTTAAAACCTCGGCCAGATCAGAGAAATTTGCAGTGCAAGAATAAACACTGCGAAAAACGAAATCTAGCCAAGTTAAAATGACTTGATTTAAAAAAGTTTTATCATGATTTGAGTGAATTTCGCTTAAAAAGTACAATAATCTTCCAGTGGAACAAGACTTTTTGTACTTAAAATATGAAAATACATCTTTGCGACACTTAAAATAAGAAAAAACCAAAACTTTTTGCACAAGAAAGAAAGAAACAAAAGAAAGAAACAAAATCGAATGTTGCTTAAATTAAGAAAAACACTTGTTTCATTCCATTGTCAAGTTGAATTTACTCAAATAATCTTAATTCAAGTCATTTTAATGTAACTGGATATTGTTTTTATTCCAGTGCAGCATTTCTGTTTAGGAGATAAGAGAAAAGTGAAAAACATACAGAAGGTACAATTATGTTTTTAGGTTCTTTGTTCAGACCAACAGTTTGTTTTCATGCCTCAGTTTCTTCCTCAGAGTCTCGTGATGTCGCTGTGACGCGTCCGATCGGCTGATTTAAACCGGGTTTGATGCTGTTTTCCCACCGGTGGAGGTGCAGGACGACAGCGCCACCTGCAGTCCCACTTCCTCAGGACAGTATCCGGGTGTGTGAGAGGGAAAAAGCCCCTCGTCCCGGTTTATAGACGGCAGAAACCTGTTTAAATCAGCTGAAGGGAGCACTGAGGAAGAGCGCAGGAAGCGTCAGGTATGAAAACAAACTCTCGGACTGAAAAAATCACCTAAGAACATAAATTATCGGAAGACCAAATGAACCTCATTGGACTAGAACGTACAGTTGTTTTGTTTCCATATTTTGTTTCCATCTTTCGTTCATAGACCTGGAGAAATGAAAAGTATTGTAACGTCTTCCCGTGTAGAATGAATGAGTGAGGAGTGAAGTCACAAGATGTCACTTTATTGTGAGAACATGAATCGGTCACTGTCGGCCGTAACCACGTCAACACTGCAAAATGCTCTATCAAAAAATAAGAAAATAATACCAATTTTGAGGTAAAAATGCCCTATTTTAAGTGAAATTTTCTGCCAGTGCAGTAAGAAATTTTCACTTACCAAATTTTCTTAAAACAAGACGAAACATGAAGCAGAAAACACGAGTTTCAAGTATTTATGTCAAGATCTTTCACCTTATTTTGAGTATATTTAGGTAATTATTGCTTATTACTGCTTATTTCTAGTATATAACATGTCTTATATTGGGCTATTATTTGAAGAACACCTAGTTTTAAGAAATCTTTCTTTCGAGCGTTCACAATATCCACACATTTGATCAAACACAACATGAACTCAATCACATTTGAAGCTGCATTTACTGAAATGTCACATTTTCCACTTTCCCAACATCTTAGAAACGTCGTTCATCTGCACCTAAAACCCCCGAGACACGACTCTGAGGACAGAGAGGAACAGAGCTGAGCCTGAGAGAAGAACTGGTTTGAAGAGGAAGTTAAAGAGGCTTAACCTGGACTGAGTTAATATAAAAAGTGCTTAGAATAAGTTGTAATATCGAGATAAGATAAATCAGGATGGAATATCTTGAAATAAGTAAAAAAAATCTCATCTTATTAAGTAAAAAAATCTTAAAATTGATCTTTTACGATGAATCAGCTTAATTCAAGTCAGTTTAACTATGCTAGAAAATCCTTTTTTGTAGCGCGCCCCTGAACATAACACAAACGGCTTCTATAAAACATTATTTCACTACTAAAAACCTCGACTGACCAAAAACTGTAATAACATTTCTTACATCAGAGGTCAGGCCTCTGCCGGCTCCATCCAACCTTCATTTTTTCCATTCCTCCTCCTCCTCCTCCTCCTCCTCTTCTCGTTCTCTCTCTTCTCAGCATCATCCCGTGACTCACATCCCCCCTCCCGTCCCCCCCCTCTCGCTCTCTCTCTCTCACACGCTCCATCCTCCTCCACTCCTCCTCCTCCCACTCTCTCCTCCATCGCTCGTTTATTCGCTCACATCCGACCACTCGCTCCACCAGGCTCCAAACCCGCTGCAGGTAACGTTAAAACGATGGATCTATTTTTCTCTCTTCACCCCCATCCCCTTTCTCCTCCATGTTGTTTTCTCATCCTCTCCTCTCCTCCACCGTGTTTGTGTTTTCAGCTGCTGCGCGGTGCTTTGACGCGGTACTTCAGGTGGATGACATCTGATTCTTACAAACGCAGCTTCAGATTATAATCATGACTCGTTTCTTGTGCATAATCGTCGCAATTCAAGCCGTTTGTTAATCCAGGACTCATTTCTCAAAGCTCTTTTTTACTGTCAGGATTATCTGGGGAACTGCTTCAATCTGGCTCACTTTGCCTGGAAAATGCACAGTCATGTTTTCTAGATGGTTTCCCCGATCAACCTAAAACACAAGCGCAGTAATTATTATTTAACCTGGTATTAACCATGAGCCGAGCCTCCCGACAGCTTATCCATGAAATAACATCAAGACTGGGTCAAATTCAGAGGTTATATTTCCTTTTATGTGCCATAACTAACAAAAAAAACCTTAAAAAACTGACACGTCCCTGTTTTTGGGTTGGTTGGCAATAATACAATTGTGAAATTGTTGCACTCGGCACTAGTATGAGTCAGTATAGTCACGTTTTCTTTGTGTTTTTGTCGTTTTTAAGCAGCTTTTTCTGTATTTTAGCTAAACAAATGACACTTTATGCCTCTCGTTACTGTTTGCAGGTCTTAAATTTGTCAAAAAAAGGGAGAGTCGCCTTAGAAAAGAGCTCGTAGCAACATTGCAGGTTTTTCGAGGTATTTTTGAGCAATAAAAACACTCAAGAACGGGTCAAATGCAGAGGATATATTTCCCTTTATGCACCTTAACTAAAAAAAACCTTAAAAAACTGAGACGTCCCTGTTTTTTGGGTTGGTTTGTAATAATAAATTTGTGAACCGAGTGCGTCATTAAAGAAAATTGTTGGACTCGGCACTAGTATGAGTCAGTATAGTCACATTTTCTTTGTGTTTTTGTCGTTTTTAAGCAGCTTTTCTGTATTTTACCTAAACAAATGACACTTTTTGCCTCTCGTTACTGTTTGCAGGTATTAAATTTGTCAAAAATAGGGGCAGTCACCTTAGAAAAGAGCTCCTAACATAATCTGAGGGACCTCTGTCGGTGCTATTTAGCTTAACAAATGACAATCTACGCCCGTCTTTACTGTTTGTGGGTAATAAATGGGTCAAAAATAACAAACAACTGCGACATTTCTTGTATAAAACTGGGACAAATGGCTGGTTTTGTTTAAATCTTTGGGGAGGTAACCCACTCGTAGCAACAGTGCAGGCTTTTCGAGGTGTTTTTGAGCAATAAAAACACTCAAGAACGGGTCAAATGCATCAGTATCGTCACATTTTCTTTGTGTTTTTGTCGTTTTTAAGCAGCTTTTCTGTATTTTACCTGAACAAATGGCACTTTTTGCCTCTCGTTACAGTTTGCAGGTATTAAATTTGTCAAATATAGGGACACTTTTTGTATAAAACTGGGACAAATCACTGGTTTTGTTTAAATCTGCTGGGAAATGGGGACGTCTGGTCACCCTACGCCACCCGCTTGTCTCAATAAACATGTCATTTCTTTGCCTGGAATGTTCCACAGTACGGCATTGTAGTTATCGCCATGGAGACGAGCAGGATCTTCGGGGAGGTGACCCGCTCGTAGCAACAGCGCAGGTTTTTCGAGGTGTTTTAAAAATAAAACCACGTTTATTGGAAGAAACACAGTGAAGCATTCGAGGCAAAGCAATGACATCTCCATGGCGACAAGCAGGTGTTGGACCCCTGATATGAAAAGTTACACAGTGCGCTTTAAAGATGGCGGTTTTTATGTGAAAAGAAGACCTGAAAAGCAGATGTGGTCATAGAGGAAGTGCTCCACTGTGTTTTTAAACCTCACACACCTTCACTAGAATCATTTGGATCATTTCAGCCCAGGAATTTCCCATTTCTACACAAATTAAAGGTAAAGGAGCTGCTAAACTTGCCTGGAAAAAAACTAGGTGAGTTAAAATGACTTAAATTAAGAACATTTTACTTTATTTAAGCAGATTCATCTTGACAAGTGAAATGATCGGCCAGTGGAATAAGTGTTTTTTTATTAATTCAAGCAAACATTCGATTTTGTTTCTTACTTTAAGTGCAAAAGTTTTTTTTTTTTTCTTATTTTAAGTGTTGCAAGATGTATTTTCATATTTTAAATACAAACATCTTACTGCACTATCAGATAATTTCACTAAGGACTGAAGGTCACACTACAAAAAAGGATTTTCTAGCATAATTAATTTAATAAATTAATTAAATTAATAAATTTGTATTTTTTCTTATTTTTTGATAGGCCTTTTTTGGAGTGCAGTATTTAATTTATACACTAGAAAAAACAATCTGTAGGTAAATTAAAATGACTTAAATTAAGAACATTTTACTTTATTTAAGCAGATTCATCCTGACAAACGAAATGATCTGCCAGTGGAATAAGTGTTTTTTTCTTAACTCGAGCAACAATCGATTTAGTTTCTTATTTTAAGTGCAAAAATTTGTTGTAGCCAGATGTATTTTCATATTTTAAGTACAAAAATCTTACTGCACTAACAGATAATTTTACTTGTCAAGTGAAATTTACTCAAATCGCGGTAAAACTTTCTTAATCCAGGTCATTTTATCTTGACTAGAGTTTGTTTTTTTTGCATTGCACAAAATAAAACGGAGGATTTTGAGCTGTGGAGATGGAGACTGACGAATCATTTACTCGAACATGTGTGAATGAAACAAATTCGAGTGGATTCGACTTGATCTGCCGGTGGAGTAAGTGTTTTTGTTCTTAATTGAAGCCACGTTTGTGTTTCTGTGAGCAGGCAGGATGTCCATCGTCAGCATTGTTGCCCGGGAGATCTTGGACTCCAGGGGGAATCCGACGGTCGAGGTCGACCTGAATACGAGCAAAGGTGCGGAGACGGGCCTGCTTTTGTGTTTATTCTGCATCGTTCTGTCTGTTCTGTGTAGAAAAGCGGGTAAATTGCATCGTTATTCGACTCTTCTGCAGGTTTGTTCAGAGCTGCGGTTCCCAGCGGCGCATCGACCGGGATCTACGAGGCCTTAGAGCTCAGGGATGGAGACAAAACGCGCTACAAGGGAAAAGGTGACGGCTAAAAATAACAAATACGCCCATGCAGCTGCTCACTGTCGGTCGGGTTTAAGCGGCACCGGAGCGTTCTTGAATTTACAGCCCAAAATGCAGCTGAAGGACAGGTCAGGATTTAATATTTAACAGCGAGATTACAGATTTGTTGGCGCGGTTTACGGTTAATATCGACTTATCCACGTGAAACAAAAACCCGCTCAGAGTTTAATGTGTTTTCTATCAGCACAAATGAACGAAGATACGGTTTTGCATTTTATTCTTTGTGATATTCTAAAAAACAGTGGCGTTATGGAATCAGAAAAGTGTAATTCTTGTCAAAATAAAGGACTTTAAACCATAAGATTAATACGGTGAAGTCGGTGCCCAAAGAAATATACAATACTTAACAAATTTCTTAGACCATCACACAGTATAAGGTGTTTTTCACTGCTCCCATACATAATTTAACAGTATTTCTGTTTACTAAAATATCTTTTTATGCTTCTATGACGGTTAATTCACCAGTTTATACAACATCTTTTTATTAAAACAGTATCTTTAATGCTAAAATATAAGTATTGTTGTGATCCATAAATGTTCAGGCTCAGTGTTTTCCAAAAATGACACGAAAATCTTATCAAAGCAAATCTCTGGGAACAGCTGAAACTATTTGGACTGAATAACAAAAGAGACTTCGCAAAACAAACAAGAATGTGCCAAAGGATCACACAAAATATTCACATTTTTGGTTATTATTTGTCAACGAGGACGATTTTGTGATTTTAATTGGTCATTTTCTTAATGAATAACGATGAAATTCTTCATTTGAAACAAGTTTTTTGATAAACTCTGAAGTCATTTCTGTTTTCTTGGCGCTCAGATAATCAAAAATCATTCAAATTGTGATTTCGATCTGATTTTGAGCATTTTTCTGTTTTAAAATACTTACAGAGCTTAACAAATGTATTAAACCATCACACAGTATAAGGTGTTTGCTGCTGCTGCTTCCATATGGAATAGAACAGTATTTCTGTTCAACAAAATATCTTTTTATGTTTCTATAAAGGTTAATCCTCCAGTTTATGCAAGATCTTTTTATTAACACTATATCTTTAATGCTAAAATAGAACTATTGTTGCTCTCCAAACATTTTCAAGTTTAATGTTTTCCAAAAATGGCCAAAGTCTCATCCAAAGTCTCTGGAATTCAATAACAAAAGAAAACTTTGCAAAACGACATAAAAACAAAGCAGCAAGAACTATTTTGTTATTTCAATTGGTCATTTTCCTTAACGAATAACAGAAATTGTTAATAAGAAACAAGTTTTTGATAAACTATAAAGTTATTTGTGTTTTCTTGTTGCTCTAATAATCAAAAAATCATTCAAATTGTGATTTCGATCTGATAATTTGTCACGGTTTGAGTGTGGTTGAGGACCCCAAAGCAGAGACATAGGCGCAGGTAGATGTTTAAACAGGTTTATTGCCGGGATTGTAGGATGTGGTGATGGGAGCTGGCTGGAGACAGACGGAGGGAAGACTCACAGGTAGGCAGGCAGGACGACATGGACAAGCAGGATGACGACGTGGACGTGGACAAGCAGGACGAGGACGTAGACAAGGAATAGAGGAGGAATGAACTGACAAAGAACAAAGGATGAGGACAGAACTAAATAGTGGGGCTGATTAGACAATTAGCTGCAGGTGAACCACCGAGCAGGTGATCCACACTGCAGCATTAGCCCAGCCACGCCCCCGAGAGGAGCAGACAGACACAGAAGGGAGGGGGAACACACAACAAACACCAAACCCTGACATAATTCACACTATTTTATCAGCATTTTTCTATTTTAAAATACTTACAGAGCTTAACAAATGTATTAGACCATCACACAGTGTAAGGAGTTTGCTGCTGCTATAACTGAACAGTGTTTCTGTTTATTAAAATCTCCTTTTATGTTTCTATAAAGGTTAATCCTCCAGTATCTGCAAGATCCTTTTATCAAACCCATGTCTTTAATGCTAAAATAGAACTATTGTTGCTCTCCATACATTTTCAAGTTTAATGTTTTCCAAAGTCTAAAGTAAATCTGTGGGAACAGTGAGAAACTATTTGAATAATGAAGAACAAACGAGACTTTGCAAAACGACATAAAAACAAACAAGAATGCAGCTGTGATCTGCACCAAATATTCACATTTTTGGTTATTATTTGTCCACCAGGACCATTTTGTTATTCTAATTGGTCATTTTCTTTCATTTTCAGAAGTTATTTATGTTTTTTTGTTTTCGTGACAGATGCTCGAACAAATTTAAGCACTGTAAAGTTGACTATGTTTGGCCTCGTTGCTTGGATTTCTCTTTCAAAAACAACAGCGATTTCCCCAAATGTTGAACCACATATTAAATCACAGAGCAGCGTGAGGCTGATCGAGGGTCAAAACAGTGAGTAACTCAAATCTGTGCTTTTATAACAGGTTTGAATGACCCTCCAGACCTTTGTTCAGGCTCAGACCCTCAAAAGGACAAACTACATTTGCTTGATCAAGACAGATTTCATAAAACATGCAGTAAAAAGTGCTACTTGAGGTAGTTTGGGCCAATTCACCTGGACATGCCTGGACTAGACGCTTTAACTTTCATTATTACAACAAAAATCTTCACTTTCACAGTCGCAATTCTTCCTACACTGCAAAAAAGGATTTTCTAGCCTCGTTAAACTGACTTGAATTAAGCAGATTCATCTTAACCCTGGAGAACCCAAGAACCCTTTTCTTCTTCAGAAAATTATGAACTATGCCTTAAATGATTGCTATAAGTTCACTGAACACCAAAATATCTACTTTTTAAATTTTAACCCTTTATTCCCTGATTTAGGATGTGGGTCAAATCTGACCCATTGGGCTTTAGGTCTATAATTTTAAAGAACGACTATAAGATACACTGTCAATGCAAACTGTTTTAAATTTAGGAAAACAATCAATAATTTACACCAGAACATTTAACAATAGTTATTTTTGCATGTTAGAACTGTATTTCTAATGTTTAAACACACTTTGGCCAACTGAAGAACACAAGGCCATAAACGACTAATAAAAAACTAACACCATTGGTCTTTGCTTATCCAAAATCTTTTCTACTAGAGAGAGGAAATCACACTAGACATTGTGGTAGTCTTTGGGCTTTTAAGGTTAAATTTGACATTTTTTTCAATTTGGTTCATTTTTAGTAGCAGCAATTAACAGTGGTCAAATTTGACCCCGTGGGTTCTCCAGGGTTAAAAGATCAATTCAAAGATTTTTTTTACTTAATAAGATGAGATTTTTTGACTTGTTTCAAGATATTCCATCCTGATTTATCTTATCTCGATATTACACCTTATTCTAAGCCAGAGGTGTCAAACTCATTTTGGTCCGGGGGCCGTATACAACCTACTTTGATCCCAAAGGGGCCGGATTGGAAAACTCCATTCTCTGTTCAGGTTATTGTATTTTTCACCATGTTGTGTCTCATAGTGGCGTTTATATTCCTCCTTTATATTTATATTCCTTGAGCACCGCCACTTGTTGCAAACACACCAAGTGTACAGGTTTCCCATTCACCTCCGTGAAAAAGAAGAATTAGTAAATTTTTCTTGGAAAATCCTGCACTCAGCTCCACTTTTCTTATTTTTGACACTTTGCTGATGAGGGCGTCACGGTCGACAGTCAAAACGATCGTCCTTTAAGAGCGTTTGGAAAGAGGCGAGTCTTCATTTGTGCTGCTCTGGTGGGAGGCGGCCACACACAGAAGCATTGGAGATGCTGCTATGCTAAGCGGCGTAGAAAATTACCAGAAAAATCTGAAAATTGTACATATTTTAAGAGAAAATCTGCCGAGGGCCAGATTAAAGGTCTTGGAGGGCCGGATCTGGCCCCCGGGCCGCATGTTTGACACCTGTGTTCTAAGCACTTTTTATATTAACTCAAGTCAGGTTAAGCCTCTTTAACTTCCTTCTCAAACCAGTTCTTCTCTCTGGCTCAGATCTGTTCCTCTCTGTCCTCAGAGTCGAGTCTCGGGACTTTTAAGTGCAGATCTACGGCATTTCTAAGATGCTGGGAAAGTGGAAAATGTGAGATTTCAATAAATGCAGCTTCAAATGTATCTGATTTCATGTTATATTTGATCAAATGTGTGGATATTGTGTTTGCTCGAAAGAAAGATTTCTTAAAATAAAACTAGGCATTCTTAAAACAAGTATCTAAGAAATAACAGCCTGATTAAGGACATGTTATAAACTAGAAATAAGCAGTAATAAGCAATAATTACTTAACTCAAGGATAAATATACTCAAAATAAGGTGAAAAATCTCACCATGAATATTTGACACTAATGTTTTCTGCTTATACTGCAAAAAAGGCCTATCCAAAATAAGAAAAAAATACAATGACATTTTCTGCCAGTGCAGTAAGAAATTTTCACTTACCAAGTTTTCTTAAAACAAGACGAAATACGAATCTTGTTCTAAACAGAAAACACGAGTTTCAAGTATTTATGGCAAGATTTTTCACCTCATTGGTTTGAGAAGGAAGTTAAAGAGTCTTAACCTGGACTGAGTTAATATAAAAAGTGCTCAGAATAAGTTGTAATATTTAGAGAAGATAAATCAGGATGAATATCTTGAAATAAGTAAAAAAAAAAAATCTCATCTTATTAAGTAAAAAAATCTTAAAATTGATCTTTTAAGATGAATCTTCTTAATTCAAGTCACTTTAACTCTGCTAGAAAATCCTTTTTTGTTGTATAGAACAAGATTCGTATTTCGTCTTGTTTTAAGAAAACTTGGTAAGTGAAAATGTCTCACTGCACTGGCAGAAAATTTCACTTAAAATAGGGCATTTTTACCTCATAATTAGTATTTTTTTCTTATTTTTGGCGCATACCCTGGTCTGTCTTAAATATTACAGGCCTGTGTAGAGTTGCTGTGTCATCTGAAAACAGCAATGCGCCGCAGTGCAGCTTTTCTCAAACTAACTGCTCTGTTTCTGCAGGTGTTACGAAGGCAGTCGGCCATATTAATGACACTCTGGCACCTGCGCTTATCGACTCAGTGAGTATGAGCCTTTACCAGGACTTTACCATAACTACACTTTAATTAGCCTTACAAATGATTTATTAAAGGGCCCGTGTTGTGCTATTTTCTGTTCCAGTTTGTTAGAATGTTTTCTTATCAAAAATATTTATAACAGGAGTTGTGTTTTGTTTCATTTACGCATTTTTAACACAGAAATCCAGCACCCAGAGTTCTTCCTTCAAACAGAAAAAAGACCTGAAAAGGAGATCTTGAGTGTCATGTGGTGATACAGGAAGTGCTCCACTGTGTTTTTAAACCCCGCACACTTTGACTAGACTCATTTGAATGATTACAGCGCAGGAATTTCCCATTTTTACAAAAATTAAAGGTAAAAGTAGCTGTTAAACTTGCTTCATGACACCACAAGGTAAAAAACAGAGTATTTTGAGCTTTGAAGATGCACAGACTTAATTTACTGTATTTTTTTCGGACTATAAGTCGCACCAGCCAAAAAATGCATAATGAAGAAGAAAAAAACATGTATAAGTCACATTTTGGGGAACCAGGAACCGACATTTCATCTTAAAAGGCGAATTATAGTAATAACAATTGAACAGAGACGAACAGGCTGAACATGTGTCAGTTCACCAAACTCTCCATCTCGCTCCAAATCACTAAATCCACTGAATTCTTCATCTTCGGTGTCACTTCTGAGCAACTCCTCCAACTCCAGATAAATCCAGTTTTTAGCCGCCGTGAGCTTTGTTTAGTTTTCTTCATTTCAGTTCGAGTTTCCTCCACTTTAACCCAGTCAAACACAAGTTTCTCGCTCACTCCAAACTTTCTTTCTGCTCGATCACTGTTTTCAGCTGCAGATTTCACGACTTGCAGCTTGTGATCTGCAGAATATGATTGACCGTTATATATACATGAAATGATATATTTTAATATATAAGTCGCACCTGAGTATAAGTTGCAGGATCATCCAAACCATGAAAAAAAGTGCGACTTATCGTTCAAAAAATACGCTATTAAAACACGTGTGAATGAAAAAAAAAAACAACTTCACATATGTTTTTGATGAGCTAACATTATAACATGGCTAAAAGCTCCCAAGAATCTATTATTTGTGCATTACAGGACCTTTAAGAAGGACTGGAGGTTAATACTTTATTTATACACCAGAAAAAACAGTATCTAGGTAAATTAAAATGACTTAAATTAAGAATATTTTACCTTATTTGAGTGGATTCAACTTGACAAGTCAAATTATCCCCCAGTGGAATAAGTGTTTTTTCTTAACTCGAGCAACATTCGATTTTGTTTCTTATTTTAAGTGCGAAAAGTTGTTATAGTCAGATGTATTTTCATATTTTAAGTACAAAAGTGAGTGAAATTTACTCAAATCATGTTAAAACTTTCTTAATCCAAGTCATTTTATCTTGACTAGATTTTGTTTTCTGCAGCGTATCCGAATCTTTATTACTAAACTATTTGTTTATTATGAATTAAGTGTGTTTTCATGCTTTATTGAGCCTAATTAAAGTGCGGTTATTATTATAAAGTGGTAATCACAGGTAGTATCTTATATATCATTATATTAAGTCCAAATCCACTTTATTTCTGTAGCACATTTTACAAACAGAGCAGTTTCTAAAGTTCTGCACAGACGTAAAACAAAAGGAATAATAAAATTTGGTGGCACCAGCCCGAAAACAATAAACCAGGAAAATCTAATTAAAGCAACACCATAAAAATCACAAAGTAGAATAAGATAAATAAGTAAACACGTTGAATTAAAGTGTCCATGAGGCTGATTTCAATGATACAGTTGAGTTTTTCACAGCTACAAACATATTTAATGGACTCTTGGTGTGTGGAGTGAACCGTCTGTGCAGAACCTGAGACACTGTGAACACAAACCTGAGCCGAGGTTCAGCTGGAGCCTGGAGAAACCGAGGGATCAGGAGGAAAAGACTGGAAAAGAAAAAAAGAAAAAAGATGATTAACTGTAATTAACCTTTAACTGTGGCTTTTACTGTGTGTTTTTAATCACGCTTCACTGGGTTATGTTGTTTAAGGCCTTGAGTGTCCACAAAGGAGCCTGATGAATAACATGTCTTTTTCTTCTTCTTTATCTTTTCTTATCTTTTTCTTCTTCTTTTTCTTCTTCTTTTTCTTTATCTTTTCCTTCTTCATCTTCTTTTTCTTCTTCTTCTTCTTCTTCTTCTTCTTCTTCTTCATCATCTTCATCTTTTTCTTCTTTATCTTCTTTTTCTTCTTCTTTATCTTCTTCTTCTTTTTCTTCTTCTTCTCCTTCTTTTTCTTCTTCTTCTTTTTCTTCTTCTTCTTTATCTTTTTCTTCTTCTTCTTCTTTATCTTCTTCTTTATCTTTTTTCTTCTTTATCTTCTTCTTCATTCTTCTTCCTCCTCCTCCTTCTTCTTGTTCTTCTTTTTCTTGTTCTTTTTCTTTTCTTCTTCTTCATACTTCTTCCTCCTCCTCCTTCTTCTTCCTCTTGTTCTTCTTCCTCTTCTCCTTCTTCTCCTTCTTCTTCTTTATCTTTGTCTTCTTCTTTTTCTTCTTCTTCATACTTCTTCCTCCTCCTTCTTCTTCCTCTTGTTCTTCTTCTTCCTCCTCTTCTCCTTCTTCTTCTTCTTCTTCTTCTTCCTCTTCTTCTCCTTCTTCTTCCTCTTGTTCTTCTTCTTCCTCTTCTTCTCCTTCTTCTTCTTCTTCTTCCTCTTCTTCTTCTTCTTCCTCTTCTTCTTCTTCTTCTTCTTCTTCTTCTTCTTCTTCTTCTCCTTCTTCTCCTTCTTCTTCTTCTTCTTCTTCTTCTTCTTCTTCTTCTTCTTCTTCTTCTTCTTCTTCTTCTTCTCCTTCTTCTTCTTCTTCTTCTTCTTCTTCTCCTTCTTCTTCTTCTTCTTCTTCTTCTTCTTCTTCTTCTGTAAAGGTTCTTTATGTTTCCAATAGGGCCGTTAATGTTCATAGACCAAAAAAGATTAAAATCTGTTTTTAATTTGTTTGTTTTTAAAAAGAAAAACTAAAATTGAACAGAATATTGGGTTCACTACAAGGAAAAGAATTGTGATTAAAAGTTTTTGCATTTCGTTTGCCAAGTGAGTCGAATCAGAAAACAGAAGAACTTTCTCCAGTTTAACTCAGACAAAACAGAGTCAGATTCTTTGGCCACAGAAACATTAGACAGAGTCAGCGTCACCTCCAGTGTCTCGCTCTAAATCTGTGCTTCTTAACCTGGTTCCATCGAGACTCAGGGGTTCAGGGTCAGACTCAGGGGTTCAGGGTCAGACTCAGGGGTTCAGGGTCAGACTCAGGGGTTCAGGGTCAGACTCAGGGGTTCAGGGTCAGACTCAGGGGCTCAGGGTCAGACTCAGGGGTTCAGGGTCAGACTCAGGGGTTCAGAGTCAGACTCAGGGGTTCAGGGTCAGACTCAGGGGTTCAGGGTCAGACTCAGGGGCTCAGGGTCAGACTCAGGGGTTCAGGGTCAGACTCAGGGGTTCAGGGTCAGACTCAGGGGTTCAGGGTCAGACTCAGGGGTTCAGGGTCAGACTCAGGGGCTCAGGGTCAGACTCAGGGGTTCAGGGTCAGACTCAGGGGCTCAGGGTCAGACTCAGGGGTTCAGTGAGTCAGACTCAGGGGTTCAGGGTCAGACTCAGGGGTTCAGGGTCAGACTCAGGGGTTCAGGGTCAGTCTCAGGGGTTCAGGGTCAGACTCAGGGGTTCAGGGTCAGACTCAGGGGTTCAGGGTCAGACTCAGGGGTTCAGGGTCAGACTCAGGGGTTCAGGGTCAGGCCCGTTTGGCCGTTATTGGCTGCAGGAAATTTTGTGCGTGAAATCGTGTGACTGTGGTGATGGTGTTGTGTCATTTCTTTCTTAATATTTTCCCTTCATACTAATGAGCGAAAACAGAAAGTGGTCGGACGAATATGTTCAATATGGATTCACACGTGTGCACCAATAAAATATATATACCTGTGTTTGAATTAGAAAAAAACATATTTTATTTTTCCAGTTAAGAAGGTTCAGTGAAGCGCTGGTGAAACTAGTGGAGTTCAGCTCCTCCAACAAGGTTAAGAACCACTGCTCTAAAACCTTCAAATCAGGCGAGAAATCTCAGGGTCATAATGGACTCAGACTTGAACTTTAACAGCCACATCAGATCTATAACATCTGCAGCTTTTAGCATCTAAAAAACATAAATGTCACAGTTCTACTGTCTAAAGCACCTGGAGAGACGTCTCCATGTGTTTGTCTCCAGTAGGTTAGATTCTGTCACAGCCTCTCACTGTGAGAGCTGCTACTGATGGCCCAAAGTCCATCTGTGACATGTTAGTGCCGTATGTGTCATGTTTTATTTTGATATTCGTCCTGTCTTCCTGCGTTTTTGAGTTTTACTTCCTGTTGTATTAATTGTTTGCCCCGCCCTAATGTGTGTCTCACCTGTGTCTGTTCACCTGTCTGTATATACAGTGTTTACCCTGTGTTCTCCTCGGCCCTTTGTTGCTCCATTGTCTTTGACCTGCAGTTTAGTTTTGATTTTTTGATCTTTTTTTGTTGTTACTAAAGAACTTTTACAGCAGTCTTTGCATTTTGGGTCCTTCCTCTGTTTCAACGTGACAATATGAACCATCTGCACTGAGGAGCTCAGGGACCGGTCTCCTGCTGTAGTCCTGGTTTAGTCCTGGTTTAGTCCTGGTTTAGTCCTAGTTTAGTCTTGGTTCAGTCCTGGTTTAATCCCGGCCTCCTGCTGGTCCCAGTCTCAGGACTAAACTCGGGGAGTCAGAGTTTCAGATTCATGCAGCTAAAACCTGGAACAGTCTGAACATGTGAGACAGACTCTGACTCTGTTTAAATCCAGGCTTAAAATGGTTCTGTTTAGCTGCAAATGACTGAAAGGTTTTCATTTTTTATTCTGCACTCTTCTTTTCTTCTCTCTAATTCTTTCTAATTTAATATCCAATCTCTATTTTAAAATGTTACGATGATTATTTATGTTTTGATTTGTTTGTATTGTGATTTTAATGTATTTCTTATTCTGTAAAGCACTTTGAATTACTTTGTGTGCGACTTATTCTGTACAAATAAACAGAATGAGCCCTTTACTTTTGGGTTGCCAGATCCTCCGACTAAAATCAGTTTGTAATCGTCACAAAAGGGCCTCTCTGCAGATACGATTGTGATTTTTATGCCGTTTTAAACCAGCGTGTTGCAGCTATTATTTAACTGAATATGTTCACTTACACAAAAGCTGAATGTATGTTTGTTCTTGCAGGGAATCAGTGTGTTGGAGCAGGAGGCTTTGGACAACATGATGATTGAACTGGACGGCACAGAGAACAAATGTAAGACAAGCCTCTTCTGTATCCAGACCACAGGCCGGTGTAACTTTAGCGTCGTCGTTTTTCACTGCTAATGTTGTTTTCCAGCCAAGTTTGGAGCCAATGCTATTCTGGGAGTGTCTCTGGCCATATGCAAAGCCGGAGCTGCAGAAAAGGGCGTCCCGTTGTACCGGCATATCGCTGACCTGGCAGGGAATCGAGAACTAGTCCTTCCTGTTCCTGTAAGTAAGAGGTCATTGGGGTTTCTGCAGGTTTTATCCAGAAAACACACACACATTTGGAGGAAAACAAGTCAAAAAGACAATTTATGCGCTGGTGTTGGCACGATACTATTTCAATGCTAAGGAAAAGGCTCAATACTTGATATAAAAAACAAAAACTTGGCAAATTTAGCACAAAATAATACTGCTTTCCTCAGGTTTCCATGTGTTTTTTTAAGAAACATATTCAAGAAACGTCAAATTTTGTCATGTTTATGGGATTTTTTGCAGTTTTGATACTTAGACTGAGTATGTTTATGTTTATTTATTAAAAATTCCAGGAAAATTCACGTAAAATTTCCATGGAAACTTTGGTACGGGAATGTTGGGAGTTTTCAAATTGGTAACTTTGCACAGGAATTTAGGGGAATTATTGTAACAAAAATATAAACATTTTATTTTGTCCTCAGCGGCATTATTGCAAAGGGAGATAATTAACACACATGACTCTGATTTATTTGTCAGAAGAACTTTATCAATGCTTATTTTAAGATAAGATAAGATAATTTGTCCCACATTGGGGAAATTTCAGTGTTGCAACGCACAGTTAAGAGAACAACAAGAAAACAGCAGCAGCAATAGAAGTACAGACTTACTTAAAAATGGACAAAGTCTATAAAGATCTATAAAGATAAAGGATTATAAAACTATATGTACAATAAATTGCTCTCAGTGATCCCAGTGCAGTTTAGACTAATGCAGTGGCTACAGTTTGTGCAGTGCTATAAATAAATAATGTTCTTTTTTCTTTTATTGAACAACAAAATGTGAACACTTCAAAATTAAAAATTAGCCCTTACATTTGTCATATCTAGTTTAGCAGTAAGCTAGCACTAAATTTAGCTTTCTTTCATGAAATGTCTATAGAAAGCTACATATAGCATATCCAGTTTCCCGTTAAGCTAGCACTAGCACGTTTTTCCAGTAACTAGCATCATAAGCTAAATACTTAATGACACAGTGCAAGCCTAATTTGTAAGTAAACTAGCACTAGATTTATTTTATTCTACTGTTCTTTTTCATTTCTACTTTAATGTCACAGATCAAATATCCTCCACCTCATATTTCTTCAAACTTACTTGACTTCCTGTCGTCCTTTGGCTGTAAAGTTGCTCTCAAGAGTCTGGATTTGTTGTTGTTGTTCAGAAAAGCAGTTTTACCTCTTCAGAATTATAGAAGTTATTGTGCAGTGACAGAGCGATACAAAATGCATGTCGGGGCTTCAGTGGCTCTTCAGAAAATACTGTCTTTGTCCATATGAGAGAGGAACAGCAGCGATACACAACTTTACTCACATAAATCTGTTAAAATGCAAAAAAGGCCTATCAAAAAATCTGGAAAAAAAACAAAACAATTTTGAGGTAAAAATGCCCTATTTTAAGTGAAATTATCTGAATTATCTAAGAAATTTTCAATTACCAAGTTTTCTTAAAACAAGATGAAATACGAATCTTGTTCTAAGCAGAAAACACGAGTTTCAAGTGTTTATGGCAAGATTTTTCACCTTATTGGTTTGAGAAGGAAGTTAAAGAGGCTTAACCTGGACTGAGTTAATATAAAAAGTGCTTAGAATAAGTTGTAGTATCGAGATAAGATAAATCAGGATGGAATATCTTGAAACAAGTAAAAAAAATCTCATCTTATTAAGTAAAAAAAATCTTAAAATTGAACTTTTAAGACGAATCTGCTTAATTGAAGTCAGTTTAACTATGCTACAAAATCCTTTTGTGCAGTGCATAGTTTGGGCATTTTAGGGAATACAGCAACATCCCCCCAGAAAACCTACATAAAATCCTTTTTAATAGAGAAATACATAAAATCCACAATGAAGTAGATTTATTCTGCATTTCAGGCTTTTAATGTGATCAACGGCGGGTCTCACGCGGGGAACAGACTGGCCATGCAGGAGTTCATGGTGCTTCCTGTGGGGGCCGAGTCCTTCAGAGACGCCCTTCGTGTCGGAGCAGAGCTGTACCAAACTCTGAGGGGCGTCATCAAAGAAAAGTACGGACAAGACGCGACGAATGTGGGCGACGAGGGAGGATTTGCCCCGAATATACAAGAAAACAGTGAAGGTAATGACAAAACACTGCGAAATACGGCCTTTCAGTCAGTAGATTTATACTTTTTTTTTTAGAGGGATTTTGTTAATCTTACACTTTTATATCAGTTTAGTTCTGTGCCAGACTGGCTTAGTTCCAGGTTTTGTCCCGGTTTCGATGTGTCATATCCTCCTGAGACCCGCCCCATTCATTTTGTGTCCTTTATAGTGGACATTGAGTTAACCAGTTTATCTTTTAAGTGTTTTGAGATCACGCCCTGGTCTTTCTGCTGATATATGATTTGTTTGGCCGGGACTTTTGGAACCACCTTTTCCTTTCGATCCAAAATGGTATATTTTATGGTACAGGGAAAAGAGAGTCAAATATCCTTTATTTAAACTACATTTTCACATGTATTTGTATTTCTTTTCCCTTTAAGATTACCTTTAGCAATTAGTTTAATCATTTTAATGTTTGTGTCTAACAAAATTAACAAAATCTAAATGCTAAGGAGCTTGTTTACCTCCAAATAGATAGAAAATAACAAAAAATACAATATATTGCAATATACTTTTACAGGATATATAGCCAGTGTGTTACCAGGGCCAGTGAGTGGGGTGATATTTGCATACAGAATTGAATACTTAAATTTAAGAGCATACATTTGGGTTCATTTATGATCATTTTTCAGATTTTTAGTGATCTGTAGTCAGTATAATCAAACTAAACTTGTTACTGGGCCCTAAATATGCGCCCTAAACCTGTTTGAGTGGGGCTGTACCTGATATTACGGACAAAAGAAGCCATCGACGACGATAAAACGTCAATAATCAGAAAACTCAAAGGACTCTACAGTATGTTTCTCCGCATTTGCCGTTACTGCTGTACAGATCCATCACACAGACCATCACGTTGTATTGTTCCACCTGCTTTTTCAGTGTTAAAAACCGCTGTAAACTCACAAAGCGAACACGCACAGCTGCTAAAACCATACGACTCTCCACACCCAACGGTCGAGTGCACTGAAATGTCTAATGTGTCTGTTTGTTGTGTTGTGTTGTTCCTGTATGTGTCAAATGAGCTTTGTGTACGTTAGGGACAGTAAAGTCTAAAGTCTAAAGTCTTCCTCCCCAAAACTCTTATCGCAAATCAACAAAAAACAGAAAAACCAAAAGGAGTCAAACTTGCACAGTAGGTTAAAGATCCAATATTGTGCAAAATTGACTCCTGTGAGCTTTTAGCCAGGTTATAATGTTTTACCTCCTCAAAAACAGACCTGGAGTTGCGTTTTGTTTCATTCGTGTTTAAGTAACTCTTTATTATTAGTCTGTTTACATCTCTGACGCTCAGATTCTGCTCCACCTTGTGATGCCAAAACAAAACTCCTGATATTTTTTTTTGATGAGGAAACCACATTTTAACCTAGATCAGAAAACAGTGCAATGTCGAACCTTTAATCTTCTCGATAGGCAGCTTAAAATCTGCAGATGGGTCCCACAGCTCCTGTCGGGCTGCACTGAAGGACGGTCAAACCAAACGCAGACGAAAAAATGTTCCTACGGAGACAAATGAATGCCATCTCTGTCTAATATTTCCCATTTTCAGCTCTGGAGCTGATCAAAACGGCCATCGAGAAGGCTGGATTCACAGATAAAGTGGTGATCGGGATGGACGTCGCCGCTTCTGAGTTCTTCATGGAGGGAAAATACGACCTGGACTTCAAATCTCCTCCAAATGTGGCTCGCAACATCAGCGCCGACGAATTAGCCAGTATCTACCAGGGCTTCATCAACAACTACCCAGGTTTGTGTGATGAACAGATGAGGCACACTGCAAATTTCTCTGATCTACCCAAGATTTTGCAACTTACATCAGGTTATTTGTCTTGTTTGCAGATTTATTATCGATTTACTGGTTCTGAATTGGTTGTATAATATTAAAAATTGCCACATTTATTTCTTCCATGACTCAACTAGTCAGAAAATCTTAAATTTAAGCAATAAAGGTTTAAAAGAAGAAGCTACAGTCCATTTACCAGCACTTATATCTAGAATTTTGCGTCTTTGAATTTATTATCAGGCCATGAACACTAATCATAAACTTGTTTTAAGTGTGTTCATCTAGAATTTAACAAAATTCAAAGCATTTTATCTTGAATTGTCTGGTGTCTGAGAACTTATTATGAGGCCATGAACACTAATCCTAAACTGATTTTAACTTAGTGTCCATAAACTAATTTCCAGCCCATGGACACTTACAAAAGACGGCTTCATTCTAGTCTAGAGGGAGTTTATTTGAAGAGAACTTTTTATCTAATGATCTTGCAGCATGGACAGATCATTTCACTACTTTTAAGTCATTTCCTGATAGATTTAAGTGTTTATTTCTTAAATTTTGGCCACGCTTTTTTGCAGTGCAGAGGGGAGAGTAAGATGGAGCAGAGGAGCAGAAGCGAGGGTTAGATGGAGCCGAGGATGAAAGGGAGAAGGTCAGAGGATGCAGAGCAGAGGGTCAGATGGAGAAGAGGAGCAGAAGAAAGGGTCGGATAGAGCAGAGGATCCAGAGGAAAGAGTAAGATTGAGCAGAGGAGCAGAGGAGAGGGTCAGATGGAGCAGAAGATCCAGAGGAGAGGGTCAGATGGAGCAGAGGATCCAGAGGAGAGGGTCAGATGGAACAGATCAGAGGGTCCGGTGGAACAGAGGAGCAGAGGAGCAGAGGTGAGGGTCAGATCGAGCAGATGATCTAGAGGAGAGGGTCAGATGGAGCCAAAGGTGCAGAGGAGAGGGTCGGATGCAGAAGAAGATGTAGCGGAGAGGGTCAGATGGAGCAGAAGATGCAGAGGATAGGGTCAGATGGAGCAGAGGATGCAGAAGAGAGGGTCAGATGGAGCAGAGGATGCAGAAGAGAGGGTCAAATGGAACCAAAGATGCAGAGGAGAGGGTCAGATGGAGCAGAGGAGCAGAGGATAGGGTCAGATGGAGCAGAGGAGCAGAGGAGAGGGTCAGATAAAGCAGTGGATGCAAATGAGAGGGTCGGATGATGCAGAAGAGAGGGTCAGAAGGAGCAGAAGAGAAAAGATGGAGGAGAAGGATCAGAAGATGCAGAGGTGAGGGTTAGATGGAGCAGAAGATGCAGAGGAGAGGGTCAGATGGAGCAGACAATGCAGAGGAGAGGGTCAGATGGAGCAGAAGATGCAGAGGAGAGGGTCAGATCGAGCAGAAGATGCAGAGGTGAGGGTCAGATCGAGCAGAACATGCAGAGGAGAGGGTCAGATGGAGCAGAAGATGCAGAGGAGAAGGTCAGATGGAGCAGAAGATGCAGAGGAGAGGGTCAGATGGAGCAGAAAAGAGTATCAGAGCAGAACAGAGGATCCAGAAAGCAGCAGAGAAAAGCCTCAAATGGAAAGAAGAATGGCTGGTTCTTTATTGGTGGCAGTGTGTGTTTACTTGTATTTCCAGCTACAGTATTTTCTCAGCTGCATCAGCACAGTGTGTGCAGTCTGTTCTCTCTCGCTCTGACACTTGCTGTTGATTAGGTTTAATTATGGGCTGCAGAGCACGTTTGGTGAAAAGACCCCAGTTCTTTAGCCTATTGTTGTGCATGTGGCTCGTGTGAACAGTTTTTCGTGTCGTGTCTGATTATATTGAACTATTTTGTCTGTGTTCTTGTCATAAATACTTGTTCTTTTCAGTGGTTTCCATTGAAGATCCGTTTGACCAAGACGACTGGGAGGCCTGGACAAAATTTACAGCTTCAGTAGGAATTCAGGTGGGAAAATATGGAAAAAATATTTAGTAAATGTGTGAATGAGGCGTAAAATTAAAGGTTCACTATGTAACTTTAGATGGAGAGTGATACTGTACGTCACCTTTACTTTTCTCCACACAGATGGTTTTTTTTCTTTGCCTAGAATGTTTTTGCTTTAATCCAGTTTATCTTCACAGAGACAACACGACAAAAAGGATTTTCTAGCATAGTTAAACTGACTTGAATTATGCAGATTCATCTTAAAAGATCAATTTAAAGAATTTTACAACTTATTCTAAGCACTTTTTATATTAAATCAGTCCAGGTTAAGCCTCTTTAACTTCCTTCTCAAACCAATAAGGGGAAAAATCTTGCCATAAATAATAAATGTTTTAAATAATGTTTTCTGCTTAGAACAGAATTCATATTTTGTCTTGTTTGAAGAAAACTTGGTAAGTGAAAATTTCTTACTGCACTGACAGATAATTTCACTTAAAATAGGGCATTTTTACCCCCAAATTTGTATTTTTTTTTTCTTATTTTTGATAGGCAGGAGCGGGTCACTGTATGACTGTTGTTAGGTATTTTTCAGTTATCTTAGTTCGTTATTTCAAACCCGCACATACACTTCACATAACAACATAACATAACAGACGGTGATACAAATCTGCAGGTTTGAAACGGGGATGAAGCAAAGCACCTCCCACACGTCACAGAGCAACACTTAATATACGATTATACACGACGAAGACAAGACGGACACAGACATTCACACACACATCAGACTCTGGCCCCACAATCTGTTACTCCAGGTAGTTTTTCATCATAAATTATTATTTTTTTTAAACTGAACCAGGCTCCTACACACTTTTAGTTCCACAAATGAACTCCAGGCAGTGAGATGGACATTGACTTTAAAGTAGTTCTACGTTTTTTTTTTTATTACCTCTAAGTTTGTAGCTATGATGAGCATTTCCATCTTAAAATAACTGGTTAAATTAGCTGGAAGAGGAAGAGAGCTGTTAGACGCCCTGAACATGATTTGAGCTGTTTTAAAGTTTACAAGATCAAGAAGTTTTAAAAACAGTGGGTTTGCTGGATACAGATCCTAATTGGCTCTTTTCTGCAATGAGATTAAGGGCAGGAAATGAGTCTCACAGCAGTTTCCCCCCACACCTCAACACAGTCATTTAAATAAGACACAACGAATGAACGATGCAATAACAGTGGTGCATTTTGGTTCAGCAAATGACGGACAAGAGACAAGAGGGTGGCAAACACTCGCGCCGAGACAATTTCGCAGTGTACCTTTAACTTGATTGATTCATTCTTCTTATTATGGCGCCGTTAAGATTATTTTCATTTTATTTTTTTATTTTTAAGTCGTTTCCGCTTGTGTGCAGGTCGTGGGCGATGACCTGACGGTGACGAACCCCCGCAGAATACAGAAGGCGGTGGAGGACAAAGCCTGTAACTGTTTACTGCTCAAAGTCAATCAGATCGGCTCCGTGACCGAGGCCATCAAAGCGTCAGTCCGGCTTTTATTTATCAAACTACTTTTAATTTTGTTTGAGTTATTGCGACGGTGATTTTTTTTTTTTACTTTTAGAACATTTTACATATGATAAACATGATCAAATTGGACCTTTCTTGAACAGTTTTCGAGTGACTTTGAACTTTATAAATGCCAAAATACAACTAAAACAAGCACCGTTATTTTGTCTTGAAAATTATATTCTAATGTCCCGTGTTTTTCTTTTCCTCATCACTAAACGAAAATTCTAAAGTCAAACTCGAAGGTGCGTTTGTGTGGAGGGTCCGTCAAATGCTTTTCTCCGTGGAGAGGTTTCACTGTACGGCTTTAAAGTTACAGGTCAGATCTGCGGAGAGGCGACCCCGCTCACAGTCGGAATGCTTGTTTTTCTAGGTTTTTTAAGATATAAAACCACCTGTAATTGTATAAATGTAGGTTAGAGCCGCTTAATGTCACACTGTGGGACATTCCAGGCAGAGCAACGACACATGTATCCATGGAAACAAGCAGGTGACGGACTCTCCATCAGAAAAGTTACACAACGCACCTGTAAATCGAGTAAATTCATTGCAGCTTTAATCAAAATCATCATTATTATCATCATTATTATTATTATTATTAAACCAACACATTTTTGTATCATGTTATATTTTTGTTCAGCGTTTTAACTAAAAAAAAAATGATGTTAACCTGTTGCCGCACACCTCATTTTGTCTGTGCACAATAGTGACACAAACCCAGAAAAAGAAAATAATAAAGCTTAGACCTTCTAGTTTCTGTAGATCTGCATATGAAGACTGTGAGTGCAGATAACTTACAGCACAGACATTCAAAAAGATCTAAAAATTGAATTATGTTCACAAAAATCATCTTTAATTTGTGTATTATTATTACAAAACGATGATAATTATGTTATAAAGCTAGAACTTACTGAGTTACTGATTGTCCGCAGTGGTAAATAGTTCATATAGTTAATGTAAACCAGGGGTGTCAAACTCATTTTGGTCCGGGGGCCGTATGCAACCTACTTTGATCCCAAAAGGGCCGGATCAGAAAACTCAGTTCTCTCTTCAAGTTATCGTATTTTTCTCCGTGTCTCGTAGTGGTGTTTAAGATTATATTCCTCGAGCAACGCCACTTGTTCCAAACACACTGAGCACAGATTTCCCATTCACCTCTGTCAACAAATAAGAATTAGACTATTTTTCTTGGGAAATCCTGAACTCAGCATCTGCTTTTTTCATTTTTTTTACATTTTGCTGATGAGGGTCACGGTCGACAGTCAAAACGATCGTCCTTTAAAAGCGTTTGGAAAGAGGAAAGTCTTCATTTGTGCTGCTCTGGTGGGAGTCGCAACGTACAGAAACGCCAGAGACGCTGCTATGCTAAACGGTGCAGAAAATTAACAGAAAAATCTGAAAATTTTAAGTATTTTAATAGAAAAATCAGCCGAGGGCCAGATTAAAGGTCTTGGAGGGCCGGATCTGGCCCCCGGGCCGCATGTTTGACACATGTGATGTAAAATATCTGAAAAATGAAAAAGAAGCTCATTGCGTTAGATTAGAAAAGGGATTGTTGTTGCTGCTGATTTCACTAACGTCATATGTTCCATTGTAAAAGAAGGTAAATTTCTTGCCCAAAACAAATACATAAATCAAATCGTGACGACAAACGCCGGATGACCAAATAAAAACGCTGTGTTTGGCCTCCTGACGTGTCCTCCTGTTGTGCAGGTGTAAACTGGCTCAGGAGAACGGCTGGGGCGTCATGGTCAGTCACCGCTCTGGAGAAACAGAGGACACGTTCATCGCCGATCTGGTGGTGGGACTCTGCACCGGGCAGGTAAACAAGTACACCGTTAAGAACGAGTGTGAGAGTAAACACAGAAAATACACCATTAAGAACGAGTGTGAGAGTAAACACAGAAAATACACCATTAAGAACGAGTGTGAGAGTAAACACAGAAAATACACCATTAAGAACGAGTGTGAGAGTAAACAGAAAATACACCATTAAGAACGAGTGTGAGAGTAAACACAGAAAATAGAGTAATTACAATCAAAATCGCAAAGTGAATGGCTGCAAACATTAAATCTGCACTTTTTAAAGTATCATAATCTCTTCCACAAACGACAAAATCAAGTCAAGTTTTAAGAAAAGTGTGAAAGAGGCATTACTGAAAAGATATAATACTTTGGTATAAAAAGAAGAGTATGTTTGTTTGTTTTTTGTAGGGACAGATGTTTTACACTTTTGCTTCTTTCTGTGCCTTTTCATTCATATTAGTCTGTTGCATTTGCTTTGTTTTGTTTTAATGAATGAAATTAATAAATCAATTTAAAAAAAAAAAAAAGTGAGTAAATACACTAACCTTGTATTTAGAGCTGTACAAACCTGTTCTGAAATGTAATTCTTTCATTTGTTTGTCAGTTCACAGACCTCATTCTTTTTTCTTTCTTTCTTTCTTTTTTTGGTCATTTAAAAACTTCAATATAAAAGTGAAAAAAATGCACAGCACACTCAGGTGTCCAAGAGTTGTTTTTAAAAAAAAATTTTTTAATAACGTTTCGGCAAAAAAAGCCCGTGTCAGATAATGTTTTCACTTTTTTTCACTTTTCTGTTAACGTTCTGTGGCTGTTTCTTTGCGTTTGCACCTCGACAGAAACATTCAAGTGCGTTTTCTGTTTCATTTGCTTAAAAACTTCAGCTAGAATCCTATTATTAAAGCGTAAATTGTGAATCTAATGCAATAATTGTGAGAAAATTCCCATTCCCACAAGTAAAATTACACTAAACATATTCATTTTTCACTTTTCTATTGCTTTTATATGACTGTTTCTTTGCGTTTGCACCTCTACAGAAACATTCAAGTGCGTTTTCTGTTTCATTTGCTTAAAAACGTCAACTAGAATCCTGTTATTAAAGCATAAATCGCAAATCTAATGCAATAATTGTGAGAAAATTCCCATTCCCACAAGTAAAATTACACTAAACATATAAATTTTTTCCACTTTTTTCACTTTTCTATTGCTTTTATATGGCTGTTTCTTTGCGTTTGCACCTCTACAGAAACATTCAAGTGCGTTTTCTGTTTCATTTGCTTAAAAACTTCAGCCAGAATCCCATTATTAAAACAGAAATCGCGAATCTAATGCAGTAATTGTGAGAAAATTCCCATTCCCACAAGTAAAATGACACTAAACATATTAATTAACCAGGTTTTAGTCATAAACTTTCCGCAAACTATAAATTCTGAAGCTGAACAGGTTCACGCAGCAGGTCTACACAAGAGCTGAACCCCACAAACCAGACTAGGACTCGCCAAAAAACCTCTCAAGTACCACAGAAACTCTGATACCACGAGTATCTGTGCTATTTCTCCTCATTTTCCTAATAATAATAAAAGCCCCGATGAATGTTAACAAATTAAAATCACTGTTGGGATTTTCCTGGACTGTTTTTCTTGCATAGATTAAAACCGGAGCTCCGTGTCGATCAGAGCGTCTGGCCAAGTACAATCAACTAATGAGGTGAGTGTTATTATTATTCCAGTGAATTAAAAAGCACGGGGGCTGTTTTGCACCGGCTTTTCCTTTCGCAGCGTTACACCTCTAACTCTTGTTGCTTTTATTTTTCATTTCAGAATCGAGGAAGAGTTGGGCGATCAGGCTCGTTTCGCCGGACATAATTTCCGTAACCCCAGCGTCATCTGGGAGCAGAGTCCCTAATCTCACGCCGTCCGCGCCGAAACAGTTCAAATGCACGCGTACGTTTTGGTCGTTTAAACATTTAGTGAGTCCGTTTGCACAGCTTTAAGCAAAGGCCATGTCCGTGTCTGCTATTGGCTGATATCCGCGTCGTCGTCACTGCATAATAAGAGCTTCACCTTCACTGTAGACGTGTGCAGTATTGTGATTTGACCCTGTTATAATTGGACTTTTTGTGGAGATTATTTTATCCTGATTTAGCTCTCGGCTCAAACGCACGCGCCGTCGACTTTGAGGATCAGAACCGCAGCCGATCAGCAGATGAAATGATCAGAAATATAACAATGCGACTGTTTGGCAAATCTGTATTATTATCAGCTAAATAAATCAAGCTTAAAAATATAACACATCCGTCCACTTCGATCTGAGTGACAGGAGGATTTAACCGAGCAGAACAATGACTTAAAATCAATGAGAAAGATTCAGTATAAAATAGAAATGTAAGGAAATCAGCATTGTTGTCTATGGTAGTTTACTCGTCGTGTCTTCCCTGTCGTCTGAGCTGATGTGATTCTCAGTGCTGTGCAAATGAACAGTGTCACATGTGTCAGTAATGGCTGGAGCTCAACGCAATAAAAGTCAACTTTAAAATCATTGTGATTTCAGTGGACACTTCCTGTTTCTTCTGTTTTTGTGCCTCTTTGATTTGTTGTGTCTGCGGTAAAATGGGAGTCTGTAATGTCTGTGGTGCAGTGACACTAAACTAGACTTTAAAAACATTTTGTGAAACATCAGCAGATTTACAACAACCAGCGAGCTCTGGTTTGCCAAAGAAAACACACTACAAAAAAGGATTTTCTAGCAGAGTTAAACTGACTTGAATTAAGCAGATTCATCTTAAAAGATCAACTTTAAGATTTTTTTACTTAATAAAATGAGATTTTTTTTACTTGTTTCAAGATATTCCTGATTTGTCTTATCTCGACATTACAACTTATTCTAAGCACTTTTTATATTAACTCAGTCCAGGTTAAGCCTCTTTAACTTCCTTCTCAAACCAATAAGGTGAAAAATCTTGCCATAAATACTTGAAACTCGTGTTTTCTGCTTAGAACAAGATTCATATTTCGTCTTGTTTTAAGAAAACTTGGTAAGTAAAAAAATCTTACTGCACTGGCAGAAAATTTCACTTAAAATAAGGCATTTTTACCCCAAATTGGTATTTTTTTCTTATTTTTTGATAGCCTTTTTTGCAGTGTATAATAAATATGACTAAACTTTACACTCGAGGAGCCGAGTCTTTCCCAGAATTATACACATACCTGGAGATTTTTATTATTTATTATTTAACTTGTCTGTCTCCATGGAGACCAGCAGGTGATGTCACCATCTGTGGAGAGGTGAACTTCACCGTCAACACTGTTCAAAGTATTTTGGTGAAATAAAAACACCTTCAGTTAAACACATGCAGATAAACAAGTTTAATCCCTTATTACAAAGTAATAACATCTGCAGAGACAAACCAGTGATGTTCCCCCACCAGAAAAGTGACTTTAAGAATTCAGACTGAAAAGAAAGATGAACTTGAACAGTATTGTTGATTGTAATTGTTTTGAACAACACTAATATAAAATGGCATAACACTACACAGCAGCAAAAATAATGTATATTTTACAAACCAAAGGAAAAGAAAACAATGAAAGGGAATAAGATACGTGACATAAAAGAAATGATTAGAAAATAAACCAGCTCCAAACAAGGTGAACGAGGACTTAACCAGGTGGAAATCAGGAAAGAGACAAGAGGCTTAAACCAAACAGATTGAAACCAGGTCTAAACCAGGTCTAAACCAGGTCTGAACCAGGTCTGAACCAGGTCTGAACCAGGTCTGAACCAGGTCTGAACCAGGTCTAAACCAGGTCTAAACCAAGTCTAAACCAGGTCTAAACCAAGTCTATGCCAGGACTAAGCCAGGTCTAAGCCAGGTCTAAACCAGGTCTAAACCCGGTCTAAACTAGGTCTAAACTAGGTCTAAGCCAGGTCTACGCCAGGTCTAAACCAGGTCTAAGATAGGTCTAAACCAAGTCTAAACCCGGTCTAAACCAGGTCTAAACTAGGTCTAAACTAGGTCTAAGCCAGGTCTACGCCAGGTCTAAACCAGGTCTGAACCAGGTCTGAACCAGGTCTGAACCAGGTCTACGCCAGGACTAAGCCAGGACTAAGCCAGGACTAAGCCAGGACTAAGCCAGGACTAAGCCCGGTCTAAACCCGGTCTAAACCCGGTCTAAACCGGGTCTTAAAGCATGACTCAGATGTGTCGCTCCCGCTCGCGTCGCCGTCGCGCCGCGTCGCGTCGCCGCTTCTGTCGCCGCTGATGATGAAGGGAAACTGGGCGCCGCGCATGCGCTTTACGCACAGTCTCCGTCCGCGCGTCGCCATGGAGACCACACAATAGAAGACGGGACAGGGGGCGCGAGGGGGAGCGGGGCAGAGGGAGGAGGTCCGCGGTCTGCAGAGCCGCTTCACTGGACACACGCTGCAAGCTTTTCCCAGACACACACGGGGAAGCACACATTTGGCAGCGCTGAATAGAATCGGCTTTTTTAAATATTGAGCTCTTTTCAGTTTGCTGGTCCATCTTGGTCACGGTTTAATCCTGTTTTTTAGAGCTGGTTTAGACCTCATGTGGTCCTAGTTTACCTGGTTTGGCGCGGTATTGGTCCAAGATGAGTCCTGGTTCAGCGACGCATGTTCAGACACGGTTACGCACGGCCCCGACGTTGAAATCGGTTGGTTCAGACCCTAATTTAGACCTGATTTATTTAGATTTATTTAATTAGTCATCAAATTCACAGCACATGCCCTCCCGAATACTCAAATGAACCCACGGGGAATTGTTTTATTTTAAATTTGAGTTGTTTTTACGCACGTATGTCGCAATCTTCCTTATCGGGGCGCGCTGAACCTACGTGACACGGCCTATAGACCTTCTCCATACAGTAAAGGTGACTCTAGAGGGAGCAGCAGAGACGGACCCTCCCTCTTCAGAGTTTTGGCCCTCTCTGTGTGCCCCCCTTCCCCTCCTCCTCCTCCCCTTTTATGCAAATCACGCCCTATCCTCTCTCCCTTTCCCTCACCCAACGTGCATCCCTCTCTCCGACTCACCCCTTCGCCAAAAAATTGTGACTGTAAGACCGCGGAGGGAGGCATGAAAAAGTGCAAGTCGTTTTCTGAGAAAGAAGGGGAGTAGTCAGGGAGCTGGAAGAAGAGGGGGGCAAATAGAAAAAGGGGCGAAAGGGGGTGGGGAGGAAGAGACGAGGGTATACGCATCAATTTGTACAGTGTTCACTTGGCACCCCTGGTTCTACTGCAACGACCATAGCGAGGGCTTCTTCTGCATTATTGTTATGATTGGAGACGGTTGCAACATGAGCCCGCGCCAGCCTCCGTGCAGAGCCGCCTGGTCTGGGAGGTGTGCGTGTCAGCGTGCAACATAAAACGACAAAACAGAAAGGACAGAGAAGAGTGAGAGTGGAGCACGCATCGCTGGATATTATAGGTAAGGGGAAAGGAAAATGGATGCTTATAGCGCTCTGTGTTTGGTTCTGTCCCTGCTGGCCGGTTTGGTGCACTCTCTTAAAAATGTCTTTGTGCTTTAATATCATCCTATCGCTGCGCCGTGGCCGTTTTATCCAGCGGAATTTATGGGAAACGCGCAGGTTTATGTGGGGAAAGGTCTGTGGCCGCCGGAGCCCGTTATAGACGCGCTTCCATGTTACCTTTCCGTGAAGATTTGCAGCGCCCTGAAACTATGCACATGCCGTTGTGTCGGCGGACATATGCGGGACTGAGCACGACCCTGGCCTCGAGGGCTGTGTCCCGTCGTGCAGAGGAGGCTCTCGGCCCCTCCGCTCCTCTGCCCCTCCGCTCCTCTGCTCCTCTGCATGTGTATCAATAACATTCGCAGCATAAAAGAACCAGGCTCGTTGCAGTGGCCGCTCGCTGGTGATGTAAGCAGAGCCTCTGCATGCTGCTTTGCATTACACGCAGTAGTCGATTAGTTGATAATGCATTTGCGTGTATGCACAGAGAAATGTACTGGTCTTGGTTCCGTGCGCCCTGTGCCCATAGAACCGCAGCTGGACTGAGGATAGGCTCCCACCTGTAACTGATAGCCATGCAGGCTGTGCACTGGTATCCAGGGCTGTCCTATTGTGGTGGTCAGAGCGAGTATTTCACCTCAAATAGCAACAGAATTCACGCACGATGTGTTGTTGTGTGGATTTAACACGAACAATAGGCTATTTCTCTTGTTAACAGCAGTGAATCAGTCACTGCAGCATGTACTAATAATTAATGCACAGCCTCGTGTTGAAGCCTCATCCATAGGGTCCTTTAAGAAACATGGCACCAAACAATGTTCCTGTTGTACAGCACCTGAACTGTCTCTAAATATAATATGTTTCTCCTTGTGCTCTATTTATATCCTCATTTAAAATGCATGAGACACTTTTCTTCTGTGTGGAACATGAGTGAACGGATTGTCAGTGGAGTGAAGTCAGCGCAGACTAAAACACAGATGCTCCTGGGCTCGGTTAGGTTGGGGATCTTGAGGTTGTGGGTCAGATTTCCCTGATGTGTTGCCGGTGGGTGAGGGGAGTGTGATTCGGGCCATAACCAGGACGTGAGGGTTAACCACAAGTGTGAGGTTTGGCTGTTGTGGTGAAGGTGCAGAGGAGGGAGGGGGACAGGAGACACGTGCTGCTCTGTCAACTGTCCACTGCCCCCAGCCAGAGCTCTGCATGTGCCACCGGGCCCAGATCTACGGAAAACATGTAAAGGAATCACTATCGATCGATCCTGAGTCTTCATTTTATTTGGTTTGTCTTGTCTTTTTTATTATTTTCCAGTACAGACTTTTAATAACTGTAATTTAACACTAATAGTCAGTTTATTCCTCCAAACTCTGCTCTAAACCACAGGCTTTTACTGAGGATTTAGCTGCTGTGGACGTCTCCATTAAAAAGAGCCAGGCTGGTACTGAATTTCCATAGAAATGTGATTAACTACACGGTTTTACCAAACGATCGTGTGTTTTGTATTAGTATGGGAGAAACAGACAGTAGTTTAGAGTGAAAATTGTGATAAAATAGTCATATTCAAGACAAATGGTATTGGGATTAATATCACCTGTGTTTTTCATGAACATATATTTAGAAATCTGTGTCATTTTGTAAGTTTACATGAGGACAGAAAGCTTCTTTATGCAAAACAAGTGCAGTGTTTTGACTGGTAAAATACCCGTTTCATGTAATCGAGATCTCATACCAGGTTTTCTGTGTTAACACTGAAATACAGCGACTTGTGTTTCAGATTGGAAAGTGTTTTGTGATTCACAGCATTTTACTGTCACACATAATGAATGAAAAATGTGTAATTTAAAGTGTAATTTAAAGGTGCACTGTGTAACTTTTCTTGTGGAGGTTCCAACACCTGCATATGTCTCCACACTACAAAAAAGGATTTTCTAGCAGAGTTAAACTGACTTGAATTGAGCAGATTCATCTTAAAAGATCAATTTAAAGATTTTTTTACTTAATAAAATGAGATTTTTTTTACTTGTTTCAAGATATTTCATCCTGATTTATCTTATCTCGATATTACAACTTATTCTAAGCACTTTTTATATTAACTCAGTCCAGGTTAAGCCTCTTTAACTTCCTTCTCAAACCAATAAGGTGAAAAATCTTGTCATAAATACTTGAAACTCGTGTTTTCTGCTTAGAACAAGATTCATATTTCGTTTTATGCATGGAGATGTTACACTGCAAAAAAGGCCTATCAAAAATAAGACAAAAATACCAGTTTTGATGTAAAAATGCTCTATTTTAAGTGAAATCATCTCCCAGTGCAGTAAGAAATTCTCAAGTTTTCTTAAAACAAGACAAAATACGAATCTTGTTCTAAGCAGAAAACACGAGTTTCAAGTATTTATGACAAGATTTTTCCCCTTATTGGTTTGAGAAGGAAGTTAAAGAGGCTTAACCTGGACTGAGTTAATATAAAAAGTGCTTAGAATAAGTTGTAATATCGAGATAAGATAAATCAGGAGGAATATCTCCAAACAAGTAAATAAATCTCATCTTATTAAGTAAAAAAAATCTTAAAATTGATCTTTTAAGATGAATCTGCTTAATTCAAGTCAGTTTAACTCTGCTAGAAAATCCTGCTTTGCTTTGAATGTTTGAATGTAAATCTAAATCTGTCCCTATAGAGACAATGGTGGTTTTATGGTTTATTTCGAGCATAGTGCACAAAATCATATGTACAGACAAGCAAACGGCAAATACAAGGAGCGAAAAGAAAGAAAAAGAGACTATATATATATATAAAAACAAGGACGATCAAATTTGTTTACATGCCCGAAAAGGAGTGGGAAGAAGTAAAAAAAAAATCAGCTGGATCTGTGACATATGACTGTGTTACAGGTCAGATCTGTGGAAAGGCGACTCCGCTCACAGTAAAATGACACGTTTTTACACAGAATGAAATAAATAGCAATAACTTTTCCATGGAGACAAGCAGGTACAGGACCCCCCACCGGAAAAGTGCACCACATGTATAAAGGCTTTTCTTATATTATCTTATGTTATTTTACATCTTATATATTAATGAACACTAATTCTCCCCTGTTTCTTCCAGGTTTTGTAGCTCTCCTGGTGTAGCCTCAGCATCCGCCACCTGTTCAACAAACTCACTATGTTTTGTGTTGTAAAATGGACTGTTTAAGGAAGACATCATGAAAACGAGGACACACAAAGAAGCGGTACGACTCAAACCACTCCTTTAAATAAAACTCACTTGTTCAGTTGTACATTTATTTATTTGTTCATTTCATTCCTAAAGTATAAAATGACAGTATAACAATATCAAACTACAAGAGATGAATGAAAAGGAGCAGAAAGAAGAGTCCGTTTATGTTCTCTGCCCCATTTTCCCTTTTTTTAGACACATTAACACTGATAATCGCTGTGAAACCTTTCAAATAATTTCATTTCAGTCACAATTATGGATCAGCTGCAAACAGAAATCTTCCCTTTTATGCACAACAACTTAGTTTAGCTTAGTTTTCTTTCTCGTACAGGCACATTACACTGGATTTTATGTGTTTTTAATGCCGTTGTTCAGTTTGGTTTCAAGGCTGCAACCACTAATTGGATTATTTGTGAATAACTGATTACTGAAATAACCAATAACCTAATTAGTAATCAATAATAATTATCTGGACTCTATACATATGTCATAGGCCTGTGTCTGGATGCAGAAATCCATCTTTTTCAGTCCTAATACCGATTACGATTCTGTAGCTTTAAAGTATTTGCCGAACTGATACCAGCGCAGAGACTGAAAACAGCATTTTTTATCCTTTAAACAAAAATAAAATAAGACAAAACTGATGTAAATGTTATGTAGCTGTTATTTATCTCTACATTGCAGAAAACAAAACCTAGTCGAGCTAAAATGACTTGGATTAAGACATTTTTACCACGATTTGAGTAAATTTCACTCAACAGTAAAATTATCTGCCAGTACAGTAAGATTTTTGTACTTAAAATATGAAAAAAATACAACTTAATACACTTAAAATAAGAAAAACAACCCGTTTTTGCACTTAAAATAAGAAATAAAATCAAATGTTGCTTGAATTAAGAAAAAAAAAACACTTATTCCACTGGCAGATAATTCACTTGTCAAGATGAATCTGCTTAAATAAAGTAAAATGTTCTTAATTTAAGCCATTTTAACTCACCTAGAGATTGTTTTTTTCCAGTGTAGAACTAGAGAGATACTTTATTGACTCTAAAGGAAATTAAAAGTTAAAATATTATATGATTTTCTGGGCCAAATATGATCAGCGAGTCTTAGTACATGAACTTCTACGTGTTATATGTTGTAAATGTCCATGGCAGAGCTGCAATTACATAAAAATGGCACCAAAATACTGATATAAATAACAAACAACAATATAAAAACAAAATATGAATCTTGTTCTAAGCAGAAAACACGAGTTTCAAGTATTTATGGCAAGATTTTTCACCTTATTGGTTTGAGAAGGAAGTTAAAGAGGCTTAACCTGGACTGAGTTAATATAAAAAGTGCTTAGAATAAGTTGTAATATGTAGATAAGATAAATCAGGATGGAATATCTTGAAACAAGCAAAAAAAATCTGATCTTATTAAGTGAAAAAATCTTAAAATTGATCTTTTAAGATGAATCTGCTTAATTCAAGTCAGTTTAACTCTGCTAGAAAATCCTTTTTTGTAGCTGTTATTTATCTCTCACGTAACTAGAACTACTTCTTTGTATAAATAAGAGAGAGAGATACTTTATTGACTCTAAAGGAAATTAAAAGTTAAAATATTATAAGACTTTCTGGGCCAAATATGATCAGCGAGTCTTAGTACATGAACTTCTACGTGTTATATGTTGTGCATTTCCATGGCAGAGCTGTAATTACATAAAGATGCACCAAAATACTGATATAAATAATCCCCATCATTAAGTCAGTTGACATATTTTTTCCTCTTTGCCTCATCCTGATTTAGAGGTGGTTAAAAATAATGGTTCCGGTAGTTGCAGCCCACTCTGGTCCCTCCTTTGTGCTTTTGCGTGTGATTAATTCTGCTGTGTTCTGCTGCGTTCTGCTGCGTTCTGCTGTGGCCTTTCAGACGCCCATGCGCAGCGGGCGAAGGCGAGGGGCGAGCGAGGAGCGACGGGGGAGGCGGCCGCACACCAGCCCCTCCCGGAACGACCGGAGCGACAGGCAAACGGTGAGGGCGACGCCGTTTTTCTTTGGGGATTTTTCAATTTGCCGTGAGTCCTTATAAATCTGTGCCCCGCGCCGGGCTCATGCATACAGGAGAAGGCAGAGCGATAAAAAAAGTTTAATTTAAAGCGTGTGCGCCCGTGTCAGGGGAAGAGGCGAGGAGACGGGTAGAAAATTAAAATTGTACTCAAGTAAAAGTACGTTAAAATTATATATAGTACACGGAAAAAACAATATTTCGGTAAGTTAAAATTTATTTATTTATTTATTTCAGGGACAGCGCATATTAATAAACATTTCTGTAAATATGCCAGGGTTCGCCCAAAGGCTATTTTTCACCTGCAGTCCCCAGACAGATGGTAAAAGCCGCCTACAAGAACAAGAGCAGGATTAAAAGTGTCCAACACAAAATTACAATTACAATAAATATAGTAGAGCTAAAATATACAATGTAGACACAACAGATCAGCAGTCAGGCAACAACAGACAGGTACATGAACACACACAAGCAAACACATACACACACATACAAACACATACACACACATACACACACATACAAACACAGGGCAAGATGGCAGCAGGGGGGCAGTTAATGTTGACAGGTCTTTGTCAATGAGCCATTTCTTTAACTGAGTCTTAAAGAAGGTGTATGTGGTTGAGTTTCTGATCATTATGGGGGTGAGGTTCCACTCAGAAGCAGCTCGAACAAAAAAAGCAGTTTGACCAAAAACACTCTTCCTGAAAGGAATGACTTAAATTAAGAACATTTCACTTTATTTGAGCAGATTCATCTTGACAAGTGAATGATCCGCCAGTGGAATAAGTGTTTTTCTCTTAATTCAAGCAACATTTTATTTTATTTCTTATTTTAAGTGCAAAAACTGGTTGTTTTTCTTATTTTAACTGTATCAAAATGTATTTTCATATTTTAAGTACAAAAATCTTACTGCACTGGCAGATAATTTTACTTGTCAAGTTAAATTTACTCAAATCACGGTAAAACTTTCTTAATCCAAGTCATTTTAGCTTTACTAGATTTGTTTTTTTGCATTGTATGTAGCACACACAAACACAAAAACAATATTTCAGTAAGTTAAAATGACTTAAACTAAGAACATTTTACTTTATTTAAGCAGATTCATCTTGACAAGTGAATTATCCGCCAGTGGAATAAGTGTTTTTCTCTTAATTCAAGCAACATTTGATTTTATTTCTTATTTTAAGTGCAAAAACTGGTTGTTTTTCTTATTTTAAGTGTAGGACTGGCAGAGCGTTTCACTTGTCAAGTGAAATTTACTTAAATCACGGTAAAACTTTCTTAATCCAAGTCATTTTAGCTTGACTAGATTTTGTTTTTTGCACCGTATGAGCCAAATAGAAGTAAACTGTGCCTTTCTTTGTTCATTTAACTATTTTTATGTCCTCTAACTAACCATTCCAGTTTTATCTACAGTATCTAACAACTATTACTGAACTCCTGCCTAATTTTACTCGAAACTAAGTGTAATTTTAAGCATCTAACCCACTTTAACTACTGAATAATGTAAATGGTGTATGGATCAAATGCACTAGTGTTATTAGCTTAAAGGTCCCATATTGTGCTATGTTCTGGTCTATTTTCAAACGTTTCCTCTTCAAAAACAAACCTGGAGTTGTGTTTTGTTTCAGTCACACACGTTTAACGCACAAACCTTCATGTTTCGGCTTCTTCTGTCAAACAGAACACACTCGGTTCCACCTTGTGATGTCATGCGGTGATACAGGAAGTGCCCCGCTCCGCTTTTAATCTCCGTTTACACCTTCACTAGAGTCAATTTAGTGATTTCAGCCCTGGAATTGCCCATTTCTTCTGAACTAAAGGTAACAGGCAGAGCGGTTGACTTGGAACACTACCACTTCGTGACATCACAAGGTGGAACAGAGCATTTTTGAGCTTTGGAAATGTTGACAGACTAATAATAGACAGACTAATATGTTTTTGAGGAGGTAACAGCATAGCTAAAGCTCACAGGAGTCAATTTAGCATAATATAGGACCTTTACTACTACTTTTACTAATAATTACCACATAAAATCTAGCAAATTTTGTGTATTTGTAATTTGTACATAGTGTTATCTTATGTTATGGACCCTAAAAAACTCTGTACTTCCGCTAACTACTCAAACCCAATGTCGTGTGTGTGCGCTGTGCATACAAAAGAATCTGTTTTATATGTCGGAGTGCGATGCTTCGCTCTACCTTTGTGCTAAAAACAGACATGTCCCTATTAGGCATTCTGAGGCGTCACTGCAGAATTAAGAGTCTTATGTTGTTCTAGCAAAGAGGTGCTGCCGAGGAACTGGCTGGAAATCGCTTCAGTCGCAGATCACAAGGCCATGATTCATCAGAGAGTGAGGGGGAGGAACTTGTCTCTCCTCCAAAAAGACAGAAAGTTCAGGTTTGTGTCGAGTGTCTTATTAACCTGTTAAGTAGTGGGTGGGAGGTGTGTAGAAACAATTGATGATAACACTGTTGTTATTTCAGATATACGTGAAATCGGGTTATCCAGGGTTTTGTCTGCAACGTAAAATATTTAAGAGGGCTGGAAACATGATTAAGAGTATTAAAATATCGCATGCAAGTGGTATAAACAGACATTTTTGTGTTTACTTTGTGTGCAATACTTAAACCTCCACTACAAATATTTCATCATTGCGATAATAAAGAAAAGAGATTTTTGTAAATATTTTCGCACCGTTGAAGCAAACCTATTATGTAAAATAGACTTTTTAGAGCTGTTAGCCATGTTTTAGTTGTTTCCCCTCATCGTTTATTCACCCAAACTTGTATTTAGAGCGATTTGTGGGTGTTTTCACAGTCTTTAATCAGTTATTTTCAAGTCGACGTGTGGCAGATCAACCCCGGCTTTTCTTAATTGTTGATACACGCAGGATTCTGCAACATTACCTGAACATTTTGGTACAAAAAAAAAAAAAAATCTGCTTACAAAGGTGATCTGCAGCCGTTCGTCGTTGATGCCAATTCTTTATTGTAATGGTGTTTACAGCGACATCAGCTCCCTTTAGGCTCCTTAATTTTCTGGACTAGTTTCGTTCTTTCCATATGTTGGTTTAGATGAATATCACAATTTAAAATGTTAAAAATATAACATAATGATCTACAGGTGTCATAGCTGTATAGGAAACACAAACACAAGAGTAAAAACAATCTCTAGGTGAGTTAAAATGACTTAAATTAAGAGCATTTTACTTTATTTGAGTCGATTCATCTTGACAAGTGAAATGATCCGCCAGTGGAATAAGTGTTTTTTTCTTAATTCAAGCAACATTTGATTTTATTTCTTATTTTAAGTGCAAAAACTTGTTGTTTTTCTTATTTTAAGTGTAGCCAGATGTTTTTTCATATGCAGATAATTGCAGATTGTTTTACTTGTCAAGTGAAGTTTACTCAAATCACACTAAAACTTTCTTAATCCAAGTCATTTTAGCTTGACTAGATTTTGTTTTTTGCAAGTGTTTCTACTGAAAAAATGCCAGGACCAAACACAAGAGTGAAATCAGCCAGTGGAGTTTATGCCTCTACAAACACGTTATGTAATGCATATGAATTCATTTAGTCGTCCATTTCAGCCTTTTCTCAAATGTGAACACTCCTGGACGTGTTCAAAATGTGCACAAGGAACTGGATTTTAGAGCATAAATCACAATTCTTGTCATAAAAGCAATTTAATATAATTTAGCCCCATTACAAGAGCTAAAATGTGTTTCTTCTCCAGGAGACGGCCTCTACCCCGAATCCTCCACCATCCACACACACGACTGACAGCTCAACTCCTTCCAACGCCCCGCCTCCCACATCCGCTGCCAGCCAATCCCGGGAGAGCGACAACGAAGACGGCCAATCGCAGGGAAGCAGGAGTTCTGTTGTCGGGAGCCTGGCCAATAGCAGCAGCAGCTTGAGCAGTGGGCGGGACATAGACCAAGACAATCGTTCCTCGTCTCCCAGCCTGTCTGCCTCTCCTCTGGGAAGTTTGGACTCAGATTCGGACGGTCCTGATTCACCAAAGCAAAAAGACGCAGACAAAAACAAAGACGGCGGCGTGTCTAAGGTTGCCGGAGAGGAGCGCAGAGCAATGAGGGATTTAAGAGCAGACGAGGGAGGAAGGGTGGAGGAAAAGCACGAAACGGACACAACAGGGGAGGACTTTCCATCACTGAAGCCCCCGACTACCCCGTGCTCCTCGTCTGGACCTTCTCCTTCCCTGCGTGGAGCTGGGGACTCGTCAAACGACAGCAATAGTGGGAGGAAATCGTACTTTTCCATGGACTCCAAGCTGGTGTGTAAAGTCGAATACGGCAGCGCTGCAGCAGGTGACGCCAGCAACAGAGTAAACCCCAAAGTCAGCCCGCAAAGTGTTTCCAAGGCCGCGATATCGGGCGGGGACTGTCCAAATCTTCCTCACTCGCTGCCCCCGCCTCTACCCCCTCCGCCTGCGCTGAAGCCGCTGGAAGTTAGCGTGCAAAGTTTGTCCACGGACACAAAAACCGAACGAGAGAAGTCAGAAAAAGACAAAATTTTAGACAAGGCGCAGTCTACGCCGCCGTCTCTTCTTCCTCAAAGCAGCCCGCAACCCCAGACGCAAACGTCCCACCCACACCACTACAGCGCCCCCACCTGGCACGGGCCCACACCCACGAGCTGCCACGGGAGCTGGGGGTACAGCCGATACCCGAACAACCACCATCAACACCAGCCGCCCGTGCAGCAGCAGCAGCTTCCATCTGTTTACAATCCGTCCTCTCGCCACGTTTCGTCTCACCCCTCCTACCTCCCGCATCACCACCGCGAATATATGCCCAGATATACGGGGGCGGAGCGGGATCGGGTGCTGGCCGTGGGCGAAAGGGAGCGGGCACCGAGAGGGGAGGCGATCGGCAACAATAGCACAAGTAACAGTGGGGGTCGGGAGTTTGGGGGGTTGCCTGTCGGTCAAAATCGTGAATTTCAGAGTTCGGCAAGAGAAGGAGGAGCGAATATTGGCGATAGGAGAGACTTTGGTCCAGGTTTCCGAGAACGGGAACGAGAAAGGGATCGAGAAGGTGCGAGAGAGGGTCCGCCGCCAAACCAAAACCAGTCGCGGGAGTACGGACCCAACGGCGCAAGCGTAAGCCATCCCAGAGACAAAGACGGCGGGAGATGGAGCGAGTTCGGTGGTCAGGCGAAAGATCAAAACAACACCACGAATTCCTCCAATGGGCTCCCCGTCAACGCGATCCTGAACCGAGATCCACCGGCGTCGCCCCAAAGCAACAGCAACCACTCTTCGATGCCCGCCCACCCCCCAGGATCGGGAAATCGCGAATTTCCTCCGTCGATGGACTCCGCGCATACGCCTTCGTCAGGTGGCGAGCATTTTCATCGAGATAGGGATAGGGAATTCTCGGGGGCGCCTCCTTCCGGTACAAATCGGGAGTACTTAAGCCCCTCCGGTGGTCCAAATATCGGGAGGGAGTATCCGGGTGGAGCGCAACATCCGTCCCATTCGCACTACCAAGGAGCTAGAGATCGAGAACGGGATTCGGGGTCAGCTTTGTACCAAAATCGTGGTGGGTCCAACCAGCCTCCAGCTCTGTCGCCCTCTTCCTCTGCGCATTTCCCACCAAATTCTTCCTACCCGGCATCACAAAGCTCCCATAACCAAGCGGCGCCCCCTAGCTCGCGACCCGCTCATTACCAGTCATCCGCGCAGACCCCTCCCACGCCTCTATCCCCTTTACCGAGCCCGTCGACCAACCAGTTCTCGTCTTATCCTTCCGGTTCTAATTCTGGATCGCTCCCGGCGTCGAGTTGCTCACCTGGATGCCGTCCCGCCCCCTTTCACGGCGCGATAAACAGCCACCCTCCCCCTCCGTTCAGCGGGAGCTATCACTCAAACGGAAGCAGCAACGTGGGTACGAGCAACAGCAACGCCGCCGCCGCCAACAACACGAGCAACTCACAATCACTCTCGCCTCAAATAGTTTCCAAAGGGCCTCCACCTCTTAGTAATTCTGCCAGTAATAATTCAGCGGCTGGCCCGAATTCGACGGCGGCTGCTGGGGACGGTCACGCGGATTCTGGGCCCTCGGTTGCGCCAGTGATCAAAGAAGAGCCAATGGAGGAAAGAGAAGAGGGAGACAGTCCGCCGCCAGTGCTGAGGAGTCCATCTCCAGAGCCCAAACCCGTGGATATTCCCATCCACGCCAGCCAGTCTGCACGGTAAGAACCAGAAGAACCATGCACTGCAAAAAAGGATTTTCTAGCCTAGTTAAACTGACTTGAATTAAGCAGATTCATCTTAAAAGATCAATTTAAAGATTTTTTTTACTTAATAAGATGAGATTTTTTTACTTGTTTCAAGATATTCCATAGTGATTTATCTTATCTCGATATTACAACTTATTCTAAGCACTTTTTATATTAACTCAGTCCAGGTTAAGCCTCTTTAACTTCCTTCTCAAACCAATAAGGTGAAAAATCTTGCCATGAATACTTGAAACTAGTGTTTTCTGCTCAGAACAAGATTCATATTTCGTCTTGTTTTAAGAAAACTTGAGAATTTCTTACTGCACTGGCAGATAATTTCACTTAAAATAGGGAATTTTTTTTCAGATTTTTTGATGGGCCTAAGTGTTTTTTTTTTTTTGCAGTGTGGTTGTATGTAAAGTATATGTAAAGTAAAGTATATTCAGTCCAAAAAACAAAATCTAGTCAAGCTAGCAAGTCAAGGATTAAGAAAGTTTTAGTTTAGAGTTGAGTAAATTGCACTTGACAGTAAAATTATCTGCCAGTACAGTAAGATTTTTGTACTTAAAATATGAAAATCCATCTTGCTACACTTAAAATAAGAAAAACAACCAGTTTTTGCACTTAAATTAAGAAATAAAATGAACTGTTGCTTTAATTAAGAAAAAAATACAAATTTTGAGGTAAAAATGCCCTATTTTAAGTGAAATTTTCTGCCAGTGCAGTAAGAAATTTTCACTTACCAAGTTTTCTTAAAACAAGACGAAATACGAATCTTGTTCTAAACAGAAAACACGAGTTTCAAGTATTTATGTCAAGATTTTTCACCTTATTGGTTTGAGAAGGAAGTTAAAGAGGCTTAACCTGGACTGAGTTAATATAAAAAGTGCTTAGAATAAGTTGTAATATCGAGATAAGATAAATCAGGATGGAATATCTTGAAACAAGTAAAAAAAATCTCATATTATTAAGTAAAAAAAATCTTTAAATTGATCTTTTAAGATGAATCTGCTTAATTCAAGTCAGTTTAACTATGCTAGAAAATCCTTTTTTGTAGTGCAGGTCACAATCAGGACTGTACCTCTCTCCCAGAGCTCTAAAGTAGGATTAAACCAGGACTAAACCAGGACTAAACCAGGACTAAACCAGGTTAAAACCAAGACTAGTAAACCTAGATTAACCCAGGTCAAAACCAAACTAACAAGCTCTGTGCATAGGCTAAAAGAGGACTTATATTGAACTATAAATAACAGGAAAATTCCAGATCTAAAATTCAGAACTAGTTCAAAACCAGCCCGTATTAAACTGGAACTTTACCAGTGGAAAACCGGACCAAACCAGAACCAAACGAGGTCTAAAGTAAGACTAAGCCAGTCATTAAAGAAGTGAACCATGACTAAACCTAAACTAGAGCTAAAATGTAGTTATATTATTAACCGAGTATGATGTTTCTCAGGATTCAACAGCATTTGCATATGACCTTCGTGAAAACTACTGTCACATTGTCACGGTAGATGTAACTTTAACGACCATAATAATATGTTTATGTATTTAAATTTCAGGTTTCATAAGGTCCTGGATCGGGGCAGTGGAAACTCATGCGCTCGCAGTGACGTTCTGTTTGTGCCTCTGGACGGCTCCAAACTGTGGAAGAAAAGAAACGAGATGATCGAGAGAGCGAGGAGAGAGGTCGAACAAAGAGCGAGAGACCTGAGGGAGAAAGAGAGAGAAAGAGAGAGGGAGAGAGAGAGAGAACTGGACCGGCATCTCCAGGTGAGGGAATCCAAACATGATAATAAATACATATACGAGTCTAATGACGGCACCGCTTATTTCGATTTTTAATATCTGTATTTTTAAAGCTGAACTCGGGCACGTGTGAAGCTAAAGTCCGTTTCTAGAGGTGGTGGAATTCTGTCAGAAGCCAAAAAACGGCACAGATCAGAAGCTTAACACCACTTTAACCCATCTGACAACAGCCACGAGTCTAACAAACAAAACGCTCTGCCTGGTTCACTCATTAGTGTCTGGAAACGTTAGAAAACAACTTTATAATCAGCCTTACACTTCCCTCTGTTGATTTCCCACTGCACAGGCCAAAGCCCAAAAGACTCAATCGCCGATGTCGTTTCTAATCCCGTTTATTTACGAGTGAATTATATTTTTTGAAAACGCTAAAAAAATACATTCCCGAACCATTTTCTTTCAACAACTTTCAGTTTTTCTTCTTCACCGTCAGTAGTTGATTCTCACTTGTTGCTTCTGGCGCTCGAGCCTCTCGCCGCCGCTGGAGTCGACGATCGAGTCTTTTGGGCTTTGGCCTGTGCAGTGGGAAATCAACAGAGGGAAGTGTAAGGCTGATTATAAAGTTGTTTTCTAACGTTTCCAGACACTAATGAGTGAACCAGGCAGAGCGTTTTGTTTGTTAGACTCGTGGCTGTTGTAAGATGGGTTAAAGTGGTGTTAAGCTTCTTAAGTGTGAAGCAAATTGGTGTTTTACGTAGAAGTTCAGAACTTGCCCCCATCACTACACTAGTTTGTTGCCTTGACAGACTCACTGCCACAGTGAGATCTCCACCGAGGAAACACTGATCTGTGCCGTTTTTTGGCTTCTGACAGAATTCGACCTCCTCTAGAAACGGACTTTAGCTTCAGACGTGCCGGAGTTCAACCTTAAAGCAATCTGATAACTCCATCCATGTGAAAAAATAAAATACAGACTAAAATAGCTCTCCTTTTTCAAAATTAGATGATGAGATGAGTTTTGCGAAATTCACATTAAAGCTGGGAGACCATTTATTCTTGTAAATGAGTACAGTTTTTTTTCTTTTTCCCCCTAATGTTTGCTGTAAATGCAGGAGTTTGTGACAAAAGGCGTCCGCTGAAGGACCATCTGCATCTAAGTGTAAAAAATGTTATCTGATCCATTGCAAATCCAATATAAACAACACGGATGCTTTGCTAAAATATGAGCCTTAAAATTAATTCATGTGAATAGGAGCAATGTGCCAAAGGGTTTGTGAGCGCCAAGATTCAGTTAAAAATATTGCTTCCTCCTTTCGCGTTTAAGAATCTGTTAACTCAGCTTTAAGGCGCAGATTTGCTTTAGTTGTGAAAGTCTTTTTAAAGAGGAGGCTTTATATAAAATCTACTTTTTGAAGCTTTTTACTGTGTCAGAACATTCCCTAATGAAGAGGTTTTCCATGTTATCCATGCATGTTTGAGTAATATTGTGATCTTTCCTGGGTACTGTTCGAACTATTGCCTCCGCTCAGTTTCATTTCTCTCCAGCGACTCGGTCAGGAATCCGAATACACTAGGCCAGGGGTGTCCAAACTTTTGTCATTAAGGGTCGCAATTGAAAACAGATAAAGTGGAGGGCCGATTGAGGGCCACCGGTGATCTGCACAGGCAATAATTCATATTTGTGTATTTATAAGCGGTTGGAATGAGCCACAAGACCTTTATTCATGCTTAGAGCTTCACACAGTTTGGTCTTTTTGGTTTACCTTGAACATGTACTGCAAAATATAATATGGACCAATCCGTGTGGAAGCCTGAGGACCAAGAAAAGTTAGTCTGAGGGCCGCATTTAGCCCACGGGCCATAGTTTGGACATGGGCTGTGTGCTAGAACCTCGGAAGTTGTAGCTGACGCACCGGGAAAACAGCGAAGCGATGAACCAACCCGAGTTACGACAGCAGACTGCAAACGATATATGCACACGACCAAATAGCAGCGACTGGTTAAATAAAAAAAGTACCTGCCTTATATTTTTGACAAATTAGATGCAAATTGTAAAAACAAAATTAATTTTAAGATATTTAAAATCATGTTGTTAGCAGCAAAAACAGGAATGACAAGGAAATGGTTAAAAGTAGAAGCACCAACAAAAGACGACTGCGCTGACGTGATTCACAATATTTACGTTATGGAGAAATTAACTTAGAAACAGAGAAATGTGAAAAGATATGGAAGCGTTGGCTGAATTTTGTTAAAACGTTCATTTCCCCAATGTTCTGTTCGCTACCAAATTGAGTTTTTTCTTTTTTTGTTTTCTGTCAAACTTAAAAGTAAAAATGTGTGTTAAGTTTTAGAAAATGATTGTGTCTTAAACAATATTTGCATTTATGTAAGTGTAAATATTGTCTTGAAAAACCAATAAACAAATAATTGAAAAAAAAAGTACCCACTTACCGTCGAGCGAACGTCACCCACGCTCCTGCACAACAATTTACCATAAATATACCAAAGCAGGATACAAAACAATATACTACAACTTCACCAACCTGGAGCAATGTGCAGTAGTTTTATTAAAGTAGCAAAGGGAGGGGATACGAAACTGAAACTTATTAAATACGTTGCACTCTGTAACTTTTCAGATTGGGGCCTCTGTTACCTCCTTGTCTCCACAGTAATGTTATTGAGTTGCCTGAAAGGTTTAGACTTGGAGGAGATACCACCAAGTCAAGAGCAGCTCAGATCTGTGGAGCTACAACACACTCACAATAATAATGCACTTTTTCTATGTCGCTTTGACCTGTAAAATGGAGAAAAAATTCAGATAGACAAGTTTAAAGCTGAACTCCGGCACATTTGAAGCTAAAGTCCGTTTCTAGAGGTGGTGGAATTCTGTCAGAAGCCAAAAAACGGCACAGATCAGTGTTTCCTCGGTGGAGATCTCACTGTGGCAGTGAGTCTGTCAAGGCAACAAACTAGTGTAGTGATGGGGGCAAGTTCTGAACTTCCACGTAAAACACCGATTTGCTTCACACTGAAGAAGCTGAACACCACTTTAACCCATCTTACAACAGCCTCGAGTCTAACAAACAAAACGCTCTGCCTGGTTCACTCATTAGTGTCTGGAAACGTTACAAAACAACTTCATAATCAGCATTAGCATTAGCTCTGTTGATTTCCCACTGCACAGGCCAAAGCCCAAAAGACTCGATCGTCGACTCCAGCGGCGGCGAGAGGCTCGAGCCTCCAGAAGCAACAAGTGAAGATCGACTACTGACGGTGAAGAAGAGAAACTGAGAGTTGTTGAAAGAAAATGGTTTGGGAATGTATTTTTTAGCAGTTAAAGTATAATTCATTCGTAAATAAATGGGATTAGAAACATCTGCGATCGAGTCTTTTGGGCTTTGGCCTGTGCAGTGGGAAATCAACAGAGGGAAGTGTAAGGCTGATTATAAAGTTGTTTTCTAACGTTTCCAGACACTAATGAGTGAACCAGGCAGAGCGTTTTGTTTGTTAGACTCGTGGCTGTTGTAAGATGGGTTAAAGTGATGTTAAGCTTCTTCAGTCTGAAGCAAATTGGTGTTTTACGTGGAAGTTCAGAACTTGCCCCCATCACTACACTAGTTTGTTGCCTTGACAGACTCACTGCCACAGTGAGATCTCCACCGAGGAAACACTGATCTGTGCCATTTTTTGGCTTCTGACAGAATTTAACCACCTCTAATTACGGACTTTAGCTTCAAACGTGCCCGAGTTATACTTTCAACTGGGGGACATTCCAGACAACATTGTTTTCAGTGAATATAGCATTTTCAAAACAATAAAAAGTAACATGGTGATCTAAATATGTTTTAGCTGTTAATAGCCCATAGAAGTGTCATACCCCCTCCTGATGATCATGTATAAAGAGTAAAATAGTGTTTGCTGTTCTCTGTTTTCCAGCAGAAGGAAGTGAGCTCAGCCGGACCCGGTCGTGGGGGCTCCTCTCTCTTCTTCCCCTCGTCTTCCTCCATCATCCTGGACCCCTCCTCTTCCTCCGCCTCCTCCGTCAACCCTCACCCTCCTCCCCACCCGCAGCACCACCCGTCGCACCCGCACGCCCACCTGCCGCCCACGCACCCCCTCCACCCGTCTCTCTCCCACTCCATCCCCCACTCCCTCCTGCTGCCCTCTATGGGTGGGGCCCCCGCTGTAGTCGGCCCCCAGGGAAGCCTCGGGATCGGGATCGGGGGACCGTACCTGGGCCCCGACACCCCCGCTCTGAGGACGCTGAGCGAATACGCCCGCCCGCACGCCATGTCCCCGCTGGGCGCTGCGAGTCGGGCGGCGGCGGCGGCGGCTCACCACGCCCAGGTGCACCACGGACACCCCCACGTGCACCCCTCATTCTTCCTGCCCCAGTTCCAGAACCACGCCTTAGCCCACCCGCACCACCTCCCCACCGACGCCGCCACCGCCGCTGCCATCCTGGGCTTCTTGTACGGGGGTAGCCTGGAAGGGGGTCCCGCCGTGGGTCACCCGGGAATGCCTGGAGGCCACGTACCCGGAGGACTGGGCGGCGCAGGTTTAGGCGGGGTCGGTTTCCCTCACGCGATGCCCACACATCGAGACCGACTAAAACCAGGATTCGAGTTTAAAAGTGACGATCGCGTGTATCCTCCTGGTTCAATCCCGGATCCGGCTGCTCTGGCGCTCGCCCACTCCCACTCCCACGCCCACGCCCACGCCCACGCCAGCGCCCACACCCACTCCCTGCTACTCGGAGCTGGGGGCGCCCCGGAAGTCTCCATCTACGGCACGCCGCCTCCGCCTGGCCCTCCCGCGCCGCCCCACCTCCAAAACCCACCTCTCGCTCCGGTAACACGACCCCCTACCGCCCCGGCCCCGCCACCGCTTTCCAACCCCGCACCCTCGTCCCTCCTGCCCCCGTCTCTGCCCTCTCACCCGGCATCTGCCCCGCCCGCCCCTCCCGCTCCAGCAGCTCCCGCCGCTCCACCTGCGCCCGCCCCCCCGGCCGCCCCGCCCACCTCCACGGCCTCGTCCCTCCATCAAAGCACCTCGCATTCCTCGTTCCCCGGGTCGCTGCCCTCGCACCTGCCGCCGGCGCCTGCCCCCGCACCTGCTTCTGAGAACTACCCCACCCCCACCCGCTCACCTGCACCCTACGAGAGGGAGCGGAGCGGGGAGAGGGAGCGGGAAAGAGACAGAGCACCGGCTTTCACAGAGCGAGAGAGGGAGCGGGAAAGAGACAGAGACAGGGAAAGAGAGCGAGGGGGCAGCACTGGGACAGCAGGGGGCGCTGGAGGCACAGGAGGAGGAGGGGAAAACCTGGGACGGCTCCAGATGTTGAATGTGACTCCTCATCATCACCAGCATTCACACATCCACTCACATCTGCACCTGCACCAGCAAGACACAGGTACAACTGCTATAACAAGACTATTCTGAATGTACTGCACAGTCTTTGTATTATAATTAATGCAAATAATTAATGCAAAGCTGAACTCCGGCACGTTTGAAGCTAAAGTCCGTTTCTAGAGGTGGTGGAATTCTGTCAGAAGCCAAAAACGGCACAGATCAGTGTTTCCTCAGCGGAGATCTCACTGTGGCAGTGAGTCTGTCAAGGCAACAAACTAGTGTAGTGATGGGGGCAAGTTCTGAACTTCCAGGTAAAACACCAATTTGCTTCACACTGAAGAAGCTTAACACCACTTTAACCCATCTTACAACAGCCACGAGTCTAACAAACAAAACGCTCTGCCTGGTTCACTCATTAGTGTCTGGAAACGTTAGAAAACAACTTTATAATCACCTCACACTTCCCTCTGTTGATTTCCCACTGCACAGGCCAAAGCCCAAAAGACTCTATCGTCGATGTCGTTTCTAATCCCGTTTATTTACCAGTGAATTATATTTTTTGAAAACACTAAAAAAATACAGCCTCGAACCAATTTCTTTCAACAACTTTCAGTTTCTCTTCTTCACCGTCAGTAGTCGATTCTCACTTGTTGCTTCTGGAGTCGACAATCGAGTCTTTTGGGCTTTGGCCTGTGCAGTGGGAAGTCAACAAAGCTAATGCTAAGGCTGCTTATAAAGTTGTTTTCTAATGTTTCCAGACACTAATGAGTGAACCAGGCAGAGCGTTTTGTTTGTTAGACTCGTGGCTGTTGTAAGATGGGTTAAAGTGGAGTTAAGCTTCTTCAGTGTGAAGCAAATTGGCGTTTTACGTAGAAGTTCAGAACTTGCCCCCATCACTACACTAGTTTGTTGCCTTGACAGACTCACTGCCATAGTGAGATCTCCACCGAGGAAACACTGATCTGTGCCGTTTTTTGGCTTCTGACAAAATTCAACCACCTCTAGTAACGGACTTTAGCTTCAAACGTGCCGGAGTTCAACTTTAATTGTAATACAATAATAGAAAGGAAATAATTGCATGGTAATTTATAATGATGAGTGTAAGAGAATTTATGTAATTTATCTTCTGTATAAATCTCTAAGTTTAACATTGACTCACAAAAGCTGTATTTACACCAGGATCTTCTCTTGGCACCATTGGCACCACTGTCTAAACTGTGGCATATTTCTGTCTAACTGGAGCCTTCTGGTCTTCATAGTCTCCCCACACTCGCTTTATAAACCTCCTCCTTTGGAATCAGAGTCAAGGGTCTTGAACACTCAAAGATCAGACTATGTTCACTTTTGGAATCAGACTATGTTGACTTTTCTTGTCCCCCCGGTCCGTATTATTGATGGTAAATAAACTTCTCCTGCTTAAGACGTCCAGTTGGTCTCCGGACTTTTACTTCCACTTTTTCTTGGGCAAACTGAAAACCTCTACAACAATGAAGGGGAAATGCAGGAAATGCTTTTGCAGCCTCAGTCCGTATTTTTACAGATAAAATCTACTTACTATAGTGTTACGACTGGGCGATATTGATGCAGTTTTCCCTTTTTATTTTGTCTTATTCAAAACAAAGACAGATGGTTTCGACATACATGTTTTTGAACATGAACGTTACATTACTGCATCTGAACCTGTAAAAGTTCTGCTCCAAACCACATGCTTTTATTGATGGAAGAAGACTGGTCACCCTTAGAAATGACTGAATCTCAATCTTGATCAAAATTGTAATAACTGCACAGCTACTACTTACTGAATACTTTGGTTCTTTTGTATATGTCCTAAATATATCCCCATGTCCACTGTGTCCATGCTGTTTCCACCCATTACCACGTTATCATCATTATACTCTGAAGTAAATACTATATATAGTTGTATATATTTCTTACTCACAGTTCAAAGTACTTTACCCTTTCCTTCTCCACTCCTTTGACCCCTATTGAATATCTCCTGTCTTTTCTATTACATCATTGGCATCCAGCGGCGGGCGGGGTTCACCCCCTGATGGACCCGTTGGCGTCGGGCTCTCCTTTGGCGCGCCTGCCGTACCCCGGAGCGGCTCTTGGCACCCCGATCCTGGCACACCCCCTCACTGACAGCGAGGTGCTCCGCCAACAGCTGTTTGGTGAGGAGAAGGCTCCTCGTCCATGTACTCAGTTTTATTTCCCTCTCTAAGCATTCGACACTGAGGTATGGCTGGACACTGTTGATCACATGTTTGTTGTCGGTGTTTCTGACAGGCGCTCCGTTCCGTGAGCTGCCCCAGTCGTCCTCCCTCGCAGGGCCCATGTCCGCGGCTCACCAGCTGCAGGCCATGCAGCAGGCCCAGAGCGCAGAGCTGCAGATCCAGAGACTGGCCTTGGAACAGCAGTGGATCCACCATCACCACCACTCCCTCACCCAGGACGAGTACTACAGGTACACGCTCCAGTGGGGATTTACCAGTATTTACGAGTATTTATGCCTTAGCCGTTTGGCCTTTACGCTTTATTAGATCACACGGATACAGTTGTGCTCGTAAGTGTACATTTCCTGACAGAATTCGTTTGATTTCTTGTCCGTCTTTCAGAGAATATGAATGAAAACACAAAAACTTTTCTTTCACTCATGGTTAGTGCTTGGGTGAAGCTGTTTATTATCAAACCACTGTGTTTCCTCTTTTTAAATCATAATGAGAACAGAAACTACACAAATGACTCAATGACAGCCTTGAGTCTTTAGAATAGAATAGCTTTATTGTCTACCAAGGTAGAAATTGGTCTTTGGCTCCACCACCACATAAAAACAGCACAAGACAACATAGACAAACACTAAAAAAAAGAATGTGCATTAGACAGTTCATTTCTGTGGCTCGTGCTTTCCACCACCGGTTGAATTTACAAGTCCCACAGCACATGGGACAAAACTTTTATGATAGTTGTGGATGTGTTATTTCCTCTGGTGGTAAAGCTGCTCATTCTTCTTGGCCAAAGGCTCCAGTTCCTGTAAATTCTTGGGCTCTTGTCTGAACTGCAGCTTGACTCTGCCCAGAGGCTCAGTGATACTGAGGTCAGAAGAGACGAACACTCCAGAACCTTCACTTTATTCTGCTGGAGCCAGTGACAGCTCCACTTGCCTTTGTGTTTTGGATCATTATCATGTTGAATATCCAAGTACGTCCCATGAGCAGCTTCTGGACCAAGAAATCATCAATTCTGCCAGGGGATGGAAACTTATGAGCACAACTGTACCTGGTGAAATGGGATGAAGAAGAGTGAGGAGAGAGATTCTTAACAGTGAGGCCAGTAACATCTATGCTACAGCCAAACCTCTTTGAGTTAAACATGTGGACGTCCGGTTTAACAGGTAAATGCAGTGTACCCATAGTCCGTATATACGAGTGTCCTAAGTGAGTGTGACGTCTCCTACAGCGTTCAGAAGCTCACGATGCTCACGGTTACAGGAGCGAATCTGGAGCCAGGATCGATGTTATGAATAGGATTTTTTTAACGGACAACCTTTTTTTTTTAACCTTTATTTAACCAGGTGAAGACCTACTGAGATCCAGGCATCATTTACAAGGGTGACCTGGCCAAGTGGTCAACAGCACAGGCCAAGAGCAGAAAACAACAATCAATATAAACATCAATTATGAAGGTTAAGTGCAGTGAGTGTAGAAAATATTTCAGAAGTGCAATAGCTGTAACAGACTAAAAAGATAAAGTGCAGTAGTTTTAAACAATAGATGATAAACTGATAAAATAGTGGAAATGTAAAGTTCAGGATCCTGTGTCGCAGGTTCAGACGAACATTTTAAGACCAAAATGTCGAGGCCACAGCAGCAGGTCCAGAGAGAGGAGCCAGAAGATCCCAGTGTGAGTCAGTGGGGAAAAAGGGAGAGAAGGAGCCGGAAGAGCCTCCTGGAGCACTTCCTGTTTGGGTTTAGCTACGTCCACTCATATACACGGTCTATGAGTTTACGTATTAAACCGTATTAAACACTCTTTTGGGTTTTCTCTTTCATAAAATTCATAAAAGAAAAAAAAAATTCTTACATTTTCTTTTGGCACCAACATAAAGGTGGATTATGTAACGTTTTTCTTTTCTCCATGGCTATTTCATTGCATGGAAACTTCCACAGTTTTCAGTTCAGATGCTTTTATTGCTTAGCGGTCTTGCCTCTGGAGGTGTCACCTGGAAAGAGAGAGAGAGACTCCTGCCGCTTGATTAAAAACAACTAGTTCTGTTTTTGACATGTATAAGAGAGCACCTTTTAAGACTATATACAGCTCTGGAAAAAAATAAGAGACCAGTGCATTATTTTGTTCTGAAGTCAGCGTCTCTACATGTGTGACGACCGTTTCATTCCAGCGTCTGTTGAATTCCAACACAAACACACCTCATTCTGCTTCACGAGGCTCTGATGAGGAGATCACCTGAACCAAACCTGATTTAAGGAGGAAAAATCAGGGTTATTCCACCAAATATTGATTTCTGAGCTCTTCCTCAGTTCAAACATTAGTATCGTGTTGTTTTTAAATGAATCTGATCTTGTTTTCTTGGCATTATTTGAGGTCTGAAAACATTTAATCTTCTTTGTCATTTTCTGCAAACAAATGCTCTAAATGACAATATTTTTATTTGGAATTTGGGAGAAATGTTGACAGTAGTTTAGAGAATGAAACAAAAATGTTAATTTTAGTCAAGCACAAACCTATTACCTATAAGTACTGTATTTTTCGGACTATAAGTGGCAGTTTTTTCAGGGTTTGGGTGGTTCCTGCGACTTATACTCAGGTGTGACTTATATTTTACATTTTTCACACTGACAGTCCATAGACCAAATATATGAATCGTATATATGAATCAAAAATGAAAAAACAAATCGTAATCTGTTTTTTCATTTTGGTTTTAGAGACAAATAATAAATAAGAGTTTTTTTCGTTTTCTTATTTTTGGTTCTATATTGAAAAATGAACAAACGAATGATACATGGATTGTTCTCTATTCGGTTGTTTTTATTACTATAACTACTATAACTCGCCTTTCAAGATAAAACGTCAGTTCTTGGTCTCTGATTTAATAAAATAAATGTTCCCCTTATAGTCCGGTGCGACTTATACATGATTTTTTCTTCTTCATTGTGCATTTTTTGGCTGGTGCGACTTATACTCTGAAAAACACGGTAGTAAAATCAGAGAAACTGATCATTTTGCAGTGGTTTCTTATTCTTTTCCAGAGCTGTATGTGTGTAACTGCCCCAAATGATGACAAATACTAATAATAACTTTAATTTCTGTGTTTTCTAGTCACCTGAAGAAGGAGAGTGACAAGACCCTGTGAGGGAGGGTGAACCGAAGCGCCGGGAGAGGTTTCTGAAAACGAACAAAACGAAAAGCACTAAACTGGACTGAGACCAAACAGACTTTAAGAACTGAAGCACTGAGAAGGTTTTGAAGGATCGACTTAAAGGGACAAAGTTTAAAAGATGTTGCACAGTCGCTGTTCAGACGAAAGGTTTGGACTCTCGAGCTTCCCTGTGTTTTGTAATGAGCCCTGTACAGTTCAATGGGAGGCCGTGGATTTGTACATATGTAACGATTTGATGCCAGAAGGAATGTGTACTTTTATGTTTTTGCATGTAGCAGCAAAAATACACGATTTACATGAGTTAAAATAGCTTAAATTCAGAATTGTTAGTTTAACTTTTTTCCCTAAAATGTTTGGGCTGTGTTCAACCTCGTCCTTCTTCTTCGTTTTTCGAGGTATAGTTGGTTTGTTTTGTTCTCGTTCTGGTCTAAACCAGGGTCTAATCTGGGTTTGGTCTTAGTTTAATGGCAATTTAAATTTGGGGGTGTTTGTCTAAGTAATTAATTTGTTTCAAGATATTCCTGAATTTTCTTAATTAGAGTAAATAAATGTCATTTAGGTGTACAATTTTCACTTCGACAGATGTTTTGAAATACTGTCGATAATCATGACCCGCTAAGACAACGCCTAGTCCTGGTTTAGTCCAAGTTGAGTCCTGGTTTAGTCCTGATTTGGACATTAATCTTGGTGTACACCTGGTAAAATCCTTAAACTGTTCCCACATGCACACATCACATCAGCTTAAAGGCCGCCACACACTGCAGGAGAATTTGCCCGATTTTGGCTGCGATTTTTTCTCCCCGAGTTCCGACTTTTTGTCTCCGTGTGCGATTCTGAAGCCGCTGCTCCTCATGTGTGGAGTCAGTGTCAGATCAGAACCACCAAACATCAACAACGCGACGGAAACAGACGATAAAACAGAGTCAGGGGCAGAGGAGCGACGGACACAGAGACGCAACAAACAAACTCAGGACAGAGTGAAAATAAAGACTTTATTACTCACCTAATGTAAAGTGGAACATTTAAAGTGCAGCGTCTGATCCACATTAACCATAGAAATTGTCCTCCACAAATAATGACTCCAGTCCACAAAACTACACACTTAATCCAGTTTGAAGCGTTCTTTAAAAGTAAAAAGGTGAAAGTTGTTCCTCATGTGTTTGTTTACGTCCACAGAGCCTAAAGCTGCAGATCAGCGACAGTGACTCTACTTCCTGTGGACTTTATCTCCTCTTTTCTGCTTTAAAAATCCTGTATCTGAAGTATTGCTCCACATTTCACACATAATAATAACACAGTTTTGACTTGTGTCTAAAGTGGAAGTGCAGAGTCTGATCTTTGAACACTTCAGAGTCTCAGAGCGAGTGGTTTTACTGTAGACAGGAAACAGCTGAGGCCATCACAGCCTCACAGCTTCATACCCTGTGCTCCACACACAGATCCTGCTGCAGTCTGGGAGATCAGAGATTTTAAGTCTCAGAAGTTTCTCCTCATGTCTGTGGTGTTTGCGCTTTTTGTCGCATGTTTAAAAATCATTTAAGACCGAAAAATCCTCTAGTGTGTAGCGGCCTTTAAATGCACTACAAAAAAGGATTTTCTAGCATAGTTAAACTGACTTGAATTAAGCAGATTCAACTTAAAAGATCAATTTTAAGATTTTTTTTAAAAATAAGATGAGTTTTTTTTTTACTTATTTCAAGATGTTCCATCCTGATTTATCTTATCTCGATATTTCAACTTATTCTAAGCACTTTTTATATTAACTCAGTCCAGGTTAAGCCTCTTTAACTTCCTTCTCAAACCAATAAGGTGAAAAATCTTGCCATAAACACTTGAAACTCGTGTTTTCTGCTTAGAACAAGATTCGTATTTTGTCTTGTTTTAAGAAAACTTGGTAAGTGAAAATTTCTTACTGCACTGGCAGAAAATTTCATTTAAAATAGGGCATTTTTACCTCAAAATGTTTATTTTTTTCTTATTATGTTTTGATAGGGCTTTTTTTGCAGTGTGGGACTAATCTGGAACTAAACCAGGACTAAAGATCTAAGCAAAGTCTACATCAGGACTAAAACTGGGATGTGTAAATGCGCCATGAGTCCCAGTTTAGAACAGATGAAATGTGTTCAAACAGAAACGCCCACAACCCAAACTCGTCCAAAATACTTAAGACTAAAGATAAAGTTGTTATTTTAAACTGTTATAACTCATGTGGGTGGTGAGTTTTTGCAGTGTAGACGCTTAATTCTGACCCGGTGGTACTTTTGAGTTGACTTTTTACCCCTCTTTGCTCTGGGAGGGTGTTTCTATATGCATGAGACCAGCGATCTAGTGTTCTGTTCTGCAATAGTAACGTTCTTATTAATGTGGTCTGTTTGTTGATAATGACATAATTATATATACAGTACATATTATTTGTATTATTTTTTTACATTTTATGGTATGGCGGTCAGTTTTTATTTTCGATTTTAACTTGTGAAACGAGACGCAATTCAAAGCAAAAAAAATCTGGAAATAAATTATAATCCTTTTTGCTATAAATCCCGTTTCGTTTATTGATTTAAAGCTCCCGTGTGGCGCAAAATGGACTCTTTTTCTCGGTTTTGAGCCAGAAAACGTCGTCACTTCACCAGAAACACGCCCGTGCTCGTGTTTCGCTTCATTCACACGTCGTTTTTTATGAGTCCGTCTGTGTCTCCGGAGCTCAAAGGGCCCCGTCCCACCCCGTGATGTCATAAAGTGGTGGTTTTTTTCTGCCGTTTCGCGTTCGTACGTTCGGACTCTTTGTTTTATACAAGTCACTCATGCACAAAGCAGATCAAATTCCTCCTCCCCTCCCCCATGCGCCCCTTGTCTTTCTTTTTTCTCTTCTCTCTCCGTCACTCGCTCCCTCCTTTCACTTTCTCTCTGCGTCGCTCTGTTTTTTTTCTGTATTCCTCTCTTCCTTCCCCTCCTCTCTCTTTTCTTTTTTCCTCTCTCTGTAAATCTCTCTCTATATTTATACATTTATATCCCTCTCTCCCTCTCTCTCTCTTCTGTCTTTGACTCCTTTTTCTTTCAACATTTTCCCATTTTCTTTCTTCTCCCCCTCTATCTATCTGTCTCTCCTCTCTTTTTGTACCTCCTTTTCTTTCCCTCCATCTCTTTCCCCTCGTCCTGTGTCTCTTTTCTCTTTCTCTCTGTACCTTTTCCTCCCCTCTTTCTTTCCTTTCTTTCCCCCTCTCTGCTTATATCCCCCATCACCTCTTCTCTCTCCTTTACCTCCCTCTCTTCCTCCCTCCTCTCCCCATCTCCCTTATTCTTCTTTTACTCCATTTTTCTCTCTTCTCTCTCCCTTCTTCTCCCACCCCCTCTCCCTTTATCCCCCTTCTCCTCTCTCTCTACCTCTTCTTCCTCCCTCTTAGTTTTTTCTCCCTCTTTCAGTCATTCTTTCTTTCCTCTTTGTAACTCTCTCTCCCTCCTCTCTCTCTGTATACATCCCTTCTTCTCTCTCACCCCGTCTCTTTTTCCCTCTTTTACTCTACCTTCTCTCTCCTCCTTGTTTTTTCTCCCTCTTTCAGTCATTCTTTATTTCCCCTTCGTAACCCTCTTCCTCCTCTCTCACTCACTCCTCTCTCCTTTTATTCTCTCCCTTTATCTCTATCCCTCTCTACCTCCTCTCTCTCTCCTTACCTCCCCCATCACTTCTGCTCTTTCCTCTCCTTTACCTCTATTCCTCCATCCTCTTTCCCTCTTCTTTCACACCATTTTCTCTCTCATCTCCCTTCTGTCTCTCACTCCCTCTTTTCTCTCTATACATCCCTTCTTCTCTCTCACCCCCTCTCCCTTTTTCCCTCTTTCACTCTGCCATCCCTCTCTCCTCCTTGTTTTTTCTCCCTCTTTCAGTCATTCTTTATTTCCCCTTTGTAACCCTCTCCCTTCTGTCTTTCACCCCCTCTTCTTTCTGTATACATCCCTTCTTCTCTTACCCCCTCTCTCTCCCTTTTCCCCTCTTTCACTCTACCTTCCCTCTCTCCACCTCTACTTCCTCCCTCCATGTTTTTTCTCTCTTTCAGTCATTCTTTACTTCACCTTTGTAACCCTCTTCCTTCTGTCTCCCACTCCCTCTTTTCTCTCTATACATCCCTTCTTCTCTCTCATCCCCTCTCTTTTTATCCCTCTTCTCCTCTCTTTCACTCTGTCTTCCCTCTCTCTCTACCCCTTCTTCATCCCTCCTTGTTTTTTCTCCCTCTTTCATTCTTTATTTTCCCTTCGTAACCCTCTTCCTTCTGTCTTTCACTCCCTCTTCTCTCTCTATATATGTATATCCCTTCTTCTCTCACACCTCCTTGTTTTTCTCCCTCTTTCAGTCACTCTTTCATTCTTTATTTCCCCTTCGTAACCCTCTCCCCTTCTGTCTCTCCTTCCCCCTCGCTCTCTATACATCCCGTCTTCTTTCTCACCCCTCTCCCTTTTCCCTCTTTCACTCTCCCTTCCCTTTCTCTACACCTCTTCTTCCTCCCTCCTTGTTTTTCTCCCTCTTTCAGTAATTTTTCATTCTTTCTTCCCCCTTCGTAACCCTCTTCCTTCTCTCTCGCACTCACCCCTCTCCCTTTATCACGCCCCCCCCCTCTCTCTCCCTCCTCCCCGTCCCTCAGTCCCCCTCTCTCTCTCTCTCTCTTTACCTCCTCCGTCCCTCCCTCTTTCCTCTCCCTCTCTCTCTGTGACTGTGGCTAATAGGAGACACATGGGATGAGTGAGCGGAGCGTCGTCCTCCCTGTAGAGCGAAGCAGCATTCCTCACGACGCAGCAAAAAGAACGGCAGAAAAAGAGAGAAAACAAGATATAAATGAAGTTATGAAAGGGACGGAGGGAGAGAGGGAGGGAGAGAGGGAGGAGAGGAGGAGGAGGAGGAGCTGCAGAAGTGGGATTTGTGATTCACTAACGCTGCACAGTTGTGTTCAAAGTGCTTCAGGTGAGTTCAGAGGTGGTTTTTTTTGTCATTTAAAAACACCGTCTCGTTGGCAGGTTTTAGGGCATTAAACTTGTCTAGAGGTTTAACTGCGAGTCAGATCTGTGGAGAGGCGAATTAAATAAATACAAACAATGGAAAAAAACAATATCCAAGTAAATTAACTTGACTTAAATTAAGAACATTTTACTTTATTTGAGCAGATTCATCTTGACAAGTGAAATAATCCGCCAGTGGAATAAGTGTTTTTCTCTGAATTCAAGCAACATTTGATTTTATTTCTTAGCGCAAAAAGTTGTTTTTCTTATTTTGGCAGATAATTTTACTTGTCAAGTGAAATTTACTTAAATCTTGGTAAAACTTTCTTAATTCAGGGTCAGTTTAATTTGACTAGATTGTTTTTTACAGTGAAATAGATAAATTCACTGCAAAAAAGGATTTTCTAGCATAGTTAAACTGACCTGAATTAAGCAGATTCATCTTAAAAGATCAATTTTAAGATTTTTCTTACTTAAGATGAGATTTTTTTTTGCTTGTTTCAAGATATTCCATCCTGATACATCTTATCTGGATATTAAAAATTATTACGCCCAAAATATTCAGTATATTTTCTTAGGACTTTAACTTCTTAGGTTCTTTTTTAAGACCGTTTAGTCAAGTGTTTTTACCTTGTCATATCAACAAGGTAAATACACTTGACTAAACGGTCTTAAAAAAGAACCTAAGAAGTTAAATTACAACTTATTATATTAAATCAAGCCAGGTTAAGCCTCTTTAACCATCTGAGGCTGTGGAAAAGTCTGTGTTATTCTATAAAATATGAATCAAAAGCAAATGACTAAAGACTGAAACAGACTTTTCCACAGCCTCAGATCGTTTATCTTCACTAGTTTTGTGAAGTTTTGCTAAAGTCGCCGCCGTCAGCCGAGCGGAAATGACGTCCTATAATTACCGCAGAAATAATAATGAATAATTTTAGAAATAAACTCACACAAATGAAAATTTTCACAGCACAAACGAAATAAACGACTGACTCCATTTTGGACGTTTTCGAGCATTTTGAAGCTTCCTGTTCCCAGTTTGACCTGTGAAAGAATCGTTAATTTCTCCAAAACTAAAGCAGCACAAACAAAACTTTTTACAGCACAAACGAAGCACAAACGCCTGACATGTTGTTTTTGTGCAGGTTTGAGTTTGAGCGACTTCAGCACCTGAGCCCCGGAGGGAAAGGAAACAACTAATGAACCAATTACTTTAAGAAATTGAACAGTGCAACAGAGACGTTCTTAAGTGTTGGTGTTGTTAGTGTATTTAATTGTGTTTTAGTGAATTCATTTGTGTGTTGTGTATTTACCTCCATGTTCTTCTGTCCAGGTCCCAAAAGAGTCCCCCCAGAAACGAGCTCCCTCTTTTAAGGTTCCTGGCCAGACCATGTGTAGATGTTTTACGGGGGCATTAGCACAGGTGTTTTATTAGTTTATGGGTTTTAAAGTTAATCGGTGTGTGGTTTTAGGGGTTTTGTGTATATAGTTGGGGACTTGAATAGTTATCTGGTTTTTGATTTGTTTTATGGAGTGCTAGGTACAGGTTTTAAAGCTAATGCTAATTTTTACATCCCTGTTTTTAGCTCGTGGTTTGACCCAATTAGGCAGATCAGCTGATAAAAGGCCTCAGAACATCAAGTCTTTATTCTGCCGTTGGAGAAGAAACTGCACCTGCCTCCATTTTGCACCTGTCGGTAAATACTGAAACGAAAAGTCGAATTGTGGACCACTTCTTCATTGCTTCTTGTGTTTTTAAACCTTTTTTCACTGAACCCCAACCCGCTCACGCCTCACGGCAAACCGACGTCACAAGGCGCATACGTGTTCCTGTGCGGGGTGTAAGTCATTAAAAGTCACCTTGGGAAATTGTGTCATCCTAATGTAAAGTGTCCTCCAGCAGAGCGAGTGTGTGGCCAGGTATTTATAACACTGTACAGACTGAAGTACGCACACACAGACACACACGGGGTCTAATCGGGGGGGGACGTGCCTCTTTTATGGGGACAAAAATCAGGTTTTCCATGACGCTAACGATTTAAAGTTCAGATACGGGTTAAAGCTGGTTAAGGATTGAGGTTCGGCGAGTAGTAACGATGGTTTAAGGTGAGAATCTGTCTCCAGGATGTCCCCGAGAAGCACAGAAACCACATTTACGTGTATACGGGGGGTCTCCTGGTGACTTTACAGCGGTGGGGGGTATTCTCGGCACTTCATCAGCCCTCGATCTGTTGTTCAAGAGCAGTTAGATTCAGTGTTAACATCATCTTTTCATTTCCGTGTCTTATTTCCATACGTCTCTGTAGGTCTGGTCATAGATCACAGCTCTGCATTAGACGCTGTCGCTTCGTGAAACGGAGGCGGCGAAATGTCCTATTAGGATAATGGGAAAAGCAGTCGTACAGAGACATTTGTCCTCTGCATTTGACCCATGCTTAATGAGGCTGGGGCTTCCTGTCAGGAGGGGCCCGTCTGCAGAACTTGAGCTGTAAATCCGTGCGTTTCAGACGGATGAGAAAGGCGACTGGAGCGACTGACGATTTAAAGCAAAATACGGGTTGATCAGGACTGCGTTCGCTGGGGTAGTTACAGTTGTGCTCAAAAGTTTACACACTTTTATGATTTCTTGGTCCAGAAGCTGCACATGGGACGTACTCGGATATTCCAACATGATAATGATCCAAAACACAAAGTGGAGCTGTCACTGGCTCCAGCAGAATAAAGTGAAGGTTCTGGAGTGTTCGTCTCTTCTGACCTCAGTATCACTGAGCCTCTGGGCAGATTCAAGCTGCAGTTCAGACAAGAGCCCAAGAATTTACAGGAACTGGAGCCTTTGGCCAAGAAGAATGAGCAGATTTACCATCAGAGAAAAGAATCCTCCCTCCATCCTCTCTCCATCCTCTCTTCCCCTCTGCCTGCAGGAAATCAACTCCTGGTTCTCCTTTCATTTTTTATTTCATGTATTTGTTTATTTGGGTGGGACGATGCATATTCATATATACATAAATACACATATTGATGTAAATACGCTGGATTTAGCACAAGTGCTGATCTCCTCTAACTTTCTCCTGCTCAACAGTTCCTTCATCCACACTCTCCAGATCTGACACTTTCTCCATTAACACCAGGAACTCTCTGGAACTCTCTCCCTCCTGACCTCCGCAACTTAGACTCTTCAAAACTCACCTGTTCAGACTGTCCTCCTTCTCATAACCAATCACACGTCTTTTATCAACCTGATTTTGTCATGTTTTAATGTATGTGTGTGTTTTTTGTTTTTATTATTTATTTTCCTTGGGTGCTTTGAAAGGCACTTAGAAATAATAATAATAATAATAATAATAATAATAATAATAATAATAATACTTTTTATTATTATTATTATTATTATTATTATTATTATTATTATCCACAACTATCACAAAAGACTCCAGCTGTCATTGGGTCATTTGTGTAGTTTCTGTTTCATTAGGATTTAAAAAGAGGAAACACAGGAGTTTGATATTAAACAGCTTCACCCAAGAAGAACTGACCATGAGTGAAAGAAAAGTGTTTGTTTTCATTCATATTTTCTGAAACATCAGTCCAGTTCTGTCAGTGTGTAAACGTATGAGCAGAGCTGTAAGTCCAAACACTTCTCTGGCCGTCCAGTCTTTTTATTGTTGTTTTAATCGAATCGTTGTAAAATGTTAAGTAATGTTTGGTGGAAGAGAAGTGCTGCTCTCGGTGTTAAGCACCTGCACAAGAGGCTCTTTGGGTGAGTGCGTCTCCTCTCGGCTCTACTTCATCAGCAGACCTCAGACTCGCACATTTTCATTTAAGAGGCAGAGAGGAAAAAGGATCACACGGTTTATGATAACTGAAGGTTTTTTGCTCCAGATTTTCATGATTTTATTTTATTTTTTTGCATTTGGAATAAAATGGGAAATCCACAATTTATGAATCCTTATATATCCAGAACAGGCCTGTCCAAACTGTGGCCCGGGGGCTAAAGTTGTTTTGACCCTCAGACTTCAGGGTGAAAAAATGACCACAAGTCTTTTACTGCATGCACTGCAAAAAACTAAATCTACACTGCAAAAAAGGCCTATCAAAAAATAAGAAAAACAAACAATTTTGAGGTAAAAATGCCCTATTTTAAGTCTAATTCTCTGCCAGTGCAGTAAGAAATTTCCACTTACCAAGTTTTCTTAAAACAAGACGAAATACGAATCTTGTTCTAAGCAGAAAACACGAGTTTCAAGTATTTATGGCAAGATTTTTCACCTTATTGGTTTGAGAAGGAAGTTAAAGAGGCTTAACCTGGACTGAGTTAATATAAAAAGTGCTTAGAATAAGTTGTAATATCGAGATAAGATAAATCAGGATGGAATATCTTGAAACAGGTAAAAAAAATCTTCTGATCTTTTAAGGTGAATCTGCTTAATTCAAGTCAGTTTAACTTAAAATCCTTTTTGTTGTGTTGTCAAACTAAAATGACTTGGATGAAGAAAGTTTTACCATGATCTGAGTAAATTTCAAGAGTTTTTGTACTTAAAATATGAAAATACATCTTACTACACTTAAAACAAGAAAAATAACTTTTTGCACTTAAAATAAGAAATAAAATGAAATGTTGCTTGAATTAAGAGTAAAACACTTATTCCACTGGGAGATAATTTCACTTGTCAAGATGAAACTGCTCAAATAAAGTGAAATTCTTAATTTAAGTCATTTTAACTGACCTAGATATTGTTTTTTGCCAGTGTGTTTTTGAAATCTGCCTTGATCAAGCAGATGTCGTGTGTCCTTCTGAGGGTCTGAGCCTGAACAAAGGTCTGGAGGTCATTCAAACCTGTTATAAAAGCACAGATTTGAGTTACTCACTGTTCTGACCCTCAGTCTGTGGCCCTCGATCGGCCTCACGCTGCTCTGTGTTTTAATATGTGGCTCTTGATGAAAAAAGTTTGGACTCCCCTGATCTGGAATATATATGAAAACTATTAAAAACGGTAGACTGGCATGTAGTAGGACTGCACCAAGAGTCAAACATCTAGATCAGATTTACCCTGTTTAAAACTGTAAAGATATAATATGAAACTAGACCACAAAAATAAGATCTGCACAGAGCTCACTGCACAAAAGGATTTTCTAGTTAAACTGACTTGAATTAAACAGATTCAACTTAAAAGATCAATTTTAAGAGTTTTTTACTTAATAATATGAGATTTTTTTTACTTGTTTCAAGATATTCCATCCTGATTTATCTTATCTCGATATTACAACTTATTCTAAGCACTTTTTATATTAAATCAGTCCAGGTTAAGCCTCTTTAACTTCCTTCTCAAACCAATAAGGTGAAAAATCTTGTCATAAATACTTGAAACTAGTGAAACAAGATTCATATTTCGTCTTGTTTAAAAAAACTTTTAAAAAAAACTTGGTAAGTGAAAATTTCTTACTGCACTGGCAGATAATTTCACTTTAAATAGGACATTTTACCTCAAAATTGGTATTTTCGTCTTATTTTTTGATAGGCCTTCTTGCAGTGCTGTTATAGTAGATTTATAATAGCTGTTAGAATATATACAAACATAATAAAAGACCTATGTACAGTAAATATGTCTGTGGGTCGAAGCTTTGCCCCTGAACGTCACGCTCTGATGGGGCTTTACTCCGCAATAGCGCCCTCTGCTGGACTAGAAGGAGGAATGTACAATGGCAATATCAAGAAAAAAACAGAAGAAAAACTGACTTCCTTTGCCTTTGTAACAGAACTTTTACGATTTCCCTTTGCATTCCTTTGTTTTATCCTCTTCCAGGAGGTTTTACTGGTTCATGACAAGGACTAAAATAGCTGTTCCAGGCATTGTGTTGTCTGCAGGTCACTTTTGTAATAAGATCCACTGCCTCCATCTAGACTCAGCCTCAGAACAGAAGAATAGATTTGTCTGAGAGAAACACGAGCGTGAAGCAGAGTCGCTGACAGTCTCAGTTTATTATGTTTGAGCCTCATGTCAAATACAGTCAAATAAATCCAACATGAGATGTACAGACCTAAGGGCCAGGGTCATGTCGTCTACAGCATGAAGCACAGAACATCAACGTTACAGAGACGCCTACAGTAAAAACACAAATATCTGAATGACAAGAGCTCAGACACTGTTTACACAATACTCTGTAAACTTGTTCAAGTAAAGTTGTGGACTGCTGGTCCGTAAGTGTAAGCCGTCTGCAGCTTTAGCACTCGCTGTGGAAGTTATTAGCACAGACTCCAGACCTCAGGACTTAACTCAGTGCAGTGAAATGTGCCAATCTGTCCCTTTTAGCAAAGAGAGCAAAGTACAGGTAAAGCAGGGAATGACAACATTGCACAAATCTTTCAATAAAAAGGGAAGTGCTGAAAATGGGTTGAACAATCTAAACGCATCCAAACTCCCAACACTATCATAACCGTTTTTACACTTTTGCGTTAATGATGTCGACGAACTCGGGCTTCAGAGAGGCTCCGCCCACCAGGAAACCGTCCACGTCCTCCTGCGACGCCAGCTCTTTGCAGGTGCCTCCAGTCACAGAACCTGAGAGAAAAAACTCATGAGAAAAAGCCCTGATGTGAAGTAAACCCAAAAAAACCTGCACTGTAGGTGTGAAAGTGGAGTGTGTGAGTGATGGTGGCAGTTTACACCACCGGGTCTGGAGTGAATGAACAATACTCTGTTAATAAAGCTCTGTAAAGTGTGAGGACATGTGTCTGTGAAAAAGTGCTATAGCTGCTGTTGTAAGGAGACCTTGGGTGTCCAGAAAGACGCCAAATAAATAAAATGCATTATTATTATTATTAAATAATGTAGTTAAAAGTACTGACCTCCATAGATGATCCTCACAGAACTGGCCACTGCCTCGGACACATTGTCCTTGAGCCATTTCCTCAGTTTCAGGTGAACTTCCTGAGCCTAAAAACATGACGTGAAAACACCGGGACATTGCACCAGCAGAAATATTTGTCTTGTCTAATCTTTACCTGCTGTGGGGAGGCGGTCTTTCCTGTGCCAATGGCCCACACCGGCTCGTAAGCAAGCACCACTTTGCCCCAGTCTTTTACATTGTCTGGGAAAGATAAGATGTCCTTTAGTATTGCACAAGCGTTAGGATTTCTCCACAGGTTTGCACAGGGAGAGCGTCACACCTGCGATGACTTTGGTCTGGGCAAACACGACCTGCTCGGTGATGCCCCCCTCCCTCTCGTCCAGCTTCTCCCCGATGCAGGCGATGACCCCCAGTCCACTCTCCAGCGCGTGGGCCGTCTTCTGGCCAATCAGCTGCAGGCAGACGGCGACAAATGAGTCTCTTTAACGTGCATATCCCCCGATCGTGTAAAATAAAGCGGGTTTACCTCGTCGCTCTCTCCGAAAACATGGCGTCTCTCAGAGTGTCCCAGGATCACCCAGTTGATCCCACAGTCCTTGATCATCGCAGGGCTGGAAACGAATACACAAAACAGAAGTGAAAATAGGCAAGTCTGGAGAAATGTTTACATCATTTTCAGCGCTCTTCGTAACACAGCTCAAACAACGACACTTTCCGTCTGCTTTAGCTCGCCTAATTCTTCACTGTAAGGCTCTGAACGAGTGACGGGCGGAGCTGAACAATTACAGAAAAGTATGAACTCTTTCTTTACTCAAAAACGCAATAAAATACACTAAAAATGGTCAGGAACTGTGATCAAATTGATAATATATTACCAGTTTGCTTTATTGCCCATCTCCAGGTGTACACTGACTTTTATGCCCCACGTTCTGCTTCTGTACGGTCGCGTCGGGCTTCAAGCAGAGTGTGGAAACTGTGCTCCCGAGACAATATACTCATGGGGATTGACGCTCTGATCTGGAGTTTACGTGATAGATTAGCATGTGCAAATTAATAACATCCAATTCCCTGCTCACACATGTATATATTCTTTGAGAGAGAACTATTTTTATCTTTTATCTTATTGCATTTATCTTATTTTTTTAAAACTTGACTCTAACGACATGCTCTTGGTCGGTTGCATCTGTTACGAAGAAAATTTCCCCACGCGGATGAATAAAAGAGTAATTCTGATTCTGATCCGATTTCACACTACGACCACTTTCCTCGCGCCTTTGGGGGTCGTCGCCATCTACATTGAACGCGCGAGTACATTTGCAAAGCACCAGGAGCGTGCAGGGATATTTTATTCTGGATTTGTCAGTTCTGCGCATCTGATTTCCCGTTTTGCTCGTGTGATTTTGCCAGATCGACGTCAGAGATCACTGCAGTGTCCGGCAAAACTAGATTTCTTGTGGATTCTTTCCACAGACGTTCCCTCCACCTGCACCTGCACCTGCACCTGCACCGCAACAAGGTCAGTGGCAGGGTGCTACGGATTTGAATGATTTTCTAAGTTTTGCAGGACCCACGTGTGTCCCGAACTGCACCGCACCTGCAGTCAGAGTGCATAACTATCTAAATATTTCTAGTAAAGGGTTTCTACTTCTGTTATTTTCTGTTACATGCAACACTTCTGAGACTTTTCCCGATCGAAAGGATGTAATATTTTGCTTTAAATTCTTAATCAGTATGAAAATTGCCCTAATTTCTCATCAAACTTCACACATTCTTACCTGATCTCCCCAGTGAAGGCACCCTTGGGAACCTTGTAGCAGTTTTGAGCAGCGACACCGAATTTGGCGTCGAGCTTGGACCTGACAAAGTCCAGGTAGATTGAAGGAGCGCCGCACACCACCTCTGTAAGACAAAGAGGAGCACGATCAGAGAACATTTTAGGACCGTAAACGGTAGTGTAGACCCTGAATACATGATTCAAATCCAATAAATCCATAGAAATAAAGAAGAGCCGGTGGAAAATTAGAATTGGTATCCATTTTATAAGCAATAATTCAAAACATCTGCTCAAAAAGGAGGTTTGTGCCATCAAAACGACAATATACATTTTGTGACTTGACGAAAACCCATCCTTTTGTTTCTATAACTAGTGTTGTGCAGGTTTATTTTTACTGTAATGCATTTCCAATCGAAATCGAAATCATTTTAACTACTTCACTCAATGGAAAAAGCATTACCGACAACATTATTATCATGATTTTCTGTTCAAATAACACTGCACTTATTAAAAAGACATTAAATAAAGTTGGGGACACGCGTTTTAAACTCTCCGAAAGTTCACAATATGTATAGCAGCGTGTGACCGGACACTGGTCTATATAAAACTGTTTGTTGGGTTTGGTGAAGGTCATTTGTGTGAGCGAGTTAAAGGCCTAAGTTCATCTGGCAAATGTCAGACAGGGCGGCATTCTGGAGAGGCCAGCGCTGGGGTCAAGAAAGGTTGACAAAAACTTACCGACTTACAACACTGAATAGATAATTAAACGCAAAACAGTATAAAATTAAAACTGTGTGTAGTTGTAGTTTAGGTTTGTGTAACAGATGTAAACCAAATAAGTATTTTAAAATTGAACAATCTGAGGGGACATGGTCACTCAGACTCCTGTACTGAGACCTTTGAATAGATGCTTAACCTGTAGAGTGAATTTACTACAAAAATAAAATGAATGAACAGAAACTGATGCGATATTCCCACTTCATTCATACGAAAATGTGAATATTTAGTCCAATACTCAAATGTTATGAGGCATTTTGTGATTTCTGTGTGAATGTTTGGCACGCGGGCTTTTGTTTCCCCATGTAATATTGATCCAAGCCACAAAAATAACTTGATATTTGCCGACCTAGCGCAAAGTAATGGAAAGAGTGAACTAAAGAGCTCTGCTGCAGCCAATAAAGGTGGACAGATGGAACAGAGAACGGTCTGTGGACGGTCAGGGCTGCTGTATACATAACAGTTGCATAACCCCTATGTGCAGTGAAGCCTCATCATTATAGTGTCATTTAAAAGGGTCTACAGCGTTTCTCCAGTGTACTATTACATAAATTAAATTAAAAAATACAGGCCTCGACATGAATAGGACAATATGTACAGGTTTGTGGTTCAACATTACCCTTTTTGGCGCCACTGAACTTGAGTAAAATGGTGAAAAATGAGCCATTATCGCAGATTTCTTGGCATTTTATTGAATATTATGTGAAAATTAGCAGATTTTCGTGAATAAAATAGCTGCATAACTGATGAATGAGGTCCGTGAACGCACCACCGGGCTGCACAGAGCAGCTTTGGCCTAGCTCCGGTTTGCTCAACTCAGGAGTGGAGTACGTGCCGCTGCACACGCGCACACGCCCACCGCCACCGCCGCCGCACCGACACACGCCTGGCACGTCACCCGGGCTCTGCTGCACCATGTCCGGGCAGCAGAATCAAGAACGAGTCGGTCATTGAAAGCAGCCGGGTGTGCGTAAATAAAATCATCCAATGAACTCTGCGAGGCCCTGTTCCTTATCGTTTTATCCAATGAATGGGTGACGTTGGCCTTACGCACGAACTGTAGAGGTCTAAACCAGGACTAAACTAGGACTGAAACAGGTTTAAACACCAGAAATAACCGAAAGCCTTACCGGGATTAAACCAGGAGCAGTTTGGACGCGTGTATGAACTTGATACGCGTTATAATTCCAACCGCGCAGCGTTACGCATATGGCACAAGTCTGCGCTGGCGTTGGATTGCGTAAAGTGAAGTGTGATATAAAATGGATCGGTGTTGAATTCACGTACCGACATTGGGGTCCACTTTGGCTCCGTTCATGGTCTGAATGAGCTCCCCAAGGCTCGTCTTGTCGCCGTTCATCTTCCAGTTTCCTCCGACGAAGAATTTGCGGGTCATGTTTGCGGTGCGCGGGTAGTTTTACTGCTTAGAAATAAAGTCGTAACCTTCAAAAACCACCACCAGGGTCCTTCTTGTCTGGGGCGAGAGAGCGAGCGACAGACCGCGGCTTGGAGCATTTATAAGCCCGGACACATGAGCCCTCCTCCCGCAGAGTTTCATTGGTTTAGCGCCGGAACACCCACAAGACGCTTCCAAAGTGCAGGAAGTGCAGGCGCAGAAAGTCATGCTGCCTTCACATACTCCCTGTTCATTTCACTCACCGTTATAAACCCCGAGGAATTTACTAATGTGCATTTTAGACAGAAAATGTAACAATCATTTCATCAGAAAACGTCTAACAGAAAAAATTATCCCTGGTTTGCAAAATAAAAATGATACACATAACAAATTTGATGAAGATCTGACAACAAAATTAAGAACAATGTACTTGCACTACAAAAAAGGATTTTCTAGCATAGTTAAACTGACTTGAATTAAGCAGATTCATCTTAAAAGATCAATTTTAAGATTTTTTTACTTAATAAGATGAGATTTTTTTACTTGTTTCAAGATATTTCATCCTGATTTATCTTATCTCGATATTACAACTTATTCTAAGCACTTTTTATATTAACTCAGTCCAGGTTAAGACTCTTTAACTTCCTTCTCAAACCAATAAGGTGAAAAATCTTTCCATAAATACTTGAAACTCGTGTTTTCTGCTTAGAACAAGATTCATATTTTGTCTTGTTTTAAGAAAACTTGGTAAGTGAAAATTTCTTACTGCACTGGCAGATAATTTCACTTAAAATAGGGCATTTTTACCTGAAAATTTGTATTTTTTTCTTATTTTTGACAGGCCTTTTTTGCAGTGTGGCCTTTCCTGTCGCTCCTAAAGTAAAAGAAACACATTACAAAATTATGAATAACATATCTATCCAAAGAATTACTTCAACGGCATTTTAAAATTCAAGAAAATATTTGCACTTTTTGTGAAAAAGAGATAGAATCATCTTTTCTTTTTTTTGTATTAAAATCCAACCCTTTTGGTCTAAAATGCAACACTGGAAACGTTCTGTATTTCCTTCCTCACCAGTCTTGTTAAACAGAGATGTTAGAACTTTTGGCGAACTCCTTCAAAACAAAAAAGAAGAACTCTGTGTAAATTTAAAGTTATGTCTTGCCAAATTTTACATCCACAAATGTAAAATTCAGAAACGTCCCCCTAACCTTACTCATTTTAAAAATGAACTCAAATTATACATATTCCTACATGTGTGAAATTCCCTTAGACTCTGTGGACTCAGAATGACTGAACTCTATTCCTCTTGTTCTGATCCTTTTCCCTAAATGCACTTTCTGTTATGTTATTCGATTAATACTGTATTATACTATTTTGTTATATAATTTGCTATTTCTGTTCTGTCACATGTAACTGATGCCATGTTTGTTATATCACTTGTGTATATTGGATAAAAAAAAGTTTGTTAAAAAAACAAGTGCATTTAGAGAATATTGATGACAGTGAATTTAAGTATTTTGATAAGATAATGGTGAATTTGAAATCTTGTATTGATGGAAATTAGAATTAATCATTTGGATTGTTTTAATGCTGAATTGTATAGTGGTTATTTTAAGGAGACACTGTTAATGATGAACTGTTATGGTGTAAATAGTTTCCTTAATTCTATTTTTATTTATTTTACTTATTTAAAACATGGACGGCGCACATAAAACATTAATCTGAGAGAGAAAAGATGCTCTGTGTCAGATTTAGCTTCAAACTACTTTCCATCTGCAGTCCTCAGGTACAAAATGCATTAAATACATTAGAGAAACAATTTACAACTCTCACCACAACATTTCATCATTAAAACTATCAAAATTCATCCATTCTAAGTTCCTTACATACACGATTTCACATTCAGTGGATTTTGCACCTGCCCAAGGACTGCAGATGGAAAATAGCAAAAATACAGGGTGACCAGATTTTCATAATAAAAGAACTGGGACATCTCTCGTTTGAGTTGGTTGGTTTTAATAAAAATGTTAAAAGAGTGCGTAATTAAGGAAAATACAGTAGTTATACACTCTCTGCCTTAATGTGAGTCAGTATAGTCACATTTTCTTTGTGTTTCTATCATTTTAAAGCAGCTTTTCTGTATTTTACCTCAACAAATGTCAATTTATGCCTCTCTTTACTGTTGGCAGGGGTCAGATTTGTTAAAAAATAGAGACATTTCTTGTAAAAAACTGGGACAAATCAGTGGTTTTGGATAAATCTGCTGGGACAGGGGACACAGGGCTCAAAACTGAGACTGTCCCGGGTAAATAGGGACGTCTGGTCAACCTAAGCAAATAGCTAAATCTGGCACAGAGCATCTTTTCTCTCTGAGTTTAATGTTTTCTGTGTACTGTCCATGTTTTAAATACATAAATAAATATACAGTTTTAATGTGCACTGTGTAGACTAACTTTTCTTGTGGTAAACTTCCATTTGTTGCATCTATTGAATTACAGGTGTTTCTATTATCTAAAAATACCTAGAAATAAATGTTTTCTTACTGTGAGAGGGACCTCTTTTCCACAGATCTGACCTGTAACGTGGCCTGGTGGGGTTACGTCATGGAGAAGTTCAATACCTGTAGAACAAAACAATAACATATCAAGCAGATAGCAGATCCTCCACCAGAATATTTACTTAGTGCCCATTAAAATGCAATGTAAAAGCGCTTTTTAGTAAAAAAATGTCTGTTAAAACAAGCATTACTAGAACTTAGTGCAACAATAAACAGTGATTATACATTTGATTTTTTCTATTTTATTTAATTAGAATTTAGTATCAAACACGTTTTTAGTTATTTTGGTTAATAATTACTATTTGAGACGTGCCATTCTTTTGGTAATACCAGTTTTTATTACGTTTAATGCATTTAAAGTGATGGTTCATCGTGATAATTTGATTGGCCAGTTTCAGAAAGACCCGCCCTTTCTGGTGCCCAGGGCGGCCTCCTATTGGATAATATTTCTTTCAATTTGAATACGAGCAGACGAGAGTTAAATGTGTATTTCTAAAACATTTTGTGATTTCTTAGTTTAAACTAATCTGATTCTTGATCTCGGAAACTTAAACATATTGTGTAGTCAAAAAAATAAATTAAATAAAAATAAAAACAAACCTCGCTGACACCGTAACCGAGAGCTCTATGCGCCTTTGCCTTAACACCAGACGCATGCGCTGTACAGGCAGAAGTTTTGCTCTTTTATATTTTTCCAGTAGGTTTCCCATAACGGGGAACCCACCTAAATATGTAAAAAACAAATATTATTGTCATCAAATTGTGTTTAACTGTCCGCAGGGTTTAATTAAAAGAAAATAAATGATTTGCAATAAAAAACGTAGGTGTATCTGGTAAACTTATGGCTCTTTAAGAACAGAATTGACAAAAATGTTCTTTAAGTAAGAAAATAATTGAAGAGTTATATTCAAATTCATATTCAAATAACGAAATTAAGAGGAATCTCGACTTTTTATATAAAGGACAAGTGGGAAAAGGAAGAACCCACCGACTATTAAACAATTCGAGGCCATAATCAATAATATTTATAACTTGAGACTTCCAGCAGAAAAGGGTGATGACTTTTGAGGAAAATGGGAAATATATTTAAGGGAAAGGGGCAATATTTAAACTGTAAAACCCGATTGTGCTTTTATTTGTTTGATTGTGTATGTCTGTCTTTTAAACCCCAGTATTTTTTGCTCGCTTGTTCCTTGTTGTGTTATAGTCCTTTGTCAAATATGTTATGTAATAAGATTTCAAACGATTTTTTGGTAGGTTTCATGTCATTATAATCACATATAATCACCAAAATCAACGCCTCATGATCAGTTTGGGCTTTTCTGACCGACCACCAGATGGCGCTGACAGTTTATTTTCAGGTGATTTTGTTCGGCCTGTTCTGTGGTGACCGGTACATTTCCACAGTGTTTGGTCGAGTTTAAAGTTGTGCTCACACCGGTTTGTCAAAGCCTGAAGCCTGAATTCCTGGTGCCACAGGGGGGCGCCACTCACAAAAACCCCCAAAAAACTAGCGTTGTGTCCTTAGGCAAGACACTTCACCCACATTGCCTAGTGTGAAAGTGGAGTGTGCAGGGCAGGGGTCAGCTTGAAAAAGATTTTAGTGACGTCAATGGGACTTTCCTGGTTAAATAAAGGTTTAAGTGCAATAGTTTGAATAGACCAGTTCACATAAATTAAAGGTGACTCAAAATGGACTCTTGTGAGCTTTTAAGACGTGCTAGAATTTTGTTATCTCATCAAAACAAACAAACAAAAAAAAAACAAAAAACCTGGACCCTGGTTTACACTTTTGCCATTTCTTGACCGTGACATGGTGCAGCGGTGAAGTGAAAACCGCTTCAGGAGACGTCATGACGAAGCTCATTCAGAGAAAAGACGGAGAATTTGCAGAGAAGTCGACAAAACAGTGACTTCACTGCAGAAAACAAAATGTAGTCCAGCTAAAATGACTTGAATTAAGAACGTTTTACCACGATTTGAGTAAATTTCACTTGACAAGTAAAATGATCTGCCAGTGGAACAAGACTTTTTCTACTTAAAATATAAAAATACATCTGGATACACTTAAAATAAGACAAACAACAACTTTTTCTGCACTTTAATTAAGAAACAAAATTGAATGTTGCTTGAATTAAGAGAAAAACACTTATTTCACTGGTGGATCATTTTACTTGTCATTTGAATCTGCTCAAATAAAGTAAAATGTTCTTAATTTAAGTCATTTTAACTTACCTACATATTGTTTTTTCCAGTGTTCTTTGAGGAATTTTAATATAAATAAAATATAAACTATTTAGTTGAGTTGTTTAACTTTTCGCTACACTATTCCACACATCTTGCCTCATATATTTGACGTTTTTGATCAAATTTAGAAAGTAGTAAACATTTTAAGAACAAAAATACTGAATGCAAAGTGTGTCCAAGCTTTTTTTTTAGTTTTTTTTTTTTAATATATACATTTATTTTTATTTATTGTGTTTTTACTGCTAACTTCACTGCTAACTCTGCTGCCTGTGCAATACTGGGACCCTGTGCAATACTGTAAGATAGTAATTTATTGTATATATTGTCTTAAGATAGCAATTTATATGATACATAGTTTTATAATCCTTATCTTTATAGATCTTTATAGTGTTTGTCTATTTTTAACTTAACTGCACTTCTATTGCTGCTACTGTTTCTCGCTGTTCTCTTTACTGTGCGTTGCAACACTGAAATTTCCCCATTGTGGGACAAATAAAGGATATATCTTATCTTATCTTTTAAAAGTAAAATATAACCCTCGCAGTCATTACACACATGCACAGACACATCATCAGTGCAATAATAGGGGAAAAAAATAAGATTATAAAAAATATAACTGTTCGTGTTTGTAAATCCAATGGGGGATTTCATATCTTTTCCCATTTAAGAAGATTTCCCAAGATTAGTATTTGCTTTTCTGCAGATATGATACAGTCCAGTTCATTCAGCCCGTTTCTGAAGGTTGGCACAGATGTTGTTTTTCATTCTTTCAGAGTGAGTCTTTGGGCCACAATAGTTCAGAGTTATAAAACACTTCTCAGATGTTTTGGTAAGTTTTGTGACTCTGTGGAGCAAACAGGGCCCCAGTGTGGTGCAGGTCAGTGTCACGTCCTCTACAAGAAAAGACAAATATACTAGACCAACATAACTGTATAATCTGACAGCCCCAAAATGAAAGAAATGAGGATCCTTCAGCTGATTTACACTTGTCACATAATGGAGACACATCTGGAGAGAATTTATGCAGCGAGAACGTTCAGTAATAAAAGTGATGAATGACTTTATATCGCATTAAAGGGGAACTCGGGCACGTTTGAAGCTAAAATCCGTTTCTAGAGGAGGTGAAATTCTGTCAGAAGCCAAAAATCGGCACAGATCAGTGTTTCCTCGGTGGAGATCTCACTGTGGCAGTGAGTCTGTCAAGGCAACAAACAAATCATTCAAAAAACGACATCATTGATCGAGTCTTTTGGGCTTTGGCCTGTGCAGTGGGAAATCAACAGAGGGAAGTGTAAGGTGCTTATAACGTTGTTTTCTAACGTTTCCAGACACTAATGAGTGAACCAGGCAGAGCGTTTTGTTTGTTAGACTCGAGGCTGTTGTCAGATGGGTTAAAGTGGTGTTAAGCTTCTTCAGTGTGAAGCAAATTGGTGTTTTACGTGGAAGTTCAGAACTTGCCCCCATCACTACACTAGTTTGTTGCCTTGACAGACTCACTGCCACAGTGAGATCTCCACCGAGGAAACACTGATCTGTGCCGTTTTTTGGCTTCTGACAGAATTCGACCTCCTCTAGAAACGGACTTTAGCTTCAGACGTGCTTCAATTTTAAGCTGCGCCCATGATTAAACACTTATGAATTAGAGAAAGTGATTCTTTCCATTGTTGTTCTGGTACGGCAGGTTCCAGTTCCTTTTCCCAAGCAGTTTTTAGATGATCTGTCAGTGTGGTTGGCAAAGGGAAACTGTTGGCAAATTTTGAAATTAGTTTTCGACAAAGTTCAGTTCATCTTTATTTCGGACTCATGGTGCATTTTAAAAAACAAACGAGGACAGTGACAAAACAAACATTTATATTTTTAAAGGAGCCAGTGTCTCCACATATTGGACTGATATCGTATTGCACTGAATCTCATATTTGTGAGTGACATTATTATTTCATTGTCCGATTTGTTGAGTCTGCAGATAAAACTGTACATTAAAGTTCTCAGTAGAGCTTGTAATGTGTTCACTCGTGCAGTAACAAACATCTCAGTCGCACTCGTCCATCGTGGCCTCCTCAAAAACACCCGCAGAGTGTCATTTTAGGCACCTGTAGCCTTTCCAAACGGGCTTTTTTGTACTTAAAGCAGAGGCGGGCTGTGTACAAATGTGTACAATATGATTTAAACAAGAACAACTTTACATCATTTGTACAAAAGCAAAAAATTATGCATAAGAGTATTTCCTTGAGCATATAGTGTCCGACACTGTCTATACATCATCTGTCATGTCTGCAGTGATGAAAAGCCCAATATATTTAACGTTTGTTGTAACAGAAACACAACATTTGACAGGAAAAAGTCAGGATATCTCATATCTACAAAGTTTCTGGATGGGAAGAGATTGCATTTTGCTCTCAGATTATTAAAAGCAGAAAAAACATCCACATGGGAAATTACACATGGACACAGTAATTCACATATTACAGTATTAATGTGTTGTATAGAATGGAAATTAAACTCTTACAGAAGAATCATAGAAGCAAAAAATAGGTGTAAATGTAAGGGCACAGTAAAAAAAAAAAAAACTAAAAGTAGAGCAAATTCAGTCTGGAGATGTGCAGTGGTTGCAAATGTGCCCTCTGCTGGCAACAGAAGTCATGAGACTAAAGCAGTAAGAAAACTGAGCATAAAAGTGAAAGTCTTTCTGAACAATTAAATGATCAGACTGCTTGGACTGGAAAAGCCTGTTTGAATAAAACACAATGGAAAAATAGGCTGCAAGAAAGTCGAATAAGGAGCTTATAAAAGACATGGCCCATGGGTATGACCTAATTAAGTCTTGTATTGCACTTTTTGGACTTGATTTACAGATAGATAAATCTGCAATCCCTGGTGCAGAAATTTGTTTTTGTATTTATTTAATACCACAGTTAATTTGATATAAAAGGATGTAATATTAGGTCAAGGCAACAGAAATAAATAAATAATACATATATTAAATAAAAATATACAATACTAAACACAATCAATCAATTAAATATTGTCCCACTTTAACTGAAGGCTTTTAACTGTATGTTTTAATTGTACTTTATTTGTTTATGCTGTTCTAAGGCGACCATGGTGTCCAGAAAGACGCCTGTATAATAAAATAATAATAATAACAACAATACTACTACTACTACTACTACCACTACTACTACTACTACTACTACCACTACTACTACTACTACTACGACTACGACTAATAATAATAATAATAATAATAATAATAATTATTATTATTATTATAAGTAAGGTAAGGTTAGTTACTTTATTTATATAGTGCTTTTCACAGACAAATGTCCCCAAAGACGCTTTACACAGCAATATTAACCATAACAAGAGCTCCGTCAGCGGGGCAAAATACGCCCGTACTTTGAATTATTGTATATAGAATTCTAGAATCGGAATTCCACCAATCAGATCGCAGCAACAGAACTTAAAGACACTACAAAGCTTTAATGTGTCAAAGCTCAAAGAAGCAGAGAATGTGGGTTGTTCTCGCTTTCAGCAGCAGAACATTTGAGAAGAGAGTTCAGATCTTTCATGAAGACAAAGCTTCAAAGACTTCAAAGCTTTGAAGTGTCCATAAGTATATGTAAAAATAGACTCAAAAATCGATTCGAAACGTGAATTAAAGGCAGTGCAGTGGTGCGGGGAGGAGTGGTAAAAGGAGGAGACTTGTGCCATAAAAAGCCGGAGTATGTCGCCCTGAATCAGGAGACTTCAGTCGGGCATTGCGTGGACACGTTTCCGCCCACATTAAAGATGGCGGCTCCCTTGCTGAACAAACTATCGGACTCCCTCGGATCACCAGAGCCAGCTGTACGGCTTATGCTATCTATTTTAATCTGTAAGTCACGCGTTTTGCTCATTTATATTTTTAATTACCCACATATCGACGTTTTAGCGACGCCGATCGATCCGATGGAAGACAATAACCCGTTTTCTGGAGTGTAGAAAGTGAACTCACTGCTAATCTCTGCCAAGTCTGCAAATATCTTGTCCTAAAAGCATGAACGAAACAATAAATGTGCGTGGACCTGAACGAAACTGCGTTTTTAAGCTAATTTAGTAGCCAAATATAAGATGGCTGTCCGGTTTTTACACATCTGTGACGCTAAATTTGCATCGAAGTCTGTTATTTATAAGAGGCTTGTCGTAGTTTAGTTTTCCCTTTAGCTCTCTTGTACTAAAATATGTTTCTCTCAAAGCTACAGGGAGCTGGCAGTAGAAAAGAAACACGTATGCCAAGCTGACCTGCCTTTGTTTTTATTACATTTAGGCGTAAAAATGTGGTTAAACATTGTTAGACGCCAGTGCACTTGTTTACCAAGACGTGTCGAGCCTGTTTTGTGTATGTGAAAAGGATTAGGATCAAGGATTGACATAAACACAAGAAGCCACATGGTCAACTGCTTACAGACTTTATTTTCGAGGATAATACTCGTTGTTTAAATGCATTGCTCCATATGTTAATACTGGCTTTTATAGCAATGCAGTGGAATTCTTAGTAACCTAAAATTATCTGTTTCGTGCTTCAGGGAAAGGAGTGTTGTGATGGGGGAGGTCAGGCAGTGAACTTTGACCTAATGAGTGGTTTGACACGTCTTTATTCTCAAAAAGGGCTCCTACTTCACTCCAGAAGCAAATAGTTTACATATAAGAATGATTTCTAATATTATCTTGTGTTATATGCATGCAGTGATAACCCAGTGGTGTTATTGCCAAGCGCAAAGTTATTATAAAGTAATTATAAGGTTGTTACGTTGACATTGGAGTAATGAGTAGTTTTTAATAGTTTGGATTCATTATATTTGTTTTTATATATTTCTAACTGTTTCCAATGTGTTTTGTTTTATATTTTAAGACCTAACACTAGAATTAACACTCCATTTTTGTCGCGAAAGGAAGTTAATTTTGTATCCTAAAGCACTTTTTTGTTTCAAGGTCATGCCTACTGCTACTACGACTGCTACTACTATTGCTATTATTACTTTTATTTTTAATTTAAAAACTCAGTTTACATGATCACAAATCCCAAAGGCTGCATATAGATTTCAATATAACAGATGAAAGAGTGATTTTTGGGGGTTAGTATTTATCTTGGGTACCTTTTTTTGGCATGTAACTGTGTGTTGAATTGTATAAAATGCAGGAAACTTACACCAATACAGCAAAACATGTGAAATACTAACACTGCACATTTTCAGACGTTTTTATTATTTTTGTTTCTGCAGTGATAAAAGTACAGTTTGTGCTCACGCCACCGTTGATTGAGCAATCTATCGGTGCATCTGCTGCAAACTGCTCCTTGCTCTATAGTCTTGCTTAATGGTGTTGTGTCATATTGTGGTCATATAGTAACTGTGAGACTGCCCCAACTCTAATTTAGCCACTGGCAAAGATATTTAAAGGCAGAGTGCGTCTAAGGCGAACTCTGATGCAACTCATGATTATTTTAGGAGTTGACCTGTCCTTGATTATTAAAAATATTGAAATTAAAACACTAAGTGACAGTATCTTGAACTAGTATTGAAACTAGATACTTATTTGAGCAGGAGTTGATACTAAAAAAAGTCACATTCACAGCACAGAAATGAACTTTTCCTTCATAACTTTAGAAAAACCTTGAGCTGTATCACAAGTCTGGATGATTAAGGATGACACAGATATAAAGCCACGTGGTAATATCAAAAAAAGTACTGATTTAACGTTAAAAATCACACTCTATTGTTTATCTTCTATTCCTCAGCATCGAAATCGAGTTTGAATTTTACTTTTCAAACAAATAAAGGTTGGAATATGTTGACTGGAGGTTTTGCAATAGAGAAAATGTTTTTTTTGACATTTAGATTTAATAATGTCTTTGTTATTTGCTATTATCTGTTTAAAGGTCTTGGTGTTGTTTGTTTTGGAGTCTGAACAGTCCAGAGAACGATTATCAGAATATGATTAGAGTTCTTCTTAAAAGCCCATTAGTCACGATTGTGCTGTGTAATGTTGTCAGCCTTTTTTTATCTGTCATTTATCAGTAACTCGTTAATGTGGCACTTTGCATAACTCACTTAAACATGGCACATTTTAACATTTTAATTGCACCTGAATTTTTTTTTTTTTTTAAATATTTTCTCAATACTGATATTTTGCAGTTGATGTCATTAACATTTCCCTGGGGGTGTGATCTAACTAAATGCACTACTGTGAGAAGCTCTATTAGATTAGGCTTTAATGTGGCTTTGTTTGAACACAATCTGACCATAAACAATTGATTTAACGCTCATCGGAACGACAACTGCTTTATACTGTTGAACAAATACTCAAATACTCACAAGGAGGCTCGTATTAGGCAACAGTTTTTCAGTCACACTCACCTTTTTGTTGAAGATTAAACGCCAAAACAGCATCACGAACGCTCGTATTGACCACAGGCTCCTGAAAATATGCTGTTTATGTCCATTTTGTGTTTTTCAGACTTCTTTAAAGTTTCAGGGAATGAATACCCTTCAAAATAAACATAAGGCATAACAAAATATAAGACTAACACACTTGCAAAAGCAAACAAAAACAACAATAAATAAGTAAAAAATAAAGGATGGGGGAGTTTTTTCAGTACAGTGTTTGCATGTGTGTATTTACATTTTATAGCTGCCAAATCAAACTCGGATTTACATATTTTCTGTTCCCTTATCTTTTGTTTTCTGTTTATTAATCCAGCTTTTGTTTCAAAGGTTTCCATGGTCATTTCTTAACATTTTACCATAGACTCGGCTGTAGAGCACCCCCAGTGCAAAATATCAATATTAAACTGTTTCTGGGCCGAATGATAATAGAGAAAATATCAAATTGCAAGTGTGGGGATTTTATTTTTAAAGGTGCACGATGATTTTCTGGTGGAGCGTCTGGCACCTGACTGTCCCATGGAAACTTTGGGCTTTACCTGGAATGTTCCACAGTAGCTTTAGTTTACTCGGACAGACAGTTTGATGGAGCCATTAATGCCATTCTGAGGAACATTAAAGCAGACGTAAGCCTAGTACTAGTATAAACATCATTTTTAATCATTAGTTATAAACCGTATGTGTTGGTAGACAATAGCCTGGTTATTTATATTTTCTTTGTGTGAGAATCGGTCGCTGCAGCTTTGAAATATGATACAGTAGTCGGCTTCTGGATCCGGCCACTATAATAAACTATAAATAAATTACTACATTGTTCCTTGTTGCAGACACAGATGTGAGGAAATTGCTGGTATGAAATAACTCGTAGCTTTAAAGTGGCCGTATTGCGACATTTTCTGATTGTGTTTTTTTGCTTCGTTCGCACACGTCTAACCCTGCATATTGTAACGTCATGTGGTGATACAGGAAGTGCTCCACTGTGTTTTTAAACTCTATACAGCTTCACAAACATCATTTGGATGAGTTCAGCCCTGGGATTTTCAATCTTGCCAAACGGGTATATTTTTGATGAGGAAACAACATTCTAACATGACTGAAAGCCCCTGAGAGTCAGTTTTGTGACGTAATATAGGAACTTTAACAAAGAGTTTAGCAAATTTATTAGACCATCTGTAATGAAAACAAGAAAACATAAATAGTTTAGTTTATTTATTTAAAGGGACAATGCATATTCATGAACAAATACTTGTAAATATGCCAGAATTAGCCCAAAGACGACTTTACATCTGTAGTTCCTGCAGGTCTTCACAGAATAGACAACAGTAAAACACAAACATGACGTACAACACTGACATTTACATAAAAGTAAAGAAGTAAAAAAAAAAATTATTTCAAATTAACAATTTACGGTAATTAATTAACAATTGTTCATTAAGAAAATGACCAGTTGGAATAACAAAATAGTCTTTGTTGACAAATAACCAAAAATGTGAATGTTTAGTGTGAGCTCCTTTGGCGCAGATAAAAGCTGCATTCTTGTTTTTGTTTTTTTTATAGTTTTACAAAGTCTCTCTTGTTATTCAGTTCCAAATAGTTTCTCACTGTTCCCAGAGACTTTCTGTGGAGACTTTGTGTCATTTTTGGAAAACATTAAACTTGAAAATTTATGGATAGCAACAATAGTTATATTTTAGCATTAAAGATCTGGTTTTGATAAAAAAGATCTTGCATAAACTGGAGGATTAACCTTTATAGAAACATAAAATATATTTAGGTAAATACTAGGGGTGTGCATAGCCTCGAGTCTGATGATATGACACATATTATACACATGTCACGATTCGATATATATCACGATATATCCCGATTCTAAAACAATGGATGATATAATTGCAATTTATCAATAATTTCTTCTAATCATATTGTCAACCACACCTTCACGAGAACCAAATTGTGTAACATATAATATATTATTTGTTTTAAATCATGAGAACAGTGAATGCAACTAATGAATTTTAGTGAAAAAAATCGATTCAGATGTATTTTGAATCGATTCGAGAATTGTGCATTGAAGTATCACGATATATCACTGAATCGATTTTTTTTTTTTATTACACCCTCAGTAAATACTTTTAAATTCTGTGTGGCAGCAGCGGCAAACTCCTTATCCTGGGTGGTGGTCTAATAAATTTGTTAAGCACCACCCAGTTATGTTTTGAGAGATAAACTGATATAACAGTTATTAAAGTTGTGACAGGCTTAACTGTATTGTTGCTTTTATCTAAACCTTTGTGGTGCTAATACTTTGGAGCGTCGTGTGCTCGTCCTTGCTCCAGGTCAGGACCCTTATCTTCACCTTTAAGTACCTCACTTGCACTGGGGCCCAGCAGCCTTTAGTCCACTCTTTTACTCCCAAGGTCACTACTCCAACCACAAAGCACCAAAGCACGGTCACAATGTGCAAATCACAAAGGCTGTGTATAGACTTCAATACGGAACAATCATTTTTGGCGTCAGTATTTATTGCGGGTACTTTTCCTTTGCACTAATGGAGAACTGTTAGTTATTTTTCTGATTTAAGTTATAGAAAGTTGAATAAAGAGTCCGTTAAGTATTCATTCTGCGGTCTATTTACTGCAGCGTGTGTTTTTAAGGACACTGTACGTTTAGCTTTTGGTGTTTTCTTGTGTCCGTGTCGTGAATTCGTTTCCATATTATTATTTATAGTCTATTTCTTCGGCAGTATATCGCACTTCCGAAAGTGTGACAGGCCTATTAGTTATTTAGCCGATATAATGACCGCTGCAGTCTCCAGAGCGTTATGTTTTATTATTTATTAAACCTGTTTACCCTCTAGTTTTGACCTCCACAAGCCTGTCCTGGAATGCGTGGGACTCTTGTATAGATTAGCTGTTCACTCTTCCCTCAAATGTTAATAATTATACCATATTTGACCCAGTATAGCTGAAATGTTAACATGGTACAGGTAAAATTAAGAAATATGCATGAATGTTGAGGCTCAAAAATCGGCTTTATTCCTCCTAAACTATTGAATGATACATTAATTATATAACAATACAGTGTTTATTCACTCTAAATCTTCAGTTGTTTATAAAACTTAGGTTTGACTCTATTGGATTTTCAATTGGGTTTATTTAGGCGTTTAGGCGTATTTAGGCATATTTGTTCTTCTGCCTTTTTACGTCATATTTAAAGACAGTAGTTCGGCCTAATGGTGTTTTTGTATGATATTCTAGCCAGTAAATAAAGTGCTGTAAGTAAACTACTGCTATTAGCTTTTAGCGGTAAATGCGTGTGCATAATACACACCTCTATTCACAGCTCATTTACAAATCAGTGCGTGTCCAGTAACATATATACGGCCACTATAGTCACTTTACAGTCGCTAATAGAAGAGAAAACAGCCTGTTTATGTGTGCGAGCTACAGCAGCTAATCGCTAACCAACGAGAAAGAACCAAAACGAGCTTCAAAACCGACACATTTCAACACTCAGCCTCACACAGGCTCCTCTCAGATCAGCACTAAGAACTGTCCTTTAATCCAGACTCACACTGATCCAGAAAAAGAATATGATCTCAGTGTTGTACACGTGAATCTGCGGCTGCGGATGTAAACAAACGCACATGGGGGTGCGTTCAGGAGCGGTACGACGTCACAGACAAATGACTCTGCAGGTGGTTTCAGATTTTAAAATATGACGACGTGGGGAAATGAGCCCGTTTTTATTATTGCTTACGTTGTATTTTGCCAAGAAATATCCAAAAAGTAAATGCACAAATGCTGGTCCAGATCATTTCTATTATTGATTTAACCCAACGCACTGCATTGCGACAAAAATCTGTATTTTACTTAGCAATTTTACCTGTTTCATCTGTTTTTATCCATCAGTTTTAAATTATATTGTCTTATAATGTTGCGATGTCATCTGAAACTCGGCAATAAAAATCCCATTACAGTATTTCTGGACAACCTAAATACACGTCAATCAAGGTTTATCACCAAAAAAAATGATGAGAAACAATAACAGAAATTATGGCAAATATGACAAAAACTAATCAGAAAATGTTATTCGACACTTGAAAATGAAAATGATACAAGTCTAAAGATTATATTTAAAGTGCTGTTTCCTTCACTCATCCCTTTGTTTTGTGTTTGTTTCTTTCCAGGTTATCCTTGTGCATTGTTCTATCGACGCTTTCTTTTTTACCAGCCGCCCACTCTTCTTCACTTGTTCCATACTCTCTTCGGACTGGCCCTCGCTGCTTTCAACTTTGGTAAGATCTAGTGTTCGTTTTGGAATTGCTACTGTGAAAATATCGCCTATTCTTTTTACTCGTCTGCATAATTTAACAACAAAAAGTCCAAGGACAAATAATCTCAATAGAAATCACTTTTAGACAACCCTGTTTTACTACTAACTTAGTCTATACATGAGATTTAAGGCAAAAAAAGGGCACATTTTGGTGATCCAATATATATAAATCGGCCTGTCTCTAATAAAAATTGTGTTCCTTTATCATTAGTTTTTTCAAAGTGATATTTTGATTTGATTGAAGCATGTTTGAGTCATCTTATATTGCTTAAATTGCGTAATTTCAGGCTTGAGTGTCCAGAAAATTCCTGTTTTCACCTACCCCCCATCTCCACCTACAATCCTACACTTACTTGGGATTATTAATATTTATTTATTTGTTTATTTATATTATTTTCCAGCTCTGTAGGGTTCAAACATGTCACTTAACCATTTGTTCATTGTTTAATTCTATACACCCCCCAAAAACATAACATATCTTCTTAAAATACCGTAAAATACCAAATAGTTGCCAGGGCGTTTATTTGTTTTAATCACTTAACAGATCAGGCGGCGATTTGGTGCAGGCGATTAATTCCTTCCTCAGAAAAGTCTTGCTCAAATTCTTTTACCCAGTATGACGATAATTTAGGCGACTTTCTGTACAGACGTAGGCGAGTTAATTTGAAACGTTACAACAAACTATAGAGCAGGAGTTTCCCACATTTGAAAGCGTTTAAGCAAATTAGCCGTGTGGGTTTAAGTTTCGTTTCTGTGCATCAGCGGCACAAGGAACAAGCTGTTTCTTTCAGCTCTTATAGTTTATGCAAATGAGCCATGTGGTTTTAAGTTTCATTTCTGCAGAGACGACGCGAGTCCTGCGTCCTGTTGTTGCAGCAGGACTTCTGTCTTCAGCACGAACATTAGACTCTGTGTTTATTTGGAACCGGTGCTTATTTATCAAAACTAGGGCTGTCAAACGATTAATTTTTAAAATCTCGATTAAGATCAGAAATTCCATAGTTAATCGCGATTAATCACATATTGAATTGCATGGTACATGTATATAGTTGTAAATATGTCACTGATGTAAATTATTTCTGAGAGAACTATTTTTATCTTTTATCTTATTGTATTTATCTTATTTTATTTCTGAAACTTGATTCTAACGACTTGGTCGGTTGCATCTGTCACGAAGAAAATTTACCCCCGGGGTTGAATAAAAGTAATTCTGATTCTGATGTTTAAAATTGTGTTATTTTTCATTTCAAGACAGTTCTAAAGCCATAATGTAAAGCAATTCGTGCCCATTTAGCGATCGCTGTAGTTATTTTCTTTGTCGTGTGATTATCCACAGGTCTGTGGTAGTTTGTCTGATCTGAGGCTCTTGGCTGTGACGCTCCGGTCGCTGAACCCGGGGGTTTAGCTCGGAGGTGTAATTTAGACTAGACGAACTTCACTGGTGCTGAAACTCTGCTCGACACAGGCTAAATTTAACTCTTGACTTGTAAATTATAGCGTCTGGACGTTTTTTAGCCAAATAAAGCGTTCAAAAGTCCAGAAGCTCCTCTGTTTCTCCATCACGGCGGGAAGTTTACTGAAACACGACTCTCTGAAGTTCAGCGAAACAGCCACAGGAGCTGCTGAACTCTAATCGCGAGTAAAAAAAATAAATAAATAAAAAGTTTTTAGAAGGGACAAAAGGCTGGCGAACGCTTAAAAAAAAATCACGTTATGGATTGCATTAATCTAGTCACGATTAATGTGTTAACGCTGACGGGCCTAATCAAAACATACACCTGCACCCGGCTTTTAGTTGGAACCGGCTCTAATTTGGTATTTTACGGTATTAGATTTAACTTAAAATGAAATAACCAATGTTCACTTAAATTATTAGACTTCCAAACTGTCTAAGCAAGATAAACATGTACCAGCTCAGAGCTAAATAAACAGATCACGGTCGGTGCTTCCCTGTGTTTGTATCCACGAGTTCAGGGTTCAGCTGTGTTGTGGTTTTTATTACGATGATGTTTACATTTACGTACCACAAGTCAATGGACCCGTTAATGTTAAGTAATGTTAAGTAATAAAGAATAAATAGTAATAAACACATTTTAAAGTGCGGGTATTATGCAAATTCCAGTTTTTGGAGCTTTCTACCATGTTATAAAGCTGTTCCCTGATCAGAAATATACCTGAAGAGGTTGTACATGTCATCTATGTGTGTTTGAGTAATCTAGTGATCTCCATTAGGCCCTACTCAAACCCTCCTTATGTTTAGGAGCACGAGCCTATCCAATTTTGTCAATTTTTCCTAAAAGCCGCCACACACTACAGGAGAATTTGCCCGATTTTGGCTGCGATTTCTTCTCCCCGAGTTCAGGAGGCGTGACCCGACTTTTTGTCTCCGTGTGCGATTCTGAAGCCGCTGCTCCTCATGTGTGGAGTCAGTGTCAGATCAGAACCACCGAACATCAACAACGCGACGGAAACAGACGATAAAACAGAGTCAGGGGCAGAGGAGCGACGGACACAGAGACGCAACAAACAAACTCAGGATAGAGCGAAAATAAAGACTTTATTACTCACCTAATGTAAAGTGGAACATTTAAAGTGCAGCGTCTGATCCACTTTATCCATAGAAATGATCCTCCACAAATAATGACCCCAGTCCACAAAACTGCACTAATAATCCAGTTTTAAGCGTTCTTTGAAAGTAAAAAGGTGAAAGTTTTTCCTCGCATGTGTTTGTTTACGTCCACAGAGCCTAAAGCCGCAGATCAGTGACAGTGACTCTACTTCCTGTGGACTTTATCTCCTCTTTTCTGCTTTAAAAATCCTGTATCTGAAGTATTGCTCCACATTTCACACACAATAACACAGTTTGACTTGTGTCTAAACTCAAAGTGCAGAGCTCAGATTTTTTGAACACTTAAGACTCTCAATGCGAATAGTTTTACTGTAGACAGGAAACAGCTCACAGCTTTGCAGCCTGTTTTATGCAGACAGATCCTGCTGCATCTTTGTGATCAGAGATTTTTAGTCTCATAAGTTTCTCCTCGTGTCTGTGGTGTTTGCGCTTTTTGTCGCACGTTTAAAAATTGTTTAAGACCGAAAAATGCTCTAGTGTGTAGCGGCCTTAAGTGTGCAAAAGTACGATACAAAGCAGTACACTAGAACTTCAATAAGCGGATGCAGAAGTTTCTTTAGGAAACTGCACACTGATTGTGTTGTGATAGCGCTCTGAAGGGGGAGTGACTTTGTGCTAAGAGCAGAAGGAGGGGGGACTCAAAGCACCAAAAAACTGAACAGAAACACATATTCAACACATTTTTAGCAAATATAGCATTTCCAAAACAATAAAAGGTGTCAGTTTAATATAATACCCCACAGAAGGGTGATACTTTCTCTTTAAGGTGGCGTCCACGTCCATAAGTCACAAGACGGAGACAGTTGCAGGCGAAGCGAAAACAACTTGCTTATTTCAGATCTTTCAAGTTCCCAAAATGCCTTCCTATCCTGGATTGGGTCCAAATCGTGGTGTAAAAAGAAGCTTTTGTCCTCAGTTCCTGAAAAACAAAATGACGCTCCCTAAAAAAGCACGATTAGGAGGTTTTCAGGAGGAGTGCAGCTAATTCTGTAATACACAATGAAATACATCAAACTCACCTGTTGTTCAAGGATTTCCGGCTGAGGACAGAAATCGATTCTCTGACATTTACAGATAATGAAATGGGAGCTATTTTTGTAAAACTAATATAGAAAGTCCTTCCTCCTTAGTACATGGATGGGAGATGTATCGTATTAGCCGTCGTCTATCCAATTTTTCGATATTCACTACCGATATTCAGTATGAATATATATTTTTCAGGTGCTGAACCAGTCTCTTTGTGTCCATGTGTCATTCCCAGATTCTCAGAGCATCGGATTTGCCTTTTTGAATAGAATTATGAGTAAAAATGGAAATAGAAACGCAATTATGGGCGTAACTTTAAACAAACCTGCAACAATTATAAATATTGAGAGCATCAGATTTGCCTTTTTGAATGGAATTATGAGTAAAAATGGAAATAGAAGCACAATTATGGCCGTAAGTTTAAACAAACCTGCAACAAATTACTTTATATTCCAGATAAATACATTTAGTTAGTGTTTTTACAAGTGAAAAGGTAATTTTTGTTCTTAACTTTAACTTAACTTAACGATAAATTTGTGGCATTGCTATGGATTTCTAAAGCTATAGGTATCGGACATAAGTAGCTCAAAAATAAATTTAAATCACCCCATTCCTACGTTATTGTTTATAATTAACTAAAACAAAGATTAATAGAAATTTAATTGATATTTGAATGGTCAGAACTGGCAAATCATGAAGACTAAAATGATTTAAGTAGCATCATTTCTTCTGCAAACAAAAAATATACCAATCCTGTAGTTTAGATCTCTCCAAACGAAATGCATAGGATTCGTGATTTGTGGTTTAGTTTAAAGTTCACTGTGTGTTCAGTCCAAAATCGTGCAGCTCTGGACTTTATTGAGCTGAGCATTGAACTGTTGGGAGGAAAATACCCTTTTGTGCTGCAGTTGTACTGGTCACACTTCACTTCACCCCTCTCCCCTCTTTCTCCCGCAGGTGTACAGCTCAGTCACTCCGCAGTATGTATCCTCGTGCAGTTCCTGATGCTGAGGCTCATGGGAAGGACGATAACCACTATCCTCAGCAGCTTTGTCTTTCAAATGGTAACTTCACATTCGGATTTAGTTTCTTTCACGTGTCGTCTTTTAAAAACCAGTGTTCACAGTTCTGTCTTTACACTCATTACAATCAAATTCAGTGAAGAGTTTGTTATACGGATGTCCCGATTCTATATTCAGTATCGGTCATGGACATTATTGGATTCAGTCACGTGATCAGACCGATCCAGTTTCACATGTTTTTGCTGCATCGACGCGCTTTACTGCAGCCGTGAATCAAACGCCACCGTGTCGCTGTGTGAGACTTTTCACTGCATTGGTCCCTCGTTTATCGCGGGGGTCACGTTATAAAAAAACAACCCGCGACAGCCGAAAAACGCTGTAAGAACTGTAAAACTCCTCTGCGATATGAGCGGGGAGAGGGAGCAGAGAAGGGGATCGCTCCGTGCGAATCGGCCACGATCTAAACTGAGGAATGCGGGGGCTGAAAAACATAGTTATGGGAGTTGTTGGCGCTGTTTTTTCATTCTTATAAACAGACATGCGCCTTTGATTACAGCAGGCCAATCAGCTGCTGTAGTAAACTGCTGCCCCCGCGACCCGGCCCCAGATAAGTGGAAGAAGATGGATGGACGGAGCTTTTGATTACGCAGAAAACAACGCGCAGGTTCTGCCTTAGCCAAACGGGACGCTGAACACGACGCACGTTCATACACTGGGAGAAAAAAAAAGCAGGCAAAATGAAACGAAACGAAAGGCAAAACAGTTTCTCTGGAGGAACCAGCAGAGCCACTTTAACACGACCAATTTGATTTGTCACTTACAAAAGAATCACCCGGACGAGTTTGAGATTTACAAGGGCAAGACGGCAAATACGCAGCAGCAAACACTGGCGGAGGTATTGGATCGGTATCGGAAAGAGCACTCCTTAAAAATTTTTTAAAAAAAATAAAAAATCGCGGATCGAAAGCCAAAAAATCTTGATCTCTAGTTTGTTACAGAAGGCCACAATAAAAAGTGAACATTAAGAGATTTCTATGCGCAGCACTGAATTCCCTTTGATTATCAGTTTGAAATTGCTTCTACTGAAAAAGATCAGAGCAACGCCAAGAGTCATGACGATTATTTGAATCCGATTGATCAATCTTCATAATCTTTTTTTTTACATCGAGTGGAGAAACAAGAACAGACATCTTTTCTGTCCACAAATGCCACTGTTTTGTTTTGGCCTTTTGCCTTTGATTAAACATGACGAACTCTTCTTCCTTTAGTGGTTAAACTTTGACTACGTATAAAATAGTTAAAACTGTTTCTGTTGCTTCATTCTTTGCGGTTCAATTGTCTCATTGTTCTTTTACGTCTTTATTATACCTCTGCAGATTTACCTGTTGGCGGGATATTATTTCACAGCCACAGAAGAGTACGACATCAAGTGGACCATGCCTCACTGTGTCCTCACGCTCAAACTCATCGGTGAGTTCACACAGACATCGAGAAAGAAGTTTTGTTTTCAATATTTTTGCATTTGATACTTGGAATTCCGGTAAATTAACTCAAATCATGTCAAATATAGCAATAATTACAAGGTCACTGTGTCCTGAAGCTACATTCACTTCTATTAAAACTCTTAAACATAAAATAAACAAACTATAAAAATTCAAATTGATAAAAATAAAGACTACCCAATTATTTTATATGTAGAACATATGAGTTTGTGGCATTGTTTAGTGTTTATTATGCCTCAAAATTTGCATTGAGACACAAACATCTCTATTTCTGTCCTCCACTCAAGCGTTTGTTTTCTTTCTTTGTGCACTTTTTAACATGACAGTGACACCACAGCTTCCTGTTCACTGCCTTATCTTTGACTAAATATTTATTTGTTTTTGCACGACTCTGCAAAAACCACATAGAAATAAATTGGGCAGGATGTAGTGCGGTAGCGGTGAGGTCAGTGGGCACAGTTTTGCTCAGAGCTCATTTCCACCGCTGTCGTCTCATTACAGGTCTGGCGTGGGACTATTATGACGGCGGGCAAGAAAATGTGAGTTTATTTCTTTTTCTGCTGATTACAATATGTGAGATTAAATAAGGTTTCTTCTCCCCACTCCTTTTTTGGGCAAATTTTACTGTTGTTGTTATTAATTCTGTTATGATTTCACTAATGTCACATGGATAATACGTTGTTCCATTGTAAAAGAATGTGAATTACTTACCCAAAAAAAAAAAGAAAACCTCTCACGGTGATGATGGCCCTCGCCCCGGTGCCCACGCTGCTCCCACACGACGTCTGAGGACTCGTGACTGCCCCCGCACGCCACTCTGTCCAATAAGCAGCATATTTCCTACGTTTTTAATTTTTTTCATATTTCCTACGTTTTTTTTCATATTTCCTACGTTTTTTTTTTCATATTTCCTACGTTTTGTGCCGTGTCCTGTCTCCTTCCTCGCCGCTGATTTCTGTTGAGATGGAATCACAAGACGACGCCTTTTACAGCTAATGCACACGTACAGTTACTGATATCAGTGCTGCTGCACATGTGTACAGATGTTTTTTTTTTCGTGTGTCGCGTCTCCCCAGTGGCTCTTTGGCGCCCCCCAGGGGAGGCAGGCCTCACCAATTGAAAACCTCTGTTATGCAAGATATTGTATTATCTGTTTTTATAGAATACAATTGATCATAATTAATAATAATAATAATAATGATAATAATAATGATAATAGTAATGATAATAATAATAATAATAATAATAACACATTTTATTTATTAGGCGCCTTTCTGGACACTCAAGGTCTCCTTACAACAACATGAACAAATTAAATACGATTAAAACATACAGTTAAAAACCTACAGTTAAAGTGGGACAGTATTTAACTGACTGATTGTATTTAGTATTGTATTTTTTTAGTATTTAGTAATGTATTAGACATTATCTTAGTTGATTGATTGTATTTTTTATCTATTTCTTAATCTATTCTTCCTGGAGACCTGTGTAGCATGTTTTGTGTTGATGGGGGAAACCGGAGTACCCGGAGGAAACCCATCCAGACACGAGGAGAATATGCAAACTCCACACAGAAAGGCCCGGTCGACCCGGGGATCAAACCTTCTTGCTGTGAGGCATGAGTGCCACTCGGCCACCGTGCCGCCACAGATAGTGCAGTTATGGTCTGTGGTGGGGTGAATAGGCCAGTCTGAACGCGGGTGTTTTGAGTTGGGATTTGAAGTGTAGGAAAGAGTCGGAGTTGTGGAGATCAGACTGTTGCAGAGGAGCAGAGCGACTTGAAATGTTGGCTGCGCTGTACTCACTGTTAAAGATTATCTGTAGCAAACTGGTGAGAATACTAGTGGTTATGTAGCCAATGATATTTATTTATTTATTATTTTATTTTTTGTGTGTGTGTAGCCTCAAATCACAAGAGCAATCACCCTGTGGGGCTTGTACAGAATTACTGATTTAATTAACAGACCTGTACACACAAGCAGATTATGCTGATCCATCAAATCAATAATAAAAGACTCGATCGTCGATGTCGTTTCTAATCCCATTTATTTACGAGTGAATTATATTTTTTGAAAACGCTAAAAAAAATACATTCCCGAACCATTTTCTTTCAGCAACTTTCAGTTTCTCCTCTTCTTCACCGTCAGTAGTCGATCCTCACTTGTTGCTTCTTAATTAATAAAGATTTCAGTGATTTTTGTGGTCAGTGATTGTGTCTATAATAAAATAAAATAAATCGAGGTAAGGGGGGGGGTCTTCTCACAGTCATCGTAACAGGATTTTGACACGGTAAATGCAACATTAAAGGGCCCATATTACACTATCTTGTTGTTTCCTCTTCAAAAACATACCTGGAATTGTGTGAATGAAGCAAACACAAATTCAAAAGAGTCAGTTTTGTATAATACTGGACCTTTTTAATATAATACCTTTTTATCACTCTTTTCCAGTTGAGTGCTGAGCAGAAGAACTCGGCCCTGTCGTCGGTGCCGTCTCTGCTGGAGATGTTTGGCTTTTCCTACTTTTACGGAGGCTTCCTGGTCGGGCCCCAGTTTACACTACGCAGCTACCAAAGACTGGTGGCCGGGGAGCTGACCGACTGCCCCGGAAAACCGCCCAACAGGTATAGAAAATCAGATGCATCAGATGGTCGGGGTAGAAAGTCGACCCTTACGAATTGGGACAAACCTTCAACAATCACATACGTCATCAGAAGTCTTCGCCAGATTTTACGTAAGCACAGGGGAAACTGTGAGAATTACACTTAGACCATTGGGAAAAACACAACCTGAGCTTCTCCAAGTGTTAAACCATCCATCCATCCATCCATCTTCTCCCGCTTAATCCGGCTGGGTCGCGGGGGCAGCGTGCTGCCCAATCCTCATAGCACCTGACCCCCCCTATGAACCCCTCTGCAGGTGGTGAGCCCACAGGAGGATGGACAACATGTTCCTTGATGTTAGTTCATAGGGGTCCGGGCATGTTTTGGGTTGATGGGGGAAACCGGAGTACCCGGAGGAAACCCATCCAGACACGGGGAGAACATGCAAACTCCACACAGAAAGGCCCGGGCGACCCGGGGATCGAACCCGCAACCTTCTTGCTGTGAGGCCTGAGTGTTGCCACTCAGCCACCGTGCCACCAGTGTTAAACCAATGATATATTTTCAATTCGTTCACAACTTTATTTCTCTGCATGAGCCGATCACTCCAGTCACAAATAACGTGACACTGCTCAGCGTAGCACTAGCTAGATTTTTTTCATGTGCATTTTATGAAGAAAATGATCATTACGCACTGGAACAACGTTTAACTTAAGACAATACAGCAGTTATCACACATTTTAAACCATAATTAATTGAGAAAATACATTTGTGAACTTCTTTGGTCTCTTTGGCCGTGGCAGCAGTGATCTTTCCGGTGATTCGCATTCAGAGAAATCACTCGTACCCCTCTGTTTGGAGTTTGTCTCTGAAAAATCTTCGTTTGGAGGAGTATTTAGCCCACTTTCCCCGACCCCTCTGTCATAACGGGAACTGGGACACACCTAAACCTACACGTGAACGCACAAAACAGAGGGGTAGGGGCAAGGGTTTAATGGGATTCAGCCTTAGAAGGATCTTGAGCTGTATCAGAGCAAGTATAAGAGCACATAGACTCGTAAACACCCATGGACCTGTACGACTGAGGGATTACACAGATATAAGACCATAAATAATACGTTTTAATATCAAAAATGACATTCTGTCGTCAAAAGAAAGTGTGTTTTTTCTGATTATCATTGTGGTATCAGAAGTGGCACCGAGTATCGAGTCTATTCCTTGGTATAAATAAAGTTGAGTAACAATATGAAACTTAGACTTACATTCTAAAAATAGGAACTAACTTCAAAACTAACCCAGAAAATATACCCTTCTTCACTTTTTGTCTTCCAGTGATATTCCAGCTTTAAAAAGGTTTGCTCTGGGCTTCCTCTGTCTGGCAATTTACACAATTTTCAGTCCGTATTACCCAGACAGCTACTACCTGACAGACGAGTTTGAGGTAGGGTGAAATTGCGGATTACCAAAGAGAAAAATGGAGCTTTAATCTTAATCAGCGGTTTGTCTTCTCCACAGGCGCAGCCGTTCTGGTACCGCTGCATCTTCATCCTACTCTGGGCCAAAATCAACTTGTATAAATACGTCAGCTGTTGGGTTATCGCGGTGAGTAGTCCCTGAATACGGACTAAACCAGGACTGGGACAGGACCAAACGATGTCTACGTCAGGACTAAACCAGGATCAAACCAGGACTAAACTAGGACCAAGCCAGGACAAGTGTGAACACAGGAAATTGAATTCAGCTTTTATAAATACATCAATTGTTGGGTTATCAGTATGAGTACCGTATTTTTCGGACTATAAGCCAAAAAATGCACAGTGAAGAAGAAAAAAAAACATGTAGTCGCACTTTTTGGGGGAAATTTATTTCATAAAATTAGAGACCAAGACCCAACATTTCATCTTGAAAGGCGAGTTATAGAAGTTATAGTAATAAAAACAACCCAACAGAGAACAATCCATGTATCATTCGTTCATTGTTTTTCAATATAGAACCAAAAATAAGAAAACTGAAAAAACTCTTTTCTTTATTATTTGTCTCTAAAACTAATGGAAAAAACGTATAACAATTTGTTTTTTCATCTTTGATTCATATATACGATTCATATATTTGGTATGTGGACATATTTGGTATGTGGATATATAAGTCGCACCTGAGTATAAGAACCACCCAACCACCCAAACCCTGAAAAAAAGTGTGACATAGTCCGAAAAATACGGTAATATAATATAAACAAAATATGGTCTAAGCTTATTTGTTTACCAGGCACAGCGCACATGAAAACAATGACCTGCTCTAAGAGATGATGTTTGTGGTTATAGGAAAATGCAAATTTCCACCTGTCCCTGAACAAGCTGATGTCATAAATAACGTACATGCCAATAAAACGTACTGTATATCACTGCAATCATTCAGTCAATCGATAAGGCTTCAGTACAAGTCACCGCGTCCATGCACGAGTTACATATTTACAGTTCACAGTGCTGCATAAGATCATGTGTACAGGTTAATGTGTACAGGTAAAACACCAGACTAGCTTAAACCAGCACTAAACCAAGTCTGCATGAGGACTAAACTGAGATCAAACCAGGACTAAACTTGAAGGGAAAAGCTTGAATTTAGTTAGAATGACTGAATTTTTACACCTGAATCATGTATTAGTAGAGTAGTTATTATACTGAAAACATAGATTACCGTATTTTCCGGACTTTATTTATTATTTTCAGGGTTTGGGTGGTTCCTGCGACTTCACACTGACAGTCCATAGACCAAATACATGAATTGTATATATGAATCAAAAATGAAAAAACAAACCGTTATTTGTTTTTTCATTTTGGTTTTAGAGACAAATAATAAAGAAAAGAGTTGTTTAATATAATATATATATATATATATATATATATATATATATATATATACACACACACAATATAATAATACAATTGAACCTGAGATGCCTTTGAGTAATTGAGTTTTCCATTATATTCAGGTCGCTTTGTAGAGGACTTTTGCATATATCAAAAACTGGTTTTAATTATGCAATCTTCTGACCTTAAAAGAATATTATTTTACTTTCTGAAGAGCTTGAGACCTACAAAAACACAAAATGTAAACCTCAACGACTATTACACCATGTAAAAAAATATTTAATTGTGAACAAATCAGCTTTACAATTTATAAATCCTTGTTTCATTTGAACATGTACTTCTACTTTATATGAATTATTACTACTGTACAACTACTTTTATATCTGTGGACACAAATGGGTGACGTTTATTGATTGATTTAATTGATCTTTTTTTAGAATCCCACACATACCACCCACTAATAACTTTTTACATGGTATTTGCGACTGATTTAAGGTACTTTAGCTTGCAGGGCTACATTAAACAAGTTATATTTTCAATTAAATAAGATAAAAAAATCCAGGTCTACTAAATGCATAAATGTAAATCACTGGATTCTTGATACAATGTACTGTGTACGTCTTATGAAACATCACATTAACATGACAATAATGACAGCCACATTTCCAGTTTGTCTTGTTTTAAGGCGTAGTATTCCCTGAACTTTGACATGCTTCTGCGTAGGAGGGAGCGTGTGTTCTGGCCGGGCTTGGGTACAACGGTGTCGGGGAGAACGGGCATCACCGGTGGAACGCCTGCGCCAACATGAAGGTGTCTGTGTTTGAAACCACGCCTCTGTTCCAGGGAACCATCGCCTCCTTCAATATCAACACCAACAACTGGGCCGCCAGGTCAGTCCTGAACCCACGCCCAAAACTTAAAGATACAAACGCACTGGTAGAGATTTTAAAGTTGAACTCCGGCACATTTGAAGCTAAAGTCCGTTACTAGAGGAGGTGGAATTCTGTCAGAAGCCAAAAAACGGCACAGATCAGTGTTTCCTCGGTGGAGATCTCACTGTGGCAGTGAGTCTGTCAAGGCAACAAACTAGTGTAGTGATGGGGGCAAGTTCTGAACTTCCACGTAAAACACCAATTTGCTTCACACTGAAGAAGCTTAACACCACTTTAACCCATCTTACAACAGCCACGAGTCTAACAAACAAAACGCTCTGCCTGGTTCACTCATTAGTGTCTGGAAACGTTAGAAAACAACTTTATAAACACATCACACTTCCCTCTGTTGATTTCCCACTGCACAGGCCAAAGCCCAAAAGACTTGATCGCCGATGTCATTTCTAATCCCATTTATTTATGAGTGAATTATATTTTTTGAAAAATGCTAAAAAAAATACATTCCTGAACCATTTTCTTTCAACAGCTTTCAGTTTCTCTTCTTCACCGTCAGTAGTCGATCCTCACAGCTGGAGTCGACGATCGAGTCTTTTGGGCTTTGGCCTGTGCAGTGGGAAATCAACAGAGGGAAGTGTAAGGTGCTTATAAAGTTGTTTTCTAACGTTTCCAGACACTAATGAGTGAACCAGGCAGAGCGTTTTGTTTGTTAGACTCGAGGCTGTTGTAAGATGGGTTAAAGTGGTGTTAAGCTTCTTCAGTGTGAAGCAAATTGGTGTTTTACGTGGAAGTTCAGAACTTGCCCCCATCACTACACTAGTTTGTTGCCTTGACAGACTCACTGCCACAGTGAGATCTCCACTGAGGAAACACTGATCTGTGCCGTTTTTTGGCTTCTAACAAAATTCGACCACCTCTAGAAACGGACTTTAGCTTCAAACGTGCAGGAGTTCCTCTTTAACAGTGTACACATCTGATTGTCTTCACATAACAAGCTACAAGCTATAAATATATATATATATATTTAAAAAGCACATATTTCTTTTGACAGAGCTTGACATTGAGCTTTACAAATACTGGCATCTGATGCTACACGGGGCTCAAATTAGGACCAAGAGTCAAATTCAACTACCGCTCGTCTCAAACAAAACAAAACGCACACAGACCGCAGGATTGTGAGATTTTCAGACCAAACCTTTGATCAAAAAATAAAATGCCAAAGAAAGAATCCGTGAGGTGAACGTCGTGTTACAAGAGCCAAACAATCAGCATCATCCTCAGGTTTGGAACGTGAACATTTCTGCCATTACCGGGTCTGATCGCACAACACAGAACTCCCAAAAATTGATTATTTGTTACTATTTTGAATTTTCAAGCAACTTTCCTAAAAAAAAAACACATGAAGAAATGGACTTGGACTTGGACAAACTTTATTTATCCACAAGAATAATGAATTACTTGGACACAGGAGCTCACACATCACATTAAACTACAATAACAGAGTAAAAAATATGCAAAAAATTGTAATTAACTTCTGAATAAGTAGCAATAAAAATGGTAAGAAACTGGTATCAATAAAACGATATATATATATATATATATGTACAGTAAGTAAAAGACAGTTGTAGGGAGTATTATTTGTTAGATATGGTGGAGTTTTACAGTTGTAGGGAGTATTATCTTACATAAAGGTGAGTTGTTGTACAGTTGTGCTTAATGTTGTGATTAAATTGCTTTAACCTTCGTCGTTTTCACACTTTCCTCGTCGTGCATCCGAGGACAAACTGTCTGCAGAGATTTGAAGTTTTCTTTTTGTTGCTACGATACAAAAGCTCTTATCAGCCGCCCTCGTCGTGTTTTAAGTCAGACATTTGTTTCTTTAAGCGGTTTAAACATTGGTCAAGAAAAACACCTGTATCCATTTACACAGTCTGTTCGTACAACTGAAAACTGTTTGTACTTTTCCACAAGCTCCTGAAAGTGCTGTTTAAATCCATTTTTTTCTTGAGTTTTTCAGATCTTAAATTAATTTTGTTAGTGTTTCTTAATGTGCTTCGCCATGGTAACCGATGAACATTCCAATAGAGATTCATGTAAAGCACCCCCCGTGTGTGAAGTCACTGTAAAGTAACAATAATCCAATCTTTAAAAAAAAAAAAATGGTATAAGGAGGGAACTATTTCTGCACTTGGTGATGGAAAACAAAAAAATATCTTTTACTTTCCCCCCAAAATGTAATTACCATATTTTTCGGACTATAAGTCGCACCGGAGTATAAGTCGCACCAGCCAAAAAATGCACAATGAAGAAGAAGAAAAAACATGTATAAGTCGCACTTTCTGGGGGAAATGTATTTTATAAGATCAGAGACCAAGAACCAACATTTCATCTTGAAAGGCAAATTATAGAAGTTATAGTAATAAAAACAATCCAATAGAGAAGAATCTGTGTGTCATTCGTTCATTTGTTTTTCAATATAAAACAAAAAATAAGAAAAAAAAACAACGTTCTTTTTTTTGTCTATAAAACCAAAATGAAAAAATGGATAATGATTTTTTTAAATTTTTTTTATTCATATATATGATTCATATATTTGGTCTATGGAGTCCGTGTGAAAAATGTAATATATAAGTCGCAGGAACCACCCAAACCCTGAAAAATACAGTGTTTATTGTACGTTTTCATGTCACCCACTCTTTAGCAGTAGGGCTGAAAGAAATTCTTTTATAGTATTTTATTACCTTTTTATATGATGGCCAGATGAAAACGAACCTTCTGGCTAATTCTGGCTTTTTTAATCATGTGTTTTATGAAACTGCATCGTCCCCTTTCAAATAAACTAAACTTAAATGAAACTTAAATTGAAATAACGATTAAAATGGACGCAAATCTCAAAAGCTGCGTTATTTGAAGCACCATAATTTTCTCCACAAACGACAAAACACTAAAATAGGCGTTGTTATAATACGGAATAAGACGGGATATTTTGTTACTTCTTTTGAACACATTTGACTTTAAACAGAAGCTATTATTAAGACATAAACCTCAGTGCTTGTCAGAAAAATAGCAAAAACGTTGTTCCTGTTCTGCGTTTACCGTCTAATTTCAAATGTGTTTTTTACTTTCTTTCCTCTCTCTTCTTAGACATGTGTTCAAGCGTCTGAAGTTTGTGGGCAATAAGACGGTTTCCCACGTGACCACTCTCTTATTCCTGTCGATCTGGCACGGGCTCCATTCAGGATACCTCATGTGCTTCTCCATGGAGTTTTTCATCGTCATCTTAGAGCGACAAGTGAGTTTTAAGTGCCTGTTATGAACTGTTGTCGTGCCGGTCGTACTAATGATTATTTCAGAGGCCGAATACTCACAAGAACCTGCGTGAAGTCGCCCCCATCAAACTCGAACCTACACAAAACTGTGTCAATCGTTTGTGCTGCAAAAAGTTTCGTTTGTGCTTCTTTACTTTTTGAGAAATTAATCATTCTTTTACAGGTCAAATTGGGGTCAGCCAAACAGGAAGCTTCAAAATGCTCGAAAACGCCCAAAATGGAGTCAATCGTTTGTGCTTTGTTTGTGCTGCAAAAAGTTTTGTTTGTGCGATTCTGGTTCTTAAGATATTTGCAGTTTTATTTTCGGCCGATGACGTCGTCCAGAACCTCAGAATGTGAAACAGCCTCAAAACAGGAAGAAAATTATAGAAAACTTTTGTGTTTCGTTTGTGCTGTGACAATTTTCATTTGTGCGAATTTATTTATAAAATTATTCATTATTATTTCTGCGATAATTATAGGACGTCATTTCCGCTCAGCTAACGGCGGCGACTTTAGCAAAACTAGTGAAGATAAACGATCTCAGGCTGCGGAAAAGTCTGTATCAGTCTTTAGTAATTTGCTTTTGATTCATATTTTACAGAATAATACAGACTTTTCTACAGCCTGAGAACGTTTCTCTTCACTAGTTTTGCGGAGTTTTGCTAAAGTCGCCGCCGTCAAATGAAAATTGTCACAGCACAAAACGGCACAAACGAAATACAAACGTTTTCTATAATTTTCTTCCTGTTTTGAGTCCGTTTCACATTCTGAGGTTCGGGACGACGTCATCGGCCGAAAATAAAACTGCAAATATCTGAAGAACCAGAATCGCACAAACGAAACTTTTTGTTTTTTGTGTAGGTTTGATTTTGATGGGGCGACTTCATGCAGGTCTCACAAGAGTCGATTTTGCGTAATGCAGGACCATTAATAATGTCACTGTCTTTGTAGGTATTTGGGGGTGTATTTTTTAGTCTGTATAGCCCACAATTCTTCTGAGTAACTCCTCGGTATAATGTGTTTTCCTGTGTGTGTTTCAGGCTCAGGCTCTTGTCCGGGACAGTCCGGCCTTGACGAAACTTGCCAACAGTGCGCTGTACCCGCTCATCTACGTCGTGCAGCAGTTTTTGCACTGGTTCCTAATGGGCTACTCCCTCATGCCGTTCTGCCTCTTCGCCTACGACAAATGGCTCCAGGTAAATCCAGCCTGTTTATAGACGCACTGCACCTGCTTTATTACTAGAGAAAGACTTTTTGGCTTCCAGTCTCACCCGTTTTTTTGTTAAGGAGTGCTCTCTCCGATACCGATCCGATACCTTCTTTTATGGCTCTGGTAGCGGCGTCTCTGTAAACTGTGTCGTGAAGGAAGTTTTCAAAATAAAAAACTGGGACAGCCCTGGTTTGGGCCTTTTGGTAATAATTAAACTGTGAAAAGAGCGCATTTATTAAAAAATCGTTCTCTACTCGGCACTAATGTGAGTCAGTATAGTCACATTTTCTTTGTGTTTTGGTCGTTTTTAAGCAGCTTTTTTGTATTTTACCTAAAAAAAATGTCAGTTTATGCCTCTATTTAGTGTTGGTACTGATCAGATTGGTCAAAAATAGGGACACTGGGGAATTACTTGTATAAAACTGGGACAAATCAGTGGTTTTGGATAAATCTGCTGGGACAGGGGACACAGGGCTCAAAACTGGGACTGTCCCGGGTAAATAGAGACGTCTGGTCACGCTGCCTTAGCTCCAAAAACTCCATTAAAAGATGATTAAACGATACCTACTTTACCTTGCTTCACCTTGTCACCGCTGCTGTGGCTTTGCCGTCTTGCGCTTGTAAATCTCAAACTCGTCCGGATGATTCTTTCGTAAGTGATGAATCAAATGGCTCTGCTGGTTCCTCCAGGAGAAACTGTTTGTTTGCAGCGTTTGCGTCACTGTTTGACTCTCGTTTTGTTGCAGTGAAAAGTCCCACACAGCGACATGGCGGCGTTTTGATTTACGGCTGCCGCAAAAACATGTGAAACTGGATCTGTCTGATTATGTGACTGAATCCGATACTGTCCGATACTCATAAAAGAGCCGGATCAGGAGCCAGTTATCCCCTAGTTAGTGCTCTCTTACACAGCGGCGGCAGTAGATCAGTTGGTACAGTCGTGGCCAAAAGTTTTGAGAATGACACAAATATTACATTTTCACAGGGTCTGCTGCTGCTTTAGGGTTTTTCGGTGTTTTCTTAGATGTTTTTCTGGTTTACTGAAATATAATTATCAAGTATCAAAATCTTTTATTGACAGTTACACTGAGTTCATGCAACAAGTCAATATTTGCAGTGTTGATCCTTCTTTTTCAAGACCTTTGCAACCAAATCCTGACTGAGGCCGTCCGTTCTTACATAATCAACGCTTTGAGTTTGTCAGAATTTGTGTTTTTTTTTTTGTCCACCGCCTCTTGAGGATTGACCACAAGTTCTCAGTGGGATTAAGATCTGGGGAGTTTCCTGGACCTAAAATCTTTATGTTTTGTTTCCTGTTGGTTATTACTTTTGCTTTATGGCGAGGTCCATCCTGCTGGAAAAGGCTTTGTTCATCACCAAACTGCTCTGGGACGGTTGGGAGACGTTGGTCTCGGAGGGAATTCTGGTACCAAAATGAATATTTGTGTCATTCTCAAAACTTTTGGCCACGACTACAGAGCGTTTGTCCACTGATCCCACATAAACATCATTGGCTGAGCAGTTTAAATCCACTGACCCACAGGTTGGCAAGTGCGACTCCAGCTCACACAGATGAACGCCGCCGCTGTGTCCTTGGGCAATACACTTAACCCACCTCACCTGTGTCTGCGTACGCTGGTGTATGAATGTGTTGCAAACCGTTTTAAGTGCCTTGGAGCTGGTAAAGCGCTGTATAAAAATGTGACCGTTTACATTTACCGTTTTTCCATGTGGAAAAACTGAAGCATTTCATTTTAAACAGTGGTTTGCAGAGGTCCAGATTTATTTCTCGCCTTCGCCTTACATCCTGAGCACTTTGCCTTCAGAGGCCATTACGTTAATGCTAACAAACATCAACATGCTAATGATGCATTTCCTGTTTCACATATATATAAAACGCTCTAAAGCTTTTACACTATATCTTTACGAGGGCAGGCAGTTTTTTATCTACCGTAGATTTAAAAAAAAAAACTGGTACGGCCCTTTAAACGGTCTATTCCCCACAGGGACGTTGTTTTATTGCCTGGAATGTTCCACAGAACTACATTCGTTTTCACAGGAACTACACACTAACTTTTCTACAGGAAAAGTGACACATTCTGCCTTAAGTTCACCAAATAAGTCTCTGATGTATTCTGATGTGTTGTTCTCTTGTTTCTAGGTCTATTTGTCGGTCTATTTCTGCGGGCATGTATGTCTCATCATAGCCTTTTTAATAATGCCATTCCTGCGTAAAGCGCTGGTGCCCAAAAAAGACCGAAGCCCGAAGAAGCAGGAGTGAAGCTGCCGAGGCCTCACATGGTAAGAGTTCTGTTTAAATTACTGATAAATAACACACAGAACAAGATATTTTTGCTTTGGGGTTATTGTGTCAATGATATGAAGTACTGGAGTTTCAAGAGTGACTGTATAAATATTTTCTATAGCAATATATAACACATTTTGTACCGTGACAGGCCTATTTATCCACTTTAGAGCTGCATAATATGAGAACAAGATGCTAATATTTTATTATAGCCTTTTGTTCAGTTCAGTTAAATTAAAACTGTTAAACGATTCATTTTAAATCTCGATTAAGATCAGAAATTCCATAGTTAATCGCGATTAATCACATATTGAATTACATGTTTGAAATCGTGTTATTTTGCATTTCCAGACAGTTTTAAAGCCATAATGTAAAGCAGTTCTTCTCCCTTTAGCAATCGCTGTAGTTATTTTCTTTGCCGTGTGATTATCCACAGGTCTGTGGCTAATGGGAGTTTGTTGGAGTTTAACCCGAGACAACGCAAAACCGCGTTGGTCCATGAAAATACTGTTTTTGCGCTTGCATTTTCCTCGGCTCGAAATCGGCTGCTGCAGCTTCCACAGAACTACGACAACTTCAGACCACAGTCCGTATATCTGAGTGGACTAAGTGAGTGTGACGTCTCCACAGCGTCAGCGCCGCTCAGATGAGGCTCCTCATGTTCACGGTCACAGGAGTGAATCTGGAGCCAGGATCTGTGTTATGAAGAGGGTTTTGTTGACGGACAAAATAGTGAAAAAAAAAAAATTCAGGATCCAGTGTCACAGGTTCATACGAACATTTTAAGACCAAAATAACAAGGCCACAGCAGGAGTTACAGAGAGAAGGACGATAACTCAATGTGAGTCACTGGGAAAAAGGGAGAGAAGGAGCTGGAAGAGCCTCCTGGAGCACTTCCTGTTTGGCACACGGCGGCTAACGCGTTAGCTTAGTCCACTTGTATATACGGACTATGGTTCAGACACGACGCTTCACTTTGTTTTTGCCGCCCACGAGGTGTCGTGACACCAGCCGAGTCATGTGACCAGTGTTTCAGGTGATTCAGACACGACGTGTGTGGAGGCAAATCGTTTCTAATACAGTGATTCATTTCAGAATAAACACTCGTGTTTTTAGAAGAGACAAAAGGCTGGTGAACTCTAATCGCAGTTTAAAAATATATACATTTCATTATGGATTGCATCACTCTAGTCGTGATTAATGCGTTAACGTTGACAGCCCTAATTAAAATAAAAAACCAATACATTTTTGTCAAATTGAGAACTTTATAATGTTGCAACATATTTATTTTCTTACTGCATCAGCCAGTATTGCGATATGGATGTAAAATATTGTGCAGCTCTAATCCTCATGTTAAACTACAGTTCTGTTTTAAATGCCTGTTTGAGCACCAAAGTAACACCACATTGAATTTCTCTCCGCAGGTCTTCCTGAGGCCGTCCACTCAAGGGAACTGTGACTTTTGGAGCAGAATGGGCAAATTTACGGCATTTAGTAATATATGTTATATATGAATTCTGTATATATAATCTGTATATATACGTCAGTGGAAAATAAATGTATATTTTTTGTTGCTAGGGAGGTTTTATAAACATTTCACAAATGTTTACAGGAAATTACCATCGTGCCACATGGGTTTTTGTGGGCTGATCGTGTGATTTCCTGTTTTGTATTTTTGAAGAGGAGGGACTAAATGAACTTGAAACTTGCTGTCCGCTCTGATTTGCACTGCCTGTTTGTGGGGCTGGAGTTTTCAAAAGCTGCGTCTAGTTTTGTTTTAGTTTCAGTTTCATGTCTCTCGCTCGCGGTCACAGATTTGCACAAATCTGATGCCCCATTCACACATTCACCCCGCTGTTTGTTTTGACCTGCTTTTTCCCAGAGCAGAGCCACGTGGGCCAGTGCCGATTTCCCTGTCATTTTGATCTGGCAGCTTCTCGATTAAACGACTTGTTTTCCTTGTTAAGTGGTGATCTTACTTCAACCAGAAACTTCACAGCTGATTTTCCGTCTTTGTTTTTCCCTTATTTATCAAACTAGCGACAATTCCCTTTCCAAAGTCACAAATAGTATCACAGATATGTAAATAATGCCGTAATAATCCATCATAACAGGATCACCAGTGCGCATATCTCACTAATTGCTGGTCACCTCTAACACTAATAGATCTCAGCCTGGCTTCTTACCTCAGCCTTTTTCTCGTGCACTTTCTGTTGTTATAACCACAGATTCGTGCTCATAACCTTAAATAACCGCAATCTTTTAACATGGGAGAAAAAGGAAATTATCAACATGTTGTTGTCAACTTGTTTTCTATCATCTGATGGCCCCAGGAGGGACGTGACTTAACAACTCTCTAAGATTGGTTTCCTTGTTTATCACTTGTTTATCAGCTTGTTTTCCTTGGTGACTAGTAGGGCCCGACCAATATGGATTTTTTGGATCCGATATGATACCGATAAAATGTCAAAATTCACTGTAAATCTTCAACAGGTTCTAAAACTTAGATTTTATTCGTTTGGATTTTAAGTTGTGTTTATTTAGGCCAAGTGTACCATTATTTTGCCTCTTTACGCTCAGATTTAAAGACAGTAGGTCGGCCTAATGCCATTTTTACATCATGTTCTAACCTGTAAACTGACTCAAAGCAGATGTTGAGGGCGCAGTGTAATGTTGACTCTGGGGGTGCATCATGTGAAGTGCACACAGACAAATGACTCTTCTGGTAAACAGTGAGGCGGCGCCACATATCAGGACATTTATCTGTCTGTAAATTATATTAAATAGACGAGATACAGAGAATCGAGACGATAGGCCCATATCGGCAAGATTCAGACTGATATATCGGCCTGGCCCTAGTTACTAGCATGGTTTCCTTGGTTACCAGCTTGCTTTCCTTGATTTCTTTGGTTACCACGTTGATTTCCTTGGTTACCAGCTTGATTTCCTTGGTTACCAGCTTGTTTTCCTTGGTTACCAACTAGTTTTCCTTGGTTAACTAGTTTTCCTTTGTTACCATCTTATTTTCCTTGATTTCCTTGCTTATCAGCTTATTTTCCTTGGTTACCATTGATTTCCTTGATTACCATCTTGATTTCCTTGATTACCAGCTTGATTTCCTTAGTTACCAGCTTGTTTTCCTTAGTTATCAGCTTGTTTTCCTTGGTTACCAGCTTGTTTTCCTTGTTTACCATTTTATTTTCCTTAATTTCCTTGGTTACTAACTAGGTTTCCTTGGTTACCAGCTTGTTTTCCTCGGTTACCAGCTTGATTTCCTCGGTTACCAGCTTGATTTCCTCGGTTACCAGCTTGATTTCCTTGGTTACCAGCTTGATTTCCTTGGTTACCAGCTTGATTTCCTTGGTTACTAGCATGGTTTCCTTGGTTACTAGCATGGTTTCCTTGGTTACCAGCATGATTTCCTTGGTTACCAACTTTATTTTCTTGTTTACGAGCTTGATTTCCTTGGTTACTAGCTTATTTTCCGTGATTTCCTTGGTTACCAGCTTATTTTCCTTGATTTCCTTGGTTACCAGTTTATTTTCCTCAGTTACCAGCATGATTTCCTTGAAACAGAGCAAACACGATAATGTTCTGAGACTGGTGCATGTGTGAATGGGGGCATTATTGAGTTTTGTGGCATTTTTTTTACCTTGCAGTTTTCTGGGTACTATGCGTGAATGGAGCTGTAGTCTGAACGTACAGTATATACAGTTTATGGATGTGCCACATATAAATAGGAGCGCAGCTTTGGTACAGAATCAGGGTTCGCTCTCGGCTGCCAGTGGTTAAAAAAGCACTGTAAAAAAACACTGTTCACCAACACACCGATATCAAATGGCCTTGAAACGATGAATGTTTTAGATTACAAATGTGTTTGGGTTCAATTTTTTTAACTCGAGTTTTCAAAGCTTTTTTGGAAACGGTGGAATTTTGTAGTTTTGACAAAAGTTTTATGGATTTAAATCATCTTCCTGTTTTGGCAAATGCAAGTTGTTGTTTTTTCGCCTTATTGTCCTCCAGTCCTCTCGGCCGTCACTGTCCACTGTCCACTGCCAATCTGCTCCCTGCATCTGTGAGTGGAGTCTTCCCCTGCATCGAAGTCGTCCGTCTGATCCTTTTGTGAAGAAACACTTTTGGTTTCGTTGAAGTTCGTATGGAGCAGAGTTAGTGACATTTCACTCGTTCAGTCTCTGTCGCCACAGACCTCATTTTAGATTTGTTCATGTTTGTGTTATTGTAATTGTTCACTGGTATTAATTGTTGACCTTTGCCTTATGATTCTAAATATTGAGAGAATATGTGGAGAGTGATTTAAATACAGTTTTATAATGTTATAAAATGCTGCATTTCAAAGTTCACCTGTTTGTGCCGTTTTCTTTGTGTCTGTAGAAGAGCGACCGCCTCAGATGAATGTTAAAGCTGCACAGTGTAACTTTCCTGAGCGAGAGTCTGCCTCCTGCTGGTGTAAATACAAATACCAGTGTCAGACAGAATGGGATTAAACATGTCTAACTGCAGAGACAGGCTTGACTCCACTGTTTACAGGTAAAATATGAGGAAAAGTGACTCCGCTCAGTTAAAATCATCATCAAAATGCTTATTTAAAGTCTTTTTTATACAATTAAAACACCTGCAATTTAATAAATGCAGGATAAATGTGTTTTAATGCCACACTGAGGAGCATTCCAGATAGAGCAGGGGGTGGATACTCGGCAGAAAAGGTGCACAGTGCAGCTTTTAACGTGGGAGAACAGAGTAGAAAAATGCAAACTTATCTATGGGTTTCAGAATGAGGGAAAAATTGGGATCATTGTTAAATTACACCAAAAATATAGTTTTAATCATGAAAAGTCTTCAAAACTTGCCAATAACAGTAAGCTTTTAATCATGAATAGCTAAAGACATAGACAGATAAGACACAGAAATAGATAAAGACAGCATTTTCAAGTTCTATTCCAACCAAACTTTGAAAGCAAAAGAAAAAAGTGTTAATTTATGCAAGGAAGATGTATTGATTTCTGTGCGTAGATAAAAATAAATCAACACAAGGACTAAAGGACAGGGCCCTAAATGAGTGGAGCAGGACAATCCAAAGACAGGGACAGGTGCTCTCTGGTCTCAGTTAAATTCACTATTAAAACACTTATTTAAAGTATTTTTTATACAATTAAAACACCTGCAGTTTATTAAAAGCAGGATAAATGTGTTTAATGCCACACTGAGCTTTTAAAGTGGGAGAACAGTCGACAAAAATGCTTAAACTTATGTATAGGTTTCAAAATGATGGAAAAATTACGACCATTGCCTTAGTAATTAATAAATTATACCAAAATATATGTATTTAAATCATGAAAAATCTTCAAAACTTGTCAATAACAGGAAGCTTATAACCACAAAGACTTACATAAGACACAGAAATAGATAAAGGCAGGATTTACAAGTTGTTTTCCAACCAAACCGAAAGCAAAAGAAAAAAAGTGTTAATTTATGCAAGGAAAATGTACTGTATTGTTTTCTGTGCATAGATTTAAAAAAAATCAACACAAGGAACAAATGAGTGGAGCAGGACAATCCAAAGACAGGGACAGGTGGTCTGTGTGATCTCTGGTCTCAGTTAAAATCATTATTAAAACGCTTATTTAAATGCAAACTTATCTATAGGTTTCAGAATGATGGAAAAATGAGGACCATTGCCTTAGTAATTAATGAATTATACCAAAATATATATAGTTTTAATCATGAAAAGTCTTCAAAACTGGCGAATAACAGGAAGCTTATAACCATGAACAGATAAAGACAGGATTTTCAAGTTCTATTCCAACCAAACTTTGAAAGCAAAAGAAAAAAAACTGTTAATTTATGCAAGGAAAATGTACTGTATTGATTTCTGTGCATAGATAAAAATAAATCAACACAAGGACTAAAGGACAGGGCCCTAAATGAGTGGAGCAGGACAATCCAAAGACAGGGACAGGTGCTCTCTGGTCTCAGTTAAATTCACTATTAAAACACTTATTTAAAGTATTTTTTATACAATTAAAACACCTGCAGTTTAATAAAAGCAGGATAAATGTGTTTAATGCCACACTGAGCTTTTAAAGTGGGAGAACAGTCGACAAAAATGCTTAAACTTATGTATAGGTTTCAAAATGATGGAAAAATTATGACCATTGCCTTAGTAATTAATAAATTATACCAAAATATATGTATTTAAATCATGAAAAATCTTCAAAACTTGTCAATAACAGGAAGCTTATAACCACAAAGACTTACATAAGACACAGAAATAGATAAAGGCAGGATTTACAAGTTGTTTTCCAACCAAACCGAAAGCAAAAGAAAAAAAGTGTTAATTTATGCAAGGAAAATGTACTGTATTGTTTTCTGTGCATAGATTTAAAAAAAATCAACACAAGGAACAAATGAGTGGAGCAGGACAATCCAAAGACAGGGACAGGTGGTCTGTGTGATCTCTGGTCTCAGTTAAAATCATTATTAAAACGCTTATTTAAATGCAAACTTATCTATAGGTTTCAGAATGATGGAAAAATGAGGACCATTGCCTTAGTAATTAATGAATTATACCAAAATATATATAGTTTTAATCATGAAAAGTCTTCAAAACTGGCGAATAACAGGAAGCTTATAACCATGAACAGATAAAGACAGGATTTTCAAGTTCTATTCCAACCAAACTTTGAAAGCAAAAGAAAAAAAACTGTTAATTTATGCAAGGAAAATGTATTGTATTGATTTCTGTGCATAGATAAAAATAAATCAACACAAGGACTAAAGGACAGGGCCCTAAATGAGTGGAGCAGGACAATCCAAAGACAGGGACAGGTGCTCTCTGGTCTCAGTTAAATTCACTATTAAAACACTTATTTAAAGTATTTTTTATACAATTAAAACACCTGCAGTTTAATAAAAGCAGGATAAATGTGTTTAATGCCACACTGAGCTTTTAAAGTGGGAGAACAGTCGACAAAAATGCTTAAACTTATGTATAGGTTTCAAAATGATGGAAAAATTAGGACCATTGCCTTAGTAATTAATAAATTATACCAAAATATATGTATTTAAATCACGAAAAATCTTCAAAACTTGTCAATAACAGGAAGCTTATAACCACAAAGACTTACATAAGACACAGAAATAGATAAAGGCAGGATTTACAAGTTGTTTTCCAACCAAACTGAAAGCAAAAGAGAAAAAAGTGTTAATTTATGCAAGGAAAATGTATTGTATTGTTTTCTGTGCATAGATTAAAAAAAAAAAATCAACACAAGGAACAAATGAGTGGCGCAGGACAATCCAAAGACAGGGACAGGTGGTCTGTGTGATCTCTGGTCTCTCTGGTCTCAGTTAAAATCATTATTAAAACGCTTATTTAAATGCAAACTTATCTATAGGTTTCAGAATGATGGAAAAATGAGGACCATTGCCTTAGTAATTAATGAATTATACCAAAATATATATAGTTTTAATCAGGAAAAGTCTTCAAAACTGGCGAATAACAGGAAGCTTATAACCATGAACAGATAAAGACAGGATTTTCAAGTTCTATTCCAACCAAACTTTGAAAGCAAAAGAAAAAAAACTTAATTTATGCAAGGAAAATGTACTGTATTGATTTCTGTGCGTAGATAAAAATAAATCAACACAAGGACTAAAGGACGGCCCTAAATGAGTGGAGCAGGACAATCCAAAGACAGGGACAGGTGCTCTCTGGTCTCAGTTAAAATCATTATTAAAACACTTATTTAAAGACTTTTTACACAATTAAAACACCTGCAGTTTAATAAAAGCAGGATAAATGTGTTTAATGCCACACTGAGCTTTTAAAGTGGGAGAACAGTCTGGAAAAATGCTTAAACTTACCTATAGGTTTCAAAATGATGGAAAAATTAGTACCATTGCCTCAGTAATTCATAAATTATACCAAAAATATATATATTTAAATCATGAAAAGTCTTCAAAACTGGCGAATAACAGGAAGCTTATCACCACGAAGACTTAGATAAGACACAGAAATAGATAAAGACAGGGTTTACAAGATGTTTTGCAACCAGACTTTGAAAGCAAAAGAAAAAAAAGTGTTAATTTATGCAAGGAAAATGCATTGTGTTGATTTCTGTGCATAGATAAAAATAAATCAACACAAGAAATGAGGGACAGGGGCCTAAATGAGTGGAGCAGGACAATCCAAAGACAGGGACAGGAGCTCTCTGGTCTCTGGTCTCTGGTCTGGTCTGGTCTCTGGTCTGGTCTCTGGTCTGGTCTCTGGTCTTTGGTCTGGTCTCTGGTCTCTGGTCTGGTCTGGTCTGGTCTCTGGTCTCTGGTCTGGTCTCTCTGGTCTCTGGTCTTTGGTCTGGTCTCTGGTCTTTGGTCTGGTCTCTGGTCTTTGGTCTGGTCTCTGGTCTCTGGTCTGGCCTGGTCTCTGGTCTCTGGTCTCTGGTCTCTGGTCTTTGGTCTGGTCTCTGGTCTCTGGTCTGGTCTCTGGTCTGGTCTCTCTGGTCTGGTCTCTGGTCTGGTCTCTGGTCTCTGGTCTCTGGTCTGGTCTCTGGTCTCTGGTCTCTGGTCTCTGGTCTCTGGTCTGGTCTCTCTGGTCTTTGGTCTGGTCTCTCTGGTCTGGTCTGGTCTCTCTGGTCTGGTCTGGTCTGGTCTGGTCTCTCTGGTCTCTGGTCTGGTCTCGTCTGGTCTCTGGTCTTTGGTCTGGTCTCTGGTCTCTCTGGTCTCTGGTCTTTGGTCTGGTCTCTGGTCTGGTCTCTCTGGTGTCTGGTCTCTGGTCTCTGGTCTGGTCTGGTCTCTGGTCTGGTCTCTCTGGTCTCTGGTCTCTCTGGTCTCTGGTCTGGTCTCTGGTCTCTGGTCTCTGGTCTGGTCTCTCTGGTCTCTGGTCGGTCTGGTCTCTGGTCTCTCTGGTCTCTGGTCTCTGGTCTCTGGTCTCTCTGGTCTCAGGTCTGGTCTCTGGTCTCTCTGGTCTGGTCTCTCTGGTCTCTGGTCTCTGGTCTCTGGTCTGGTCTCTCTGGTCTCTGGTCTCTCTGGTCTCTCTGGTCTCTGCTCTGGTCTCTCTGGTCTCTGCTCTGGTCTCTCTGGTCTCTGGTCTGGTCTCTCTGGTCTCTGGTCTCTCTGGTCTCTGGTCTGGTCTCTGGTCTCTGGTCTCTGGTCTCTGGTCTCTGGTCTCTGGTGTGGCCCATGACGTCATTTTGCGGTCTATAAATACGCGCAGAGCCAAGGGACCATCATGAATAATATTTAAAAAAAACACGGGATCCAAAAACCGTGTGTTGTTCCTCCGGGGGTGTGAAGCCCCCAGAATAGCCGCTTGTGCAGCCTGAGTCACTGTGAATGTGCGTTGTACAGCAAAAAAAAAAAGCATCAGTCGGTGCACTACGGGCAGGTGGGGGCCGATGGAGCTGGAGAGGGAGAAGGACGCGACGCAGTGTGGGCGGGTAAAGAAACGCCGAGAGGGAGGGGACGCGAGCACCGTGATATTCCCAAACGCTTTCCCCGCTTCTCTTACCGTAGCGCACCGAAAACAAGGACACCGCCGTCTCCCAGATCCCCGCGTTCCCTCCTGCTGAAGCGCACGCCGACGTCTTTGCGGGGTTTTTGTTTTTTTTTCTTTTTCCGCCGACTTGAAGCACCGGTCGCGCAGTGATCGCGCCTGCGGGGGATTTGGAGTCGTTCTGAGCCGAGGGCAGGGGCGTGAGAGGCGGATGCTGCGCGCGTAGAGACTGGGGGCATCATCCAGGAGCATCAGCAGCAGCGTCGCCGCGGTAATGTACCCCCCCTCTGCACCGCCGCGTTTCACCTTCAATCCGCGCGTAATTGTCGGGCCAATCCAACATTCGCGCGCGGCCACAGCCATTTTACGCGTTAAAGTCAAGCGTTTGCGCGTAAAAGAGAGATCCCCCACTTCGTGTTCGTGGCGCATAGGCATGTTTCGGCACAATCGCAGCGACCTGTGATGAAAATGTTGAACCCGTGTGGCACATTTGCACATATCTGCCCCGGTTTGCGCCTCGGCTGCGCAGGGAGGCGAGGGATACGTTTATGTGCAGAAATACGAGGCCCCTATAGCTGTTATGTCAATGAGCGCTAACCCCCAAGGACTCATTCTATCATTTGTGGCCAGTGCTGAGGCTGCTACATTAAAAGCGAACCTTTCCAGCACCTTCATCTGAGCTACAATTAATAGAAGACGGAATGACTAAGCTGCGTTTCAAAATAGAGCCCGGACTGAGCTCGGATTGACTGAAAATAACTATGCCAGGATATGTCAGCGCTGGGTTTATTCACTCTGCTGTGGATCTAACAGGTTTACACGCGTTAAGCTTAATTTTATCTCGCAGCTTTAGTGACTCCACGGGGTCTGAGCGTGGAGGAGAATGTTGAATAGAGGAGAGGTCCCGTTAAAAAAAAGACGATATATTCGTTTTGGAGCTGGTTTTGACAAGATTATGCATCATTTTAGACCCGGGGATGTGCATCTGAGGATGTGTTCACACTTCATGTTCGTTCACCGCATCGAAACTGAGACTAAACCAGGACTAGACCCAAAACTGGACCTGGACTAGAGCAGGACTAAGCCAAACCCACATCAGGGATAAAACGGGACCAAATTTTTACGACAAAATAACAATAACGCTGTAGTTTACCTGGTTTAGACATGGGTTTAGTCCTGGTTCAGTCCCGGTTCAGATCCAGTTTAGACCTGGTTAAATCCTGAGTTAGTTTTAAATTAGTCCTGGTTTAATTCTTTTTCAGTCTTGGTTTACTCCTAGTTTAATCTTGGTTTAGTCCTGCTTCAATCCAATTAATCCTGGCTCGGATCTGGTTTAAACATGGTTAAAACCTGTGATTTAGACCTGGTTCAGTCCTGGTTTAGTCCCATTAATCCTGGCTCAGATCTGGTTAGGACCTGGTTAAATCCTGGGCTCGTTTTGGGTTAGTCCTGGTTTAATTAATCCTTATTCAACCCTGGTTTAATCTGGGTCTAGTCCTGGTTCAACCCTGTTTCAGATCTGGTTTAGTCCTGGTTCAGTCCTGGTTCAGTCCTGGTTTAGACCTGGTTTAGACCTGGTTTAATTTTGGTCTAGTCCTGGCTCAGATCTGGTTTAGACGTGGGTAAATCCTGGGTTAGTCTTGGGTTAGTCCTGGTTTAATCCTTGTTCAATCCTGGTTAATCTTAGTCTAGTCCTGGTTCAACCCTGTTCCAGATCTGGTTTAGTCCTGGTTTAGTCCTGGTTTAGTCCTGGTTTAGACCTGGTTTAATTTTGGCCTAGTCCTGGTTCAAATCTGGTTCAGTCCTGGTTTAATTCAATCTATCCTGGCTCAGATCTGGTTTAATCCTGGTTTAGACTTGGTTTTTAGTCAGACCTGGGATGCACCGATCCAGCTTTTTCAGTTCTGACACCAATTTCGATACCAGAGCTTTCGATATTTCCTTAAAACTAAAATAAAACGAGACAAAACTGATCCAAAACTGTCCTGGAGCTGATATTTTTCCCACAGAAACAGATGAACTTCTCTGTATAAACTCAAACATTCTGAAGTCTAATTACCACAGATTTATTTATTTAACCAGGATATCGACTGAACCGATATTTAGAGGCCGATATCTGGTCCAGGACTCGGTATCGGTGCTGATATCGGACCCCGGGATTATATCGGTGCGTCCCTAGAGCCCGTTCCTGATTAATAGTGTCCCGGTTTAGTCCCGGTTTAGTCCCGTGGGTCGGATCTGGTTTAGTTCAAGTTTCTATTCCTGGTTTGCTCCGGTTTTACAGTATCGATTATGGAGTTCAGGCCGATCTTTACCAACCTGGGGGCCTCCAGAGAGTCTCACGGGGCCCCGGGGTCCAAACTCGACGTGTGAGTTTTAATAACGGGTTTGATAACGGGCTGAAAATGTGCGGTTTGGTAACGAGGCCGTAAAGTGTTTATAATCCTGCTGTTCTGCTCTGTAGCGTCTTTATGAGCCACAAAATGACGGCGTTTTCCCCAAGACTCGAGCTCGTTACAGGAACTTTTATCGGGATTTGGACCTGGTTCTGGGGTCCCTGAAACCGTTTAGGGCTGTGCCGGGTCAGGTCCTGATGTAGTCCCGTTTCAGACCTGGTTTAGTCCTGTTTAATCCTGGTTTAGTCGTGGTTTAGACCTGGTTCAGATCTGGTTTAGTTTTATTATAATCCTGATTCAATCCTGGTTTATTCCCACTTCAGATTTTATTTAGTTCTGATTTAATCCTGGTTTAATTCTGGTTCAGATCTGGTTTAGACCTGGTTAAATCCTGGGTTAGTCTTGGGTTAGTTCTGGTTTAGACCTGGTTCAGTCCTGGTTCAGTCCTTGTTCAGTCCTGGTTTAGTCCTGGTTTAGTCCTGGTTTAGTCCTGGTTCAGTCCTGGTTCAGTCCTGGTTCAGTCCTGGTTTAGTCCTGGTTCAGTCCTGGTTTAGTCCTGGTTCAGTCCTGGTTCAGTCCTGGTTCAGTCCTGGTTCAGTCCTGGTTTAGTCCTGGTTTAGTCCTGGTTCAGTCCTGGTTCAGTCCTGGTTCAGTCCTGGTTCAGTCCTGGTTTAGTCCTGGTTCAGTCCTGGTTCAGTCCTGGTTCAGTCCTGGTTCAGTCCTGGTTTAGTCCTGGTTTAGTCCTGGTTCAGTCCTGGTTTAGTCCTGGTTCAGTCCTGGTTCAGTCCTGGTTCAGTCCTGGTTTAGTCCTGGTTTAGTCCTGGTTTAGTCCTGGTTCAGTCCTGGTTCAGTCCTGGTTCAGTCCTGGTTCAGTCCTGGTTTAGTCCTGGTTCAGTCCTGGTTTAGTCCTGGTTTAGTCCTGGTTCAGTCCTGGTTCAGTCCTGGTTTAGTCCTGGTTCAGTCCTGGTTCAGTCCTGGTTCAGTCCTGGTTCAGTCCTGGTTCAGTCCTGGTTTAGTCCTGGTTTAGACCTGGTTTAGACCTGGTTCAGTCCTGGTTTAGACCTGGTTTAGACCTGGTTTAGACCTGGTTTAGACCTGGTTCAGTCCTGGTTCAGTCCTGGTTCAGACCTGGTTTAGACCTGGTTCAGTCCTGGTTTAGTCCTGGTTTAGACCTGGTTCAGACCTGGTTCAGTCCTGGTTTAGTCCTGGTTTAGTCCTGGTTCAGTCCTGGTTCAGTCCTGGTTCAGTCCTGGTTCAGTCCTGGTTTAGTCCTGGTTTAGTCCCGGTTCAGTCCTGGTTTAGTCCTGGTTTAGTCCCGGTTCAGATGCTTCATGTTTAGAGTCTTTGCTCTTGTGAGCTGCTGATCTGATGTTGATGTTTCTCTCTCTCCCTCCTTCCTCATCCCTCGTTCCCTCTCGTCCTTCTCTTTCTCCCCCTCACTCCTCCTCTTCTTTCTTTCTTTCTTTCTCTCTTTCTCTCTTTCTCTCTTTCTCCTCCTTTGTCTCTTTCTCCTCTTTAACTCATCCTTCTCTCCTCTTTCTCCTCTTTTACTCATCCCTCTCTCCTTCTTCTCTTCTCCCTCTCCTCTTCCTCCCCTCCTGTCTTCCTCTCTTTCTTCTCTCTCTCTCCTCTTCCTCTCCTCCTGTCTTCCTCTCTTCTTTCTCTTTCTCCTCCCTGTACTCTCTCCTCCCTCCTCCTGTTTTGCTCTCCTCTTCCTCTCCTCCTGTCTTCCTCTCTCCTCCCTCTCTCCTCTTCCTCTCCTTTTTAACTCATCCCTCTCTCCTCCTGTTTTCCTCTCCTGTCTTCCTCTTTCTCCTTTCTCCTCTTGTCCCTCTCTCCTCTTCCTCTCTCTCCTCCCTCCTCCTGTTTTCCTCTCCTCTTCCTCTTCCTCTCCTCTCTCTCTCCTCTTCCTCTCCTCCTGTCTTCCTCTTTCTCCTCTTTCCTCTTGTCCCTCTCTCGTCTTCCTCTCTCTTCTACCTCCTCCTGTTTTCCTCTCCTCTTCCTCTCCTCTTCCTCTCCTCTTCCTCTCTTTTCCTCCCTCAGATGGACACAATGAGTTTTCTCTCCTTCCTCCTCCTTTGCTTATCTTCGGTTGCTACTGGCAACAAAGGTCAGTTCCTCTTGTGGTTTTTTTTCCTGTTTAATCGTCAAATTAAAATGTTTTTCTTTCACACGGGAACAGACGCTTCAGCACTCGGAGATTTAACCCAAAACTTAAGATCTAAACACTTAAATCTATCCGCAAATGACTTAAAAGTGGTGAAATGATCTGTCCATTCAGAAAGTTAGATTAAAATACACGACGTCCAGACGAGAATGAAGCGTCTCAGAACCAATAAGTCGACAATAAATCTGAAAAACCTGATTTAACCCCCAGAAACCTGAGGGCAATTTTAGCACATTTCTCCTCGCCTGGATTTTTATTCTTAATTTTGCTTTTAAAACTGCCCCTTTTACCCCCTAATGAAGTGTTCTACCTCCTTTTGTTCAGTCCAACCTGTTATTTCACAATCTGCTGCTGTAGTTGTGTCATGAGGCTGTGATAAAAGCTACAGGACCAGAAATAGAGATGAAAAAAAAACAGAAAATAAAATTCACACTCTTTTATACAAAACACACAGCAAACATGTAGAAACATAAAATTGGACATAAAAAATGCTTAATTTAGGGCCAACCGGAGGAGCCTGTAATGTGCAATAACTGTATTAAGTGCAATGGTCTTTTATAATGTGCAATATCTCACTTGGTCACCCTCACTACAATACTGTAACGTCAACTGTGCCATACTACCCTATTTATTTTATTTTCTATTATCTTATTTTATTCTATTTTAGACTATTCGAGTTTATATATTCTGCTTTTGTATCGTACTGATGCCCTATTTTGTATATTAAGAGTTCTTTTGTTCTATCCTTACTGTTTGTCTTATTCTTACTGCTTGTTCTATTCTTACTTGTCTAAGTCTAAGTCTAAAAAATGCAAAATATCAAGTCTCTAAGTAAATTAAAAATCTCCTTATTGCCCTAAAAACAAAAAAAAAGTGCAATCGCCCCATGACTTTCCTGGTCCAGTCCTGAAAACAGCTCCTGTCAGGACCACGGCCAGAGCCACAGCACTTCTGCATTTCCATGTGTTTATTATGTTTGTATTTGTTCATTTTGAGTGAATCAAATAAAAATAGCAGGGAATGCGCAATTACACACACCAAGATGCGTAATTTGCCGTTTATTCGAGAAAAAAACTCCACTTAGAGCGACTTTTTCCCTCGTTATAAACACACACAGTCAGAGGAGTCGACCATCTTGACTCACTTCACTCTTTGGCAAAGTTTGGCTCGATCAAAATGGACGGAGCGCATGAGTTTGGGGAAAACAAAGTTCCTGTTGGACACTCGTTTTGCTCACGTCATCACACAGCGTGAGTGTGACGTAGGATAAAGCCGCAGAAATGTACGGAAACCTCTATGTCTGCACTTTCAGAGGGGAAAAGGAAGTTTCTGTCTTTTACTGTTAGAAAGTTCTGCGCGGTTACAGAAAACATAGGCCTATTCCTCGGAGTCGTGTACGATGTCGTAGAGTCTTCGAGGGTTAAGTTTTAAAATCTTGGCCTGATCAGAGAAATTTGCAGTGTGGAAATATTTGATGGTGTTTCTAAGCTCCTTCAGGTGGTCACGAGATTTTCTGCATCTCAAATATTGTCTAAATTCAGAGTGAGTTTAAAATCCACGTGTTTTTCCTCCTTATGGTCAGAATATTTACGAGATCGACTTTTCGTTCAATACGTGAAAACTGAAACGATATCAGATAAATTCCCATTCATGAAAAATATTTTACTTTCACAGAATATTCTCATATTTGGCACAATGACTCTTCATGTCGTCCCGATCAAAAAACTCAATGACAACCATATGGTATATTTCACTGGGTTTCCATGGCGATGCACCAAAGCGCCCATGTTTTCCTAATGTGAAAATTTCAACAATTTCTTACATTTCAAAGTGATATAACGGCTTATGTGTTTCACTGAAAACGAGAAATTTGGCACAGTGATTCTTCAGGTTGCCTCGAACAAAAAGGTCCGGGGGCCCAAGGTTGTATTTTGCACAGTGTTGCCATGGCGATGTCCCAAAGTGCCCACGTTTGTCATTGTTGGCACATCAGCATCTCCAGTGTGTGTGTGGACTTTATGTGTTTAGTGACAAGTTCAGCCCAAAGCCACAAACACACAAACCTCTTTTCCACCGGAACGAACCAGGTGCCGGTTCAGGGCTGGTGCTTCCTGCCGATTATCCAAGAACCGGCTCGTTTTTCCACCAGCTGAGAGCCGGAGAAGAGCTCCACTACGTCCCTGCACGAGCTCCTGTCCTCGAACCAACAGCTCCGATAATAACAACAGTGGAGGACGATCGCTACAGGTCGATTCTGCCGATATTCATTTTCCAAACGTTCTTGTCGATCCAAAGACGAAACAAACAGCTCTTCATCATTGCTACGAGCAACTGATGCATTCCCAAAGAAAAGTAGTTGTTGCCCTGGCACCACGGGCCCGGAGCTAAGCCGGTCCGCTTATGTAATAAACCCACTAAAGTCACTCTCTTGACCAGGAAAACACAGCGAGACTTGTGTCGGGGGCGTCTGAATTCAAATGCAAAGGCGTCTTGTACCATTACTCATGACGTCTTATTAAACTGCGTCACTATAACCCCGCCCCCGAGCACCTACGTCACAGGTTCTTGTTTCTGGACCAGCCTTTAGTTGGTGCTGAGTTGGAGCCGGTTCTCCAGGGCCAGAGCCGGTTTATTTGTGTGGAAAAACAAAGAACTGGCTCCGAACCAGCGCCGGAACTGCCCTGGTGGAAAAGGGGGATCAGAGACAAATGGAGCGTCAGCACCACCCCACGAGGGCCGTTCGATGCCGCTTGCGGCTTTAATATAATGTTGTTTCTTCATTAAAAACGTGTGAATGAAACAAAACTTTACTGATGTTTGTGATGAGGAAACAGATTTCTAACACAGCTTAAAGCTCACGACAGTAAATTTAGCATAATGTCGAACCTTTAAGTGTAAATAAACTTAAACTTAAATAAACAAACCAACAAAGTCGGAATTTTCCTTTTACTAACTCAAAATTAAAACTATAATTTATATTTTTATACAGTAAATCTGAGCCGTCGTATTTTCCTCTGGTCTGTGACGCTCTGAAGACGATAAATTTGCTTTTCGTTTGCGCAGCGGTGGATTCATCATTTAGACAAACTGATGCGAATCTGTGACTCTGATTCTCGAGGAGGAAAAAGACGTTCAGAAGAAGAAAAGAAGGACTGAAGGAGGAAAACGAGGGAGAGATTGAAGGAGAGATGGAGTGTCACAGACCAGAGGAGAGAGAGAGAGGAAGGGCTGGGGAGAATGATAAGAGGGAGGGAGAGGGAAGGAGGGAGAGAGAGACAGAGGGAGGGAGGGAGAGAGGAAAGGAAAGAGGGAGGGGGTGAGATAGGAAGGAAGCAAGAGGGAGAGGGGGAAGAGAGGAAGAGAGAGGAAGGCTGGGAGGGAGAGGGAGAGATGAAGGGAAAGACGGAGCGAGAGAGAGGAAGGGAAAGAGAGAGTGAGTGAGAGAGGGAGGGAGGAATGAGGGGAAAGACAAAGAAAGAAAGGGAGAGATGAAGGGAAAGAGAAATGGGATGTGGGAGAGGGAAAGATAGGGGGATAGAGAGAGAGAGGGGAAGGGAAAGAGAGAGGGGTGAGAGCGATGGAGAGAACAAGAGGGAGAGTGAGTGGAAGAGAGTGGGGAACAGAGGGAAAAGAAGGGAGAGAGGGATGGATGGAGGGTAGAGAGATGAAGGGAAAAAGAGAGGGGGTGTGAGGGAGAGGGGGAAAGAGGGAAAGAGAGGAAGGGCGGGAGAGAAAGCCAGAGAGGGGGGAGAGAGAGAGGGAGAAGGGGGAAGAGAGGAAGAGAGAGAGAGGAAGGCAGGGAGGGAGAGGGAGGAAGAGAGGCAGCGAGAGTGAGCAATGAAGGGAAAGAGAGAGAGCAGGTGTGGGAGAAGGTGCGAGGGAGGGAGGATAGAGGTGGAGAGAAAGGGTGAGAGCAAGAGGGAGAGATGAAAGGAAAGAGAGATCGAGGAAGAAAGGGAGAGGGGGGAGAGGGAGGGAGGGAGCAAATGGGAGAGAGAGAGGGGGAACAGAGGGAGAAGAAGGGAAAGAGAGGGGGTGAGAGCGAGAGAGGGGAATGGAGGGAAAGACGAAGGGATGAGAGGGAGGGAGGAAGAGAGAGAGAAAGGCAGGGAGGGAGAGAGGAAGTAAAAGAGAGAGGGACTGAGAGCAAGAGGGAGCAATGAAGGGAAAGAAAGAGAGGGAGGGATGAGAGAGAAGTAGAGGAAGGGAGGGAGAGATTGAGGTAGAGAGAGAGAGGAATAGACAGAGAGGGAGTGAGAGCAAGAGAAAGGGGAAGAGATGAAGGGAAAGAGAGAGAATAGGAGGAGAGAGGAAGACAAAGAGAGAGATAGAGGAAGGAAGAGACTGGGGTAGAGAAGAGAGAGACGGAGAGAGTGATAAAGAGATGAGAGGGAGGGAGAGAGGGAGCGATGAAGGGAAAGAGAGAATAGGAGGAGAGAGGAAGACACAGAGAGAGAGAGAGATAGAGGAAGGTAACGAAGAGAGAGACGGAGAGAGTGATGAAGACAGAAGGAAGATAAGGGAGACAAAGAGCTGGAGAAAGAGAGAAACTGCCAGAGGAAGACGCACAGTTTGAGGTAGAAGGATGGATGGATGAGGTAGGAGGACGGGGAGAGGATGAAGGAGAGAAAAGGATGGACAGGACGGCGGAGGGAGCGAGGGAGGAGGAGGGGGAGCAGATAGACGGATAGACGGACGGATAGACGGAGGGCAGGAGTTAAACGATGAGGGCGACACAGGCTGGGAGTGGGTCCTCTCGGCCTCTGTGTAATCCCGGCGTAATCCCGGCCCCGATGCTCAGATTAACGCTTTATATCGGGGGGGAGGGGCCACGGCGTTCCGAGGAAGAGGGGGCGGAGTCAAGTGGAGACCTCGGGAAAGTCATTACCGGGATTAGGAGCTTCATTTTTCATTCGCTTGACCCGTTTGTGAAGATTTAAGTCGAAGCTTTTCCCGCTGCCAAGGAGCTTTTCAGTCGTCCTTATCGTCGTTTTTGAGGCCGCTACAAACTACGGGATTTTTCGGTCTTGAACGATTTTTTTTTAACGTGCGGCGAAAATGCGCAAACACCACGGACACGAGGAGAAATTTAGGAGACTTAAAATCTCTGATCGCGAAGACGTCAGCGGGATCTGTCTGCGTAAAACAGGATATAAAGCTGTGAGCGCGGTGGCGTCGGCTGTTTCCTGTCTACAGTAAAACCACTCGTGTTAAGGCCTTTTCACAAGTACAAGGATATTTTTAAAAACGAATATTTCCCTCGCTCCGTTTTCTGAAATAACATCGTGCACACAGCTTCGTCTTCAAAAAAGTTCCCGTTTACAAGAACCCGCCGTCGAGCACCGTCATAACTACGCCGAGCCTCTAGGGGCCAGTGTAGGAAGAAGGAAAACGCTCTGCATCAGAATCCTCATTTCCACAACAACAAATAGAGTCGCTTCCTGTTCCTTTCTAAACAACAAACATGGCTCCAGGTTCGTTTGTCTCGACAGAAGTGAAGTTGAATCGACGGTCGTCTCCACCTCGATGTGACGACGCGGCGAGTCGCAGAGTAACAGCAGAGACGAGCGCAGCATCCTAACATTTTCACACTGCTCCTCCGGGAAAACCACCAATTTACGGAGGCGTTGGCGGCGACGGCGACCGGGTCTTTGGGTCGTAAGGAGAAGAGAGAAAATTGCTGAGCTCGAGCCTCATTCGTCTCTTCATCGATATGAAACATCAGCTGTGCAAACGCAAACACAGGACAAGTGTTTGCAGCAGAAGTAACGTGACACTTCTGATCATCACCAGAGAAAAACGTGAACACTGGTCGCACTTTAACGTCAACTGCCTAAAACGCCATTTATGTCACTATTCACTTTATATTATTATTTTTATTATTATTTCTGTTTGTATTATTATTGTTTATCTTGATTGCATCACACTTTTTTCCTTTTTTGCACTAAACTGTCCTGGAGCTACTGCGACTGTTGAATTTCTCCACTGCGAGATCAATAAAGTCCCGTCTTATCTTATCTTATCTTTTCTTATCTTATCTTACACGCAAACGCCAAACCGTAATTTTCCAAAATCTCCACTTTAGCCGGAATTTTTAGGAAGATTCATTTTCAGAGGTGAATTCTCCGTTTGCGCGTAAAAAAATGGGCACAAACGAAGAGAAATTTCTCCGCTTTTAAAAATATCCGTGTACGTGTAAACGAGACTCTGAAGTGTTCAAAGATCAGACTCTGCACTTCCACTTTAGACACAAGTCAAACTGTGTTATTATTATGTGTGAAATGTGGAGCAATACTTCAGATCCAGGATTTTAAAGCAGAAAAGAGGCGATAAAGTCCACAGGAAGTAGAGTCACTGTCGCTGATCTGCAGCTTTACTCTGTGGACGTAAACAAACACATGAGGAACAACTTTCACCTTTTTACTTTCAGAGAACTCTTCAAACTGAGCAGTTTTGTGGACTGGAGTCATTATTTGCAGAGGACAATTTCTCTGGATAATGTGGATCAGACGCTGCACTTTAAATGTTCCACTTTACATTAGGTGAGAAGCCAAAATCGGGCAAATTCTCCTGTCATGTGCGACGGCCTTAAGACACTTTAAGACGTGTTTTAGTGCCGTTACCTCGTGGGAAACGCACCTGGATTTGTGTTTTGTTTCATTCGCACATGTTTACGTAGCTCAAAACGCTCTGTTCCTTCTCGTGATGTCATGAAGCGGTACTTTTCAAGACTTTACTTTGTCGAGATGGACAATTCCAGGTCTGAAATTGTCCAAATCATCCGAGTGAAGATGCCTGGAGTTTAAAAACACCGTGGAGCACTTCCTGTATTGTCACATGACATCACAAGGTGGAACAGTGTTTTCTGTTTGAGAACTCGGCCTAAATATGCAGGATTTGTGTTAAAAATGTGTCCATGAAAGACGACAAAACATTATAACATAGATCAGAAATGGTGTAATATTATAATATAGGTCCTTTAAGTTATGGTGTTTTTTGTGTACTTAAAGTGGAAAAATTCAGAAAAATATCTGATTTAAATGTTTTTTTCAAGCGTTATGAAATAGATTTTATGTCGGGTTTAGAGTTTATGTTTGTATCGTATAAGATTCTGTTCAAAGTTCAGATTTTAAACCTGAACATTTCAGAGAAAACTGAAATTTTAGCTGCTAAACTAAAACAAGAATCTCCTGCGTTTGAGAAAAAAAATCACTTAAATTAAGAACGTGTTACTTTGTTTGAGTAGATTCAATTTAACAAGGACAATTCTCCGCCAATGCAATAAGTGTGTTTTTCTTAATTCAAGACATTTGATTTTGTTTCTTATTTTAAGCGCAGCCAGAAGCATTTTCATAATTTAAGCACAGAAAGTCCTGTTCTGTCGGTGGATCATTTTACTCGTCAAATGAAATCGACTCAAATCATGATAAAACTTTCTTAATTCAAGTCATCGTAACTTGGCTAGATTTGAGTTTTTACAGTGCAGGGACACCGCACTGCAAAATATACAATAAATAATATACAAAATATACAAAAATACCAAACAATACTTTAATATTTTAATATAAGTTAAAATGCTCCAGAAACAAGTACAATTATCCACCAGTGCAGGAAGTGAAATTTACTTCTACTAATCTTAACAGAAGAAAATAGATGCAGGCCTTCATTAATCTCAAAATAAGATAAAATCACTTATTCTAAGCAATAATCTAAATTTGAAGTGATCTAAAATAAAGCACAAAACACTAATTTTAAGAATAAATTAAGATGGGAAATCTTAAAACTAGAATGTAAAGCTGTTATTGACTGTTTTATTCTTGATTTTAGTTCATGAATCTTAATGAGATTCTTTATTTCCTTATTTTAAGACTAATTTCCTCTTGGTCACATATCGACGCTCTCTTAAAACTTTTAAAACTTAAAATTTTTCCATCTGACAAACAGAAGGTTCAGAAATGAAGCTGGACAGTTTCAGTCCAAGTTTCACTGATCATCCATAAAAAATGTCTTAAACTGAAAATCTTAACACTTGTTTTGCTTGTTTTGGGCCTTTTAACTAAACTAAAAACTAAACAAGAGAAAAAAGAATATTTTCTTGAAATAAGCTTCATAATCGTACACATATTTAGGAGGTGCGGGGGGGGGTCAGGTGCTATGAGTATTGGGCAGCAAGCTGCCCCCGCGACCCAGCCGGATTAAGCGGAAGAAGATGGATGGATGGATGGATATTTAGGAGTTATTTAGTAAATATCCCTTAAAACAAGATTTTTTGACCAGATTTAAGAGAATAAATCTTGGTTAGCTTTATGAAATTTGCACTTTGTTTAATACATAAAAATACAGATGATTTAGTTGAAAAGTTCCCTGTGTAACTTTCCTGCTTGTCTCCATGGAGATGATATTGCTTTGCTTGAAAATGCTCCACAGTAGAGCTTTACGGTCACTGCAGATGTGAGATTTGTGCATTTGTCTTAAAGTCAAAGTCAAGCAAAATAAATGGAAGAACGGTTAAGATGTTTAATGCCCGACTGTGGAACATTCCAGGCAACGCAATAACATCTCCATGGAGACCAGCAGGAAAGTTACACAGGGAACTTTTCAACTAAATCATCTGTATTTTTTATTTATTTTCTTTAACCGCTGAAGACCTAAGGGCAATTTTAGTACATTTCTCCTCGCCTGGATTTTTTTTTCTTAATTTTGCTTTTAAAACTGCCCCTTTTACCCCTAATGAAGTGTTCTACCTCCTTTTGTTCAGTCCAACCTGTTATTTCACAATCTGCTGCTGTAGTTGTGTCATGAGGCTGTGATAAAAGCTACAGGACCAGAAATAGAGATGAAAACTTTTATACAAAACACACAGCAAACATGTAGGAACAACTTTTTGGACATAAAAAATGCTTAATTTAGGGCCTTAGCTACAAAAATGCAAAATATCAAATAAGTAAAGCAAAGTAAAAATCTCCTTATTGTCCTAAAAACAAAAAAAAAGTGTAATCGCTCCATGACTTTCCTGGTCCAGTCCTGGAAACAGCTCCTGTCAGGTCCAGGGCCAGAGCCACAGCACTTCTGCATTTCCAGGTGTTTATTACATTTGGATTTGTTCATTTTGACTGAAATAAACCTTTAAATAAAAATAGAAAGAGATGCACAATTACACCAAGATAATTTTCCATGTGTGTGAGAATTAACTCCACTTAGAGCGACTTTTTCCCTCGTTCTAAACACACACAGTCAGAGGAGTCGACCATCTTGACTCACTTCACTCTTTGGCAAAGTTTGGCTCGATCAAAATGGACGGAGCGCATGAGTTTGGGGAAAACAAAGTTCCTGTTGGACACTCGTTTTGCTCACGTCATCACACAGCGCGAGTGTGACGTAGGATAAAGCCGCAGAAATGTACAGAAACCTCTATGTCTGCACTTTCAGAGGGGAAAAGGAAGTTTCTGTCTTTTACGGTCAGAAAGTTCTGCGCGGTTATAGAAAACATATTCCTCGGAGTCGTGTACGATAACGTTGGTCTTCGAGGGTTAAGCAAAGTGCAAATTTCATAAAGCTAACCAAGATTTATTCTCTTAAATCTGGACAAAAAATCTTGTTTTAAGGGATATTTACTAAATAACTCCTAAATATATGTACGATTATGAAGCTTATTTCAAGAAAATATTCTTTTTTTCACTTGTTTAGTTTTTATATCTATAAACTAGTTAAAACGCACATAAAACAAGCAAAACAAGTGTTAAGATTTTCAGTTTAAGAAATTTTTTATGGATGATCAGTGAATCTTGGACTGAAACTGTCCAGCTTCATTTCTGAACCTTCTGTTTGTCAGATGGAAAAATTAAAAGATTTAAACTTTTTAGGAGAGCGTCCATGTGGTGCAGAAAAGTTACACAATGCAGCTTTGTTGATTCGTTCTCTTCATTTTAATATAGAAGCAAAACACCAGAACTCTCTCCCCAAAAGCGTTCGGCTCTGTGGCCTTCACTTTTCCCTCGTTTCAGGGCCTCGTGTCTGACTTATTGACGCATACGTTAAATTGAAATTTTGAGCGCGTCTCTGGAGCAAATAATGTTCTGAAATTGTCCCGCCGGTGGCACCTTTTGTTTCACTTTCATTTTCATGAGGCCGGGACCAGGCTTTGAAGAGGCTTTTTCATTGTCTCCAGACTAGACCAGACCAGACGGCGAAATTGGTTCAGCTTTTCTAACAAATGCACTGTGAACAAAACAAAGCCATTTCAACACCCGCCAGAGTTTGTCCTGCGAAAATGAGAATACAGGAGCTAAAGCAACGCGGTGTAACTTTTCTGGTGGATCTTACGGCATTGCCTCGTCAGAAATATCGAAAATCAGGTCCTAATTGATACTAAAACTAGAATTGAAACAAGAGTTGAACCTGAGCGTGTAAAATGTCTCTGATCTTATATCAGGTTATTCATCTTGTTTCCAGATTTATTATCGACTTACTGGGGCTGGGCGATATGTCTGAAATCTCTATCACGATATAAGTGTTTCATATCGGTCGATATCAAGAATTATCGAAACATTGTTTGACCTGTTTAAACTAAGGACCAGGAGGGAAAAATACTAATTTAAACATTTTTATTTTAAACTTAACCTTCCTCTGCTTGTGTTACCAAATGAAAACCGTGAGAGACAAGAAAAAGGCGCCTGGTGTCCTGTGCACGGAGCAGAAACGTGAATACTGGAGTTTCATCGTTCTGCATCGAAACCACACAAACGATGCTCCAGTGTGAACGACACAGGTCACGAATCAAACACGCAAAGACAAAGCTCCTCACCTGGACCGAGACATCAGAGCACATAGTCTGCATCAGGTGCTGCGTCAGGTGCTGCGTCAGGTGCTGCGTCAGGTGCTGCGTCAGGTGCTGCGTCAGGTGCTCCTCGCTCCATGATCCAGGAGCTTTAGTCCCAAACTCCACTGAAAGCTTCTGTGTGCGTTAAATCCTGTGAGTGTGTGGGTCATTTCAGACAGGCCCTAAACAGTTCACTTTAGTGTAAATGGCAAAACAAAGGCTGATTCTTTACACAAACAAAACCGCGGGTTCTCGAGGCGCCTCCGCAGATACTACGGCTGCAGTGGAGCGCAGCATTGTGGCCTTACCTCCTTGTCAAAGTCTGATCCCGTCAGATCTCAGAAGCTCAGCAGGACCTGGTCAGGACTTGGATGGAGACACTGGGAACACCAGGTGCCACAGGGGGGCGCCACTCACAAAAACTGTTGTTGTGTCCTTAGGCAACACACTTCACCCACATTGCCTAGTGTGAAAGTGATGTGTGCGTGTCAGGACTTCCTTGAAAAAGAGATGAGTATCTCAATGGGTCTTTCCTGGGTAAATAAAGGTTAAATTAAAAAATTAATAAAAAAACGTGAGCTTTAATGTGCGCGGGTTCAGGTCGAGTCCTAATCAGAGTCTGTTTATATTCTTTATACTGTCTGTGGTATTTGCTGCACCAGAGGACGAGGCCTTTGCTCGTGCACCAAGCTTCACAACGAAGATTTAAATCGGCGCTAAACCAGAGAGGGCTCTGGCTAAATGTGCACCGGTTTCTTTAAAAAACAAACAAACAAACAAAAAAAACATTCTATCGAACTCATTTTGTATTGATATCGAGTACGTGTCTATCGAGATACATATTGTTATCATTTTATCGCCCAGCTCTAGTACGAACCAGTGCTGAATTGGTTGTATAATCTTAAAAAATGCCACTTACAGTATATTTCTTCCATGATTCAACTAGGCAGAAAAGAAAAGAAGCTACAGTCCATTTACCACAGTTTTCCCCTGCAACACTTCACTTGTTTTTAGATTCAGTGATGCAGATTTGCTTTATACTCGAGTGTGTTCATCTCAAACTTAGCATCAATAAAGTTATTTCCAGCCCATAAACACTCACAGAGACGCTTCATTCTCGTCTGGAGGTCGTTTATTTTAAGAGAACTTGTCAAGTAAATTGATCTCGCTGCACGGACAGAGAATTTCACTACTTTTAAGTCATTTTCTCATAGATTTAAGTGGTTATATCTTCAATTTTGGCCAAGCTTTTGCAGCGTGGATACTAAAAGTCACATTCACTGGACAAAAATGAACCTTTCCTGAATAATTTGAGAAAGAACTTGAGCAAACAGACTAGTAAACACTAGGGGTGTAACAATCACAGGAATATCATGGTATCGTATCGTCAAAGGTCTCACAATAATATCGTGGAGCATCACAATATATCAAATCACGAGTCTCTTTGCTTAAATGAACAGTTCTGATGCAGAAATAGCTAAAAAAACAGAGGGAACTACATAGACCATGATCCTTTGCTCCGTTTCAGTGCAGACGACATGAAGAAATAACTGTTCTAAGCACTTTTACATCTTCATTCTTTGGATTAAGTCTGTGAAGCATTTTTAGAGGAAAAAGGAGCAGATTCACCACAAAATATTGCAATAAATCTGGTACAGAAAGCATGAAAGAGAGAAAGAACGGGTGAAAAAAGAATGAACAAACGAAAGAAAGAACTAAAGAAAGACCAAAAAAGAAAGAAAAGATGAGGGAAAGAACAAATGAAAGAAAGAATGAAAGAACAAATGAAAGAACTGAAGACAGAATGAAAGAAAGACCAGAAAAGAGAAAGAACAAAAAATAAAGAAAGAACTGAAGAAAGAAAGAACAAAAAAGAGAAAGAATGAAAAACTAAAGACATAACTAAAGAAAGAAAGAACAAAAAAGAGAAAGAATGAAAACTAAAGACAGAACTGAAGAAAGAAAGAACAAAAAAGAGAAAGAACGAAAAATAAAGAAAGAACTGAAGAAAGAAAGAACAAAAAAGAGAAAGAATGAAAACTAGAGACAGAACTAAAGAAAGAAAGAACAAAAAAGAGAAAGAATGAAAACTAAAGACAGAACTGAAGAAAGAAAGAACAAAAAAGAGAAAGAACGAAAAATAAAGAAAGAACTAAAGAAAGAAAGAACAAAAAAGAGAAAGAACGAAAAATAAAGAAAGAACTGAAGAAAGAAAGAACAAAAAAGAGAAAGAATGAAAACTAAAGAAAGAACTAAAGAAAGAAAGAACAAAAAAGAGAAAGAACGAAAAATAAAGAAAGAACTGAAGAAAGAAAGAACAAAAAAGAGAAAGAATGAAAACTAAAGACAGAACTAAAGAAAGAAAGAATGAAAGAACAAACAAAAGTAAGGAAGAACAAAAAGGAAAGAACAAAAGAACAAACAAACCAACGAAGCAAAGAAAGAATGAAAGAAAACTCATGAAAATATCGTCCAGAGAGATTTGGATTTCGTTCCGTCTCTAATGTCTGATCAAAGCGTTTTATAAAGTCAGTCTTGTTCTGTAGAATTTCGTAATATCGAGACTTTTCCCACAATATCGCAATAAATATCGTACCGTGAGGTTCAGATGGTGACGATATCGTATCGTGAGACTTGGATATCGTTACATCCCGGGTAAATCGTACACAGCTAAGGAATTTCAGTATTTCTGAATAGTAATTATATGAACAAAATTATTATATTGTTGCTTTGACGTTTAGTTCTTGTTTCGTCTTTTATGCGAGGTTTGTTTTTCTTTTCTAAACGCCCGTGGATGACTGAGGGTTTACACATGTGAACATAAAAGATTTAAAACTGAAAATCACATCCTGTCGTCTAAAGGAGGAGTGTTTTTAATTATCATCGTGGTTTTTGAGTATCGAATCCTTGGTGTCGCAATCGTGCTTGAAAATTTAGTATCAAATCTGTTCATGTTCACGGAGAAACGGCGAGTTACAGGTCAGATCTGTGGAGAAGTGGCCACTCTCACAGTAAGAATGCAAGTTCCTGAGCTATTTTTGAGCAATAAAAACACAAAAAATGAGACTCTATGTGAATCGACGCTCTCGTAAAATTTTCAAATCTTTTAATTTTTCCATCTGCCAAACAGAAGGTGCAGAAATGACACTGGACAGTTCCAGTCCAAGATCATTTACATCCATAAAAAATGTCTTAAACTAAAATCTTAACACTTATTTTGCGCATTTTATACATATAAAAAGTAAATAATCTTATACATTTAGCAGCCATTTGGTAAATATCCCTAAAAACAAGATAAATAAGAGTTTTTGTCCAGATTTAAGAGAATAAATCTTGTTTAGTTTTATGAAATTTGCAGTTGAGTTTGTTTCATACATAAAAATACAGATAATTTAGTTGAAATGTTCCCTGTGTGACTTTCCTCGTGACCCACCTGCCAGAAAAGTTACCCAGAGCTGCGTTAAATGAATTGAATTTTGTTCATTAGTCTCATGTGAGTAATTTTCTTTAGATGTATTGACTTTTGTAGCCAGATCATTTGCCTTTTTCCGACACATTACTTCTCATTTCCAAAAATCTGCTTTCGCTGATAAATTTGCTGACAGAAAATTGCTCTTGAAATAACCTGTTTGCCTGATTTATTTTCTCATTTCAAGCCAAATTAATACAGAAATAACACAACAGGTTCGGAAACGTGCGCCGCAAAAATGGTGAACGTTAAAATAGATTCGATTATTAAGATAAAAAAACAATAGATCTTGATTTGAGCAGCTTTGACGTGTTACATAAGCGGATCATTTTACCTTAAGGCGCCTTTTTCTTTAACTTTTCACCGTCTCCTTGTCTCCGTGGATACGCTGCTGTGTTGCAGAGAAAGCTCCTCAATCTGGCATTAAACTTCTCTTGCGTTTATTCAATTACGTGGGATTTTATTGCTAAAAAATACCTCCAGAAACCTGCTCTTTAATGTCTTTCTGTGAAGCACTTTGAGTTACTTTGTGGGCAGATTGTGCTAAATAAACTCGCTTTGCCTTGTGAGCGGACTCGCCTCTCCACAGATCTTACCAGTGGTGGGGTAATCCATGGAGGTGGATACGTTTAAGGCCGCACTGTGGAACATTTCGCAGATAAACACGCAGATAAATTAGTCCTACTCAAATAAGATTAAATGAAAGACTTCATTTGACAGAACATCTTTCAGTGAACTCAGACTTTTTCTAATATAGTTGAATAATTAGTGAATAAATCTAAACTAATCAAACTGTTTACGACTGTTTCGCGTTGATTATTCCACATTATGAAAATAAACTTGGTAATCACACTGGAGCAAAGGAGACGGGGATGGCGAAAGCTAAAAAAAATCATGACCGACCACCGAGCGTCGTTAACCGTTCAGTTTAAAATCTATTCTCTAAATCTATCGCTGTTTGAAATAACAGCATTTGGACTGGAGCCGCGCTGAAGATAAAGGTGTTAGTCGAGTGTCAGAAGCTCATCTGAAACATCACAGTGGCTCATTTCAGAAAATGACCGAAGAGACGGCGCTGATAGACTGAAGTCTGTCAGCACCACATATGAAGCATTTTACACGGACATGTAAGGCTCAGTTTAACCCAGCAGCCATGACTTTAGTCACAATGTGCACAAAACCGTGAGGATGAATCCAGGTGCCACAGGGGGGCGCCAGTCACAAAAACTGTCATGTCCTTAGGCAAGACACATCACCCACATTTCCTAGTGTGAAAGTGGTGTGTGTGTGAGTGGTCGGAGGGGCCGATGGTGCAGATTGGAGCCTCACTTCTGTCAGTCTGCCCCAGGGCAGCTGTGGCTACAATAGCAGCACCACCACCGGGTCTGGAGTGAATGAATAATGCTCTGTAAAGCGTCTTTGAGTGTCCAGAAAAGTGCTGTATAAAACTGATGCATTATTATTATTATTATTAAAACATCCATCAGTCGCCTATACGACAAAAGCACTAAAGCGCTGTAGAGATAAACAAACACAGAGAAAGCACTCGGCAGGACAGAGTTAGCAGTTAGCACAGTTAGCACGGTAGGTTGGCTTTTCTCCATAGAACTATAATAAAATCTGGACGAAGATGAAGATGAATCCAAGATGGCGCCCTGTTATTTTCAATGGCCTGTGCTCATTGGCGCATGACCGCAAAAAAGATTTTTATTTCTGCATTTACTTCCTTGTTTGCAGCCCAACGTCTGACGTCACAGCCCGAGACTGTTGGGCTGTGACGTCAGAAACGCAGTTCTGACCAATCAGAGCGCGAGCTGCTAGAGCGGAGCTAGAGCGGAGCTAGAGCGGAGCTAGAGCGGAGCTAGAGCGGAGCTAGAGCGGAGCTAGAGCGGAGCTAGAGCGGAGCTAGAGCGGAGCTAGAGCGGAGCTAGAGCGGAGCTAGCGCGGGCTCAGAGCGGAGCTAGGCTAACTTTTACAAAGCTGATTTTTAGGCGCTTTGACAATTAAACACTTTTTAAAAGTTCTTATTCCCTACAAAATCCCTACAAAATCCGACCTTTATGAAAGCTGTGGACGCTCTGTCAGCCGAACACGGGCAGGTTTATTTCTTAATGCTCTGTGCTTCTGTGGGAGATTTTTTCTTGGGCTGTAGCTGCAGTTCCTCACTCGGCCACACGTCAGTCTGGGGTCACGGATAGAGGGAGCGTGTCTTATCCAGCTCTTGTTACACATCCCTGCTTTTCTCACCTGTAGAAGAGGCTCGAGGGTGTCGCATTTTGAGGTGATGCATCATTGATAATGTGCCACTACTGTATTTTAACACTGTTTCACGCGAGGTACATTTGACACAATTGCGCCACGTCATTCTCAAGCATGAGTACGTACCCTAACCCATTTAACTGACGGTCAAAAAATGTTTGTTGCCGCCGGTTAACATCCCTAAATGGAGACACAGTGGCTGTTAATGGTCAGATCTATGGAGAAGCAAGCCTGCACATGTTAAAAATTCATGTTTTTTACGGTGTTTTTGAGCTATAAAACACCTGTAATTGAGCCAGTAAAAGGGAAATATGTTTAACGCTCCACTCTGGACCATTCCAAGTGAAGAAATAAGCACTTAGCGGAGCCTCTATCCTAAAAGTTACACAGCGCGGCTTTAAATTACACTGGCTTTTCTTGTTTGAGTCGAAGTAAATTTTTTACGACGCAGACTTTAGTGCCATTGTCTCAACTCGTGAAACGTCCTCGTTGAAGTGACTGGGGACAGCAGACGACAATAGCTTTTTATTTGTCTCCTTTTCCTCGTAAAGTGTAAAATCTCGCTCCCTCCAGCGCATTAAATCCTCCTTTGATCAGTCTGCGGAGGACATTCAACACAAACATGAATAATTAATTTGCAATTAAAGGTTACATCCTCTGCGAACCGCGCGCGTTTGATTTGGACGTTCAGCGGCTCGGCACGTGAACGACAAACGCCATCTTGGAAAAGCAGAGCCGGGTGACCTAGTTTTAAGGGAAAAGACTGAATTAGCAGAAACGGACTGAACGGAGGACAAACTCGTTAATGGGAAAACTCATTAAAACGTCTTTATGGTCATGTACAGGCATTCGCTGCAAAAGCACATCCACGTGTGCTGAAATGACTTGAATTCAGAAAGTGTTTGGAATAGTTTGGACTAATTTAAGTAAGGTTCAACATTATTTGGCTTTTAATTGAAGCTATTTTCTGATCTACAGAGCTTAAGAAATGTATTAGACACCACCCAGTTTAAGGTGTTTGCTGCTGCCATAATTTAACAGTATTTCTGTTTACCAAAATCTCTTTTTATGTTTCTTTAATGGTTAATCCGCCAGTATATGTACGATCTTCTTACCAAAACGATATCTTTAATGCTTAAATATAACTATTGTTGCTATCCATACATTTTCAAGTTTAATGTTTTCCAAAGTCTCATCCAAAGCCTCTGGGAACAGTGAGAAACTATTTGGAATTCAATAACAAAAGAGACATAAAAACAAACAAAACGACATGAAAACAAAGCAGCAAGGACTATTTTGTTATTCCAATTGGTTATTTTCCTTAACGAATACCAGAAATTGTTCATTTGAAACTTGTTTTTGATAAACTTTGAAGTTATTTGTGTTTTCTTGTTTTCATGGCAGGTGCTCGAATACATTTATTAGGCATTGTATGTGAGATTTAGAGCCAATCCCATTTCTAATTTCTACCCCTTTCCCCTTGGAACTGAGGAACAACGGGCAGGGGTAGAAAGTCAAACCCCTACATCTCCACCAACTTTTACATAAACTTCCATAAGCACAGGGATAAACTGTGAGAACTGTCAGAGGAACAACGCACAGACCATTGGAAAGAAACAACCTGAGCTTCTCTGAGGGTTAAACCAATGATATCGCTTCAGTTACTTGGGTTATAATATCCAAATAACTGTGCAGCACGGACACGAAACAATAATCAGACCCTATAAACAATTTTCCAGACTCACGGACTGCACAATCACACAGAAAACCCACACAATTCAGAGTCACTTTTCCACAAAACTCCATTCACGTTCACTCAGCTCAGTGTCCAAACTCCACCGGAAACTAAGCAATTCCAGTGAGTCTTAAAAGGTCCATAAGAGACACACAGTATGAACAACACAGTATTGCTCTGCTTAGAATGTTTCACACTGTGGCATTAACCCCTGAAGACCTAAGGGCAATTTTAATACATTTCTCCTCGCCTGGATTTTTTTCTTAATTTTGCTTTTAAAACTGCCCCTTTTACCCCTGATGAAGTGTTCTACCTCCTTTTGTTCAGTACAGCCTGTTATTTCACAATCTGCTGCTGTAGTTGTGTCATGAGGCTGTGATAAAAGCTACAGGACCAGAAATAGAAAAAACAGAAAACAAAATTCACACTTTTTTATACAAAACACACAGCAAACATGTAGAAACAACTTTTTGGAAATAAAAAATGCTTAATTTTGGGCCTTAGGTACAAAAATGCAAAATATCAAATAAGTAAAGTAAATTAAAAATCTCCTTATTGTCCTAAAAACAAAAACAAAAGTGTAATCACTCCATGACTTTCCTGGTCCAGTCCTGGAAACAGCTCCTGTCAGGTCCAGGGCCAGAGCCACAGCACTTCTGCATTTCCAGGTGTTTATTACATTTGGATTTGTTCATTTTGAGTGAAATAAACCTTTAAATAAAAATAGAAAGAGATGCACAATTACACACACCAAGATGTGTAATTTGTCATTAAGTAAGAATTATCTCCACTTAGAGTGACTTTTTCCCTCGTTATAAACACACACAGTCAGAGGAGTCGACCATCTTGACTCACTTCACTCTTTGGCAAAGTTTGGCTCGATCAAAATGGACGGAGTGCATGAGTTTGGGGAAAACAAAGTTCCTATTGGACACTCGTTTTGCTCACGTCATCACACAGCGTGAGTGTGACGTAGGATAAAGCCGCAGAAATGTACGGAAACCTCTATGTCTGCACTTTCAGAGGGGAAAAGGAAGTTTCTGTCTTTTTAGAAAGTTCTGCGCAGTTATAGAAAACATATTCCTCGTTATCATATACGATACAGTATCTGTCTTATCTTATCTCTATCTTATTCAATTACAGGTGTTTCAAAAATTGCTCAAAAAATACCTTGAAAACTCCATTCTATTGTTCTTAGTCCGTGTGAGCTCGCCTCTCCACAGATCTGACCTGTAACTAAACGTCCGTGAGCTCGTCTAAAACTCCACATTTGCCTCGTTCCCGCGTCGGTTCATATTTCAGTCTCACCTCGAATGTTAATACGTCTGGCTGTGTTTTGCGAAATAAATCGCTTCTCAAATTGCAGCCTGTGTCCTGCTCCAACGCGGTTCACTTATCCACGGGTTTCACCATGATGGAAACAAAAAAAATAGGCCGGTTGCCACAGGAAATTAACAATTCAAAACAAAATAACGCGTCTTTTGAATAGTTAAAAGTCCTCAAAATGGGAGCATGTAACAAGGAGCTGAAACGAGTGAACAGTTTGAGAATAATCTTCTCTAGAGTTAATTGTCTCGCCCTCCGGTCCGTACACATCCTCGCCGGGTCCCTTGAGCGTAATGTGAACTGAATCTTGATTTTCAGAAATAAATTGAAAATCCAAACCCAACAGCTATGTTTTTTCCCAAACTAATTCAGCCCTAGTTTCAGAATATCGTTTTGATTTCCTTTTCTCATTTCAATTAACGCATCGCCCCCATGGGTTTCAGAATGATGAAAGGTTTTAAAGTTGTTTCTTGGTCTTTTTGTCATCGAAATTAAAACCTTTTCCCTAGAGACATCCACTTTTTTTCTTTCCAAACACATCCTCACCTTGATCATGATGTGACCTGCAGCTTGATTTTGAAAAATCCACTTAAAAATCAAAACAAAAACCAATTTCAGACCTAATTTCAGAATATTTTAATGTATTTCCAATCCAAATCCACTTTATTTCTATAAGTCTATTAGTTTCCAAAGTGCTGCACAGAGATAAAACAAAAAGAATGCTAAAATGTGCTAAAATGTGCCAAAATCAAATTAAAGCAACACCATAAAAATCACAAAGTGGAATTAAATACATAAAATAAAATAAATAAAAGACACAGAGGACCACACAAACACACAAAAACACAAAAAAGCCAGAGGATAATAGTGGGTTTTAAGACGAAAAATTTGGATGAGGTCCGAGACGTCCTGTGGGGCCAGTCCATTTAAAGCTTTAAAAACAAACAATACAATCTTAAAGTGACAGTTTGGGTTTTTTGACATGAATCTGTTCGTCTCCGTCAGCAGAGTCTCATCAACACTGACTGACCTCCCGACAGCGTCTGAGCCGAGTTCTTCCCGGTTTTGGTGCTGATGAAAGTGTCCGGCAAGTTGGCTGGAGTCACGAAAATAAAGAGTTTTTCTTCTCAAAACAACATGTGTTCAAAAGAGTGAAACATTTGTGTCACAAAACATGAAAGGGGAAATAGTCAGAGCTCATAATCTCTTGGTACTATTTTCTCTCCGGTCGTATCACTGCGCTGCCTCCAGGTGAAGCAGCGCACGAATCCAACACTTTTTTCAGTAGTTCAGCAGTGTTTACGTGCTCAGACCAATGATGTGATAGAGCAAACGTGAGAGCTACAGCCATAAGTATATACTTGTATAAGCTATAGAAGAATATATATAAAAATGGTGCAGACTTGTGATTCTCCAGGCTGGAACAACAAAACTCCAGGTTCTTCAGCTCGTCCCTCTGTCCCTCCTCTCTCTCTCTGCTGTTCTGACTCCATCTGCTGAATTTGGGCATCAGTATATTCGGGTTCATAAAGATCTCCCCTTGGCTCTGTGCTAAAGGCCACGTCTTCATCGTCGCTGTCGTCGTCACACATGTTGTCGTGAACTTTCCGAGCAGGAAACACAGTGAAACAGGCGCAGCGCCACCTGGAGGCAGCGCAGTGATACGACCGGAGAGAAAATAGTACCAAGAGATTATGAGCTCCGACTTTTTCGCCATTCATGTTTTGTGATTCAAATGTGTCGCTCTTTTGAACACATTGTTTGAGGAGAAAAACACTTTATTTTCGTGACTCCAGCCAACCTGCCGGACACTTTCATCAGCACCAAAACCGGGGAAGAACTCGGTTCAGACGCTGTCGGGAGGTAAGTCAGTGCTGATGCGACACTGCTGACGGAGACGTACAGATTCATGTCAAAAAACCCAAACTATCCCTTTAAAATCAACTCTAAAACGAACTGGAAGCCGTTGCAACGACAGTAAAACCGGGCTAAAGTGCTTGCATTTTTTACTTCCAGGATTTTGGACGAGCTGTAAGCGAGAAAGTGCATTACCATCGTCTAAACGAGAGGAAATAAAAGAGTGTATGACCTGTTCAAATGATTTAAAAGATAAAAAAGGTTTAACTGTAGATGTTTTTCTCATTTCAATTAAAATACCTTCCCCTGACATCCCTTTTCTGCAGTGCTCATTGTCTCGGCCTCCTCCGGTCCGCACTCACCCCATGTCCTTGATCATAATGCAGGGTTATAAATAGACTCTCTGGTTCCCTGTGTAATTGCTCTGTTTAACCCAAAGCCTGCGCTCTGCTTTTGTTCAGCCAATAAGCACAAGCCATGGATCGAGACGGAGTACCAGGGCATCGTCATGGAGAACGACAACACGGTGCTGCTCAACCCGCCGCTCTTCGCCCTCGACAAAGACGCTCCCCTGCACTACGCCGGTAAAATACTCGCAGCAAAAACACGCAGCCGGGGCACGAGTGGACACAACACAACACTGAAATCTGTCCTCATCCATGACACAGCACACAGAGCTTGAGGAAAACAAAACCGAACTCAAATGAGGTGGATTTATGTAAGACACATTCAGATTCATAATAAAAACGAGACAATAACAACCCAAGGCTCATTTATTTAAAGGGACTGTTGTGAATTTTGGACATAGTTCCTCATTTCCAGGTGATCCAGAGCGTTGGAGACGTGTGGAGACACTTTTTTAAATCTTCCCTCCAGTCCTTGTATTTGCAGAGGTTGCTGGTGCTAGGCTAGTGCATGTCAATGGCCATAGTTGCCACTAAAAACAGTCTGACCCACTCCACAGACCCGAGGAAAAACTATTAGAACTCCAGACTGTCCATGTGAACGTCTGTGTCCACAGAATCACTTTAGAAGTAAAATCAACGTTGTATTTGAAGGATTTGTGTCTGAGCAGCAGCAGTGAGTTGTACTTCCTGATAGAAGCTCGACAGCGGCGACTGATATATGAGAAAATCGTCCCTCAACATGAGACGATTCATGCGAACATTTCAAACATGATTCTCTGGACACAGACGTTCACATGGACAGTCTGGAGTTCTAATAGTTTTGCTCTGTGGAGTGGGTCAGACTGTTTTTAGTGGCAGGACGACTATGCACTGGAAAAAAACAATCTTTAGGCAAGTTAAAATGACTTAAATTAAAAACGTTTTACTTTATTTGAGCAGATTCATCTTGACAAGTGAAATTATCTGCCAGTGGAATAAGTGTTTTTCTCTTAATTCAAGCAACATTTGATTTTATTTGTTATTTTAAGTGCAAAAAGTTGTTGTTTTTCTTATTTTAAGTGTAGGAAGATGTATTTTCTGTCATGGTTTGAGTGTGGCTGAGGACCCCAAAGCAGAGACAGAGGCGCAGGTAGATGTTTAACAGGTTTATTGCCGGGATTGTAGCATGTGGTGATGGGAGCTGGCTGGAGACAGACGGAGGGAAGACTCACAGGTAGACAGACTGGACGACAAGGGCAGGCAGGACGACATGGACAAGCAGGATGAGGACGTGGACGTGGACGTGGACAAGCAGGATGAGGACGTAGACAAGGGATAGAGGAGGAATGAACTGACACCGAACAAAGGACAAGGACAGAACCAAGTAGTGGGGCTGATTAGACAATTAGCTGCAGGTGAACCACCGAGCAGGTGATCCACACTGCAGCATGAGCCCAGCCACACCCCCGAGAGGAGCAGACGGACACAGAAGGGAGGAGAAACACATAACAAACACCAAACCCTGACATTTTCATATTTTAAGTACAAAAATCTTACTGCACTGGCAGATAATTTTACTTGTCAAGTGAAATTTACTCAAATAGCGGTAAAACTGTCTTAATCCAAGTAATTTTAGCTCGACTAGATTTGTTTTTTTGCAGCGTGGCCATTGACATGCACTAGCCTAGCACCAGCAACCTCTGCAAATACAAGGACTGCAGGGAAGATTTAAAAAAGTGTCTCCACACGTCTCCAACACTTCACAGTTAAAGACTAATTGGCGCCAAGATGCTTTAAGCCATGTTATAATGTTGTTACCTCATTAAAAACAGACCTGGAGTTGTGTTTTGTTTCATTCACACGTTTGAGTAACACTTTATTATTAGTCTGTCTACATCTCCAAAGCTCAACATGATTTGTACAATTTTTGATTCAATGTAGTGGTAGTTTACAAGTGAACAAGTCATTTTACCTTTAGTTTTACCTACAGAAATTGGCAATTCCAGGGCTGAAATTAAAAACACGGTGGAGCACTTCCTGTATTACCAACGTGGAACAGAGTGTTTTCTGTTTGAGAGAAGAACTCAGCCTAAATGTGCAGGGTGTTAAACATGTGTGAATGAAACAAAACACAACTCCAAGTGTGTTTTTGGTGTGGAAACAACATGCTGTAGATCAGAAAATAGCACAATATAGACCTGGCAAAATAATATTGAGTTAGAAAGTAGATCGTTTCAGATAAAATCACAATGATGACGTATTAAAACATGTATAAATACAGTTGAAGAGTCTACAAAAGCAAGAAAATGTCAGCCATAATGTGGCATCTGAAGTGACCCAACCTCTGTACCCAAGCAAAACGACCAAATTCGGTGAAAATATCCCAAAAAGTGACCCAACAATAGAAAAAAGAATCCATAATTTTTAGGGTTTACAGTTGAAATGTGAAAAATGAAAATAATGAATAGTCCTGATTTGATTTTAAACAATAATTAGTACATTACATTACATTATTATTACATGATTTGACCTCTTTAGACCCTGAGAAGAATAGTTTTTGTTAAGGATGGGACAAGATCTCGTGCCACAGATCCCACAAGATAAAATTCCCATAAGACTTTGCACACGAGGGATATGAGCTCGTGAGATTTTCTATCCATGTGTTTACATTTGTCTTAAATGAACAAAAATACTTATTGTTCAATATATGAAAGAAGGATCAGTATGATTTAGGGCCCAATATTTATTCTGTGTATAGTTTCTTTGCAATAATTAGTGGATTTTTGTTGTAATACGAAACAATTTGAGCTGCAGAAGGTTCAAAAAGTAACTTCTCTGTCTAAGTATTGCTTCATTTTGACATTTATTTGTCACTGCTCATGTCTTTTAATGGCACTGTCTATTAAAAGATCCATTTATCAGTAATAAGTCAATTAAATACTGTTCCACTCCAACTGTAGGCTTTTAACTGTGTGTTTTATTCGTATTTAATTGGTTTATGTTATTGAAAGGTGACCTTGGGCGTCCAGAAAGGCGCCTAATGAATAAAATGTATTATTATTATTTACTGGGATGATTCGGCTTTACATTTATTGTGTCAGTAGCATGAAGTAGTTTCAGTATTATTGTTTATTGCAGCATATCTCAAGAAATATATCACACTGGCCTAGACTTGCACATAGATTTGACTTTGTGATTTTCCCGTTTTGGTGTGAGGTTTGGTCGAGTTCTCCTAAAATATCTTGTGTACAAGGTAAATTAAACAAAACATGCACAGAAAATAACCTAAACTAAGAAGCAAAATAATAATAAGGACTGAAATATAACGAGTTTTGTGCCAAAAACGGGCCACGTAGGTCTATAAAAAAAAAAAAAAACAAGTGACGGACTAAGGGACACAATACACAACAAAACCACAAATGTCCCTAAACAAAAGTCACATAAACCTACAAACAGAATCAAGTGACAACTAAAAAAGACACAAAACAGAATCAAACTAAACTAGTGTCTCTCACACAAAGTTTAGACTAAAAACACTAATGAGACATGAACACAAAATGGCCACAAAGACCCACAACTCCGTGAAGTCGCCCCGTCAAACTCAAACCTGCACAAAAACTGTCAATCGTTTGTGCTGCAAAAAGTTTCATTTGTGCTGCAAAACGTTTCGTTTGTGCGATTCTGGTTCTTCAGATATTTGCAGTTTTGTTTTGGGCCGATGACGTCGTCCAGAACCTCAGAATGTGAAACAGCCTCAAAACAGGAAGAAAATTATAGAAAACATTTGTATTTCCTTTGTGCTGTTTTGTGCTGTGACAATTTACATTTGTGTGAGTTTATTTCTAAAATTATTCATTATTATTTCTGCAGTAATTATAGGACGTCATTTCTGCTCAGCTGACAGCGGCGACTTTAGCAAAACTCCACCAAACTAGTGAAGAGAAACGATCTCAAGCTGTGGAAAAGTCTGTTTCAGTCTTTAGTCATTTGCTTTTGATTCATATTTTATATAATGAAACAGACTTTTCCACAGCCTCAGATCGTTTCTCTTCACTAGTTTTGTGGAGTTTTGCCAAAGTCGCCGCCGTCAGCTGAGCGGAAATGACGTCATATAATTGCAGCAGAAATAATAATGAATAATTTTAGAAATAAACTCGCACATATGAAAATTGTCACAAAACAGCACTCACGAAATACAAACATATACTATATTTTTCTGCTGTTTTGAGGCTGTTTCACATTCTGAGGTTCTGGACGACGTCATCGGCCGAAAATAAAACTCCAAATATCTTAAAAACCAGAATCGGACAAACGAAATTTTTTGCAGCACAAACGAAGCGCAAACGACTGACTCCATTTTGGGCGTTTTAGTGCATTTTGAAGCTTCCTGTTGAGCACTGGCTGACCCCAATTTGACCTGTAAAAGAATCGTTTCTTCAATTTCTCCAAAACTAAAGAAGCACAAACGAAACTTTTTGCAGCACAAACGAAGCACAAACGATTGACATAGTTTTTGTGTAGGTTTTGAGTTTGACGGGGGAGTGTCCTTTAACAGTGGCAGGAGGCCGGAGGTGGGAGTGTCCGGGTGTTGAAGTGCTTCACCCATCAGGGACCAGGGCTCACAACAGGAATCTATATGACAAAACAAGACATTAAAACACACACAAACACAAATCAAAGAACTGGAGGCCTGGTGTTGTAACAGTACGCAGCAGTTTTAACCTATGATTCAGATTTAGCCGAACCGCACGCAGTCCAAACCGTGCTGTTCTAAAAGCCTCTGTCAGGGCCTTGGCTCGGTGCTGAATGATAAATAGGTCAACTCCTGCCGCCAGACGCAAACGTACTGAATCTGCAAATACAGAGGGGCACGTGGAATCAGGGCGGGTAATGTAACGACGACGTATGAAATCTGATCTTATATAAATGCAGGAATAATGGATATAGAGCATCAGAGCCACAAAAAAGAAGGACGGCGGTTCATTTAAAGCTCCGTCAGACTGTGCAGACTCGAAGTGCAGGGAAATGATGTGCAGGTGGTGAAGGAGCAGGTCAGTGGTCGTGTTTCGCAGGCAGCTCCAGGCCACGGAGGCGTGAGAGGTGAATAAATAATGCAGCGTGGAGTTGTTATTTTCAGTACAAGACGTTTTTAATTTAGCTACCAAAATACAGCTCATTTATTCGAGCAATGAAATATTACAATCTCAACTTGTGCTTTTTATTGGACATTATTACTGCAGCATTACAGTTATGCTCAAAAAGGAGTGAGAAGTGTAAACGTACAAACTTCTCCCTCTCACATTCTGCACACACACAGCTGTGACTAACTGCATGCTCATACAGCAGTGTTACCGTTCACGATTAGTACGTTTATTTGCAGTAATTACTTACATACATTCCTACTTTTTATGTTTGTTTAATATGATTCAACAGACACTTTGTTTAATTTTCTTTTTCCCCCTTGTTGCACACTCATCCTCCTTCTGAATACTTTGTTTTTGGGTTGGGCGGTATCTAAATTTTGATACCGTTAAACCTTCTCTACATTTTACCGGAGTATATGGTATTACCAAGACTGATTAAGAATTAATTATTTTGTGGCATTCAGAAACAGAGTCGCAGCTTTATATTTGAAGATGAGGCACAAGTTCTAATCAAACCAAACTTTGCAGCGCGTTCGATCGCATCAGCATCAGCGCACGAGCTGTTTTTATCAGCGCTTATACTGTATGCAAATGAGCTTTATGCAAATGAGCCATGAGGTTTGAAGTTTAGTTTGTGTAAAGCATAAACAAATGTGCCAAAGCTGCATTAAACACATTATTACTCAAAGTCTAGAATGAGTGGAGGAAATGTAGAGCGGTGGAGAGGACCGATCACAGCCCTTATGTCTGCGTCGTTTTCAGGCGTCGTTAGAAAGTTTGGGAGGTGCAGGTCGGTTTTAAACACGTTTGGATCAGAACCATAAATTGTTCTTTACCGTCTCCTCCGGGAAAGTCTGACTTCGCCCTCGGGAACTTTCTCCTCTTCAGCCTCGTCCCCTCTCGACTCTCGGCTTCAGTAAAGCGTCTCCGTCACAAACTTTTGGGCTCAACGTCGCACACGAAGCGTCAGTCGGGTTCTTTTCTTCTTCCTGCTGCGTGTGGATGGAAATCTCCGAGTGGAACCACGTTTGAAGAGGAGAGAGCGGAGGGAGAAAGTCCTGCTGTGGGTTTAGGTCCTTATGCAGATTTTTTTTAATGACGATAATGAAACTGATACCAAAACTACTGCGGGATACTGGATTACCACATTACCTCCCAACCCTATTTTGTATACATGTTATTTTTGTACAGTTGTTTAAAGCAGTTTATATTTAGGCAATTTTTTAGGTCTTCATTTAAATTGTTCCATAAATCAGCCCCACTTTGTGTGATACACATTTTTTCAGTGCTGTTCAGAAGAATATTCTTTTCAAGTTCATCTGGTTCCTTAAATTATGGCTTGCATCTCTATTGCAAAACTGGTAGTTGTTTGTGTTTAGCTTTATAAAGTAATTGTAATGTTTTGTAGTTCACTAAATCATACAATTTCAAGACCGTAATTATTACTTAAAGGTGCATTATGTAACGGTGGAGGGTTGTAGCAACTGATAACGTAATAATGGCCCATAACGTAATTCATTTGGCCAATTTTAAACATAATAAGCCCATGACATAATGACTGGCCAATAATGTAATAACTTGCATATCTGCAGATGCTGGTTTTGCCTCTGAAGTCTCATAGAACGACATTAAAGTTGTTTTTCTTTTGCATTTATTGAATTATTTCTATAGCATATCTTAAAGGGACAGTTGGGAATTTTGGATCATTTCCTCGTGAGCGTTGGAGACGTGTGGAGACACTTTTTTAAATCTTCCTCCAGTCCTTGTATTTGCAGAGGTTGCTGGTGCTAGGCTAGTGCATGTCAATGGCCATAGTTGCCACTAAAAACAGTCTGACCCACTCCACAGACCCGAGGAAAAACTATTAGAACTTCAGACTGTCCCTGTGAACGTCTGTGTCCAAAGAATCATTTTAGAGTCAAACCAACCGTTGCATTTGAAGGATTTCTGTCTGAGCAGCAGCAGGGAGTTGTACTTCCTGATAGAAGCTCGTCAGTGGTGACTGATATATGAGAAAATAGTCCCTCAACATTCGACGATACATGCGACGCAAGGTTAGTTTTATTTCAAACATTATTCTGTGGACACAGACGTTCACATGGACAGTCTGGAGTTCTAATAGTTTTGCCTCGGGTCTGTGGAGTGGGTCAGACTGTTTTTAGTGTTTTTAGTCGACTATGGCCATTGACATGCACTAGCCTAGCACCAGCAACCTCTGCAAATACAAGGACTGGAGGAAAGATTTAAAAAAGTGTCTCCACACGTCTCCAACACTCTGCATCACCAGGAAATGAGGCCCTATGTCCAAAACTCTGGACTGTCCCTTTAAAAACATGCATTCTTACTGAGTGAGAGTGGGCTCTCCTTTCCACAGACCTGTCTTGGCCTAGTGACTATAGGATAAGTTAAATCCCATACTGTGGAATAATCCCTGTGAAACTATTACATTCAGGAAGTGCTCTGCTGTGGTTTTAAACTCCACACGCACAAGAATAAAAGGTAAAAGGAACCTGTTAACTTTAAACTACCGCTTCAACGTGGAACAGAGCATTTGGAGCTTCAGACTAACAATACAACATTAATGAAAGACGTGTGAATGAAACACAACACTACTCTGGGTCTGTTTTTGGTGAGGTAACAACATTCTAACATTGCAGACAGTGGGCGAGACAGATAATTGAATTTGTTAAACATCTAAAATAAGCCAGTCCGTTCATTAATAGCAGGTCTACAGTCGTTGGCAGTGGCACAAACCAAACTCGAGTGTGTCTTGTGATGTCAGTGTGAGCTGTGATTCCCAGTAGGGCGTCCAAATATTAAAAGCAGTGTATTCGCTCGCTCACTATTTATAGACTCTCTTCAAAGTGTAATTCTAGCTGGTTTTGCCGGAGCAGCAGCCTGACTCCTCTGCAGCTTCTCCACCGGGCATTTCACATCTGCTTAAAGCTGAACTCCGGCACATTTGAAGCTAAAGTCTGTTTCTAGAGGAGGTCGAATTCTGTCAGAAACCAAAAAACGGCACAGATCAGTGTTTCCTCGGTGGAGATCTCACTGTGGCAGTGAGTCTGTCAAGGCAACAAACTAGTGTAGTGATGGGGGCAAGTTCTGAACTTCCACGTAAAACACCAATTTGCTTCACACTGAAGAAGCTTAACACCACTTTAACCCATCTTACAACAGCCACGAGTCTAACAAACAAAACGCTCTGCCTGGTTCACTCATTAGTGTCTGGAAACGTTACAAAACAACTTTATAAGCAGCTTTAGCATTAGCTTGTTGAGTTCCCACTGCACAGGCCAAAGCCCAAAAGACTCGATTGTCGACTCCAGCGGTGACGAGAGGCTCGAGCCGCCAGAAGCAACAAGTGAGAATCGACTACTGACGGAGAAGAAGAGAAACTGAAAGTTGTTGGAAGAAAATGGTTTGGGATTGTATTTTATTTTTCAAAAAATATAATTGACACGTAAATAAATGGGATTAGAAACGTCATCGGTGATCGAGTCTTTTGGGCTTTGGCCTGTGCAGTGGGAAATCAACAGAGGGAAGTGTGAGGTGCTTATAAAGTTGTTTTCTAATGTTTCCAGACACTAATGAGTGAACCAGGCAGAGCGTTTTGTTTGTTAGACTCGTGGCTGTTGTCAGATGGGTTAAAGTGGTGTTAAGCTTCTTCAGTGTGAAGCAAATTGGTGTTTTACGTGGAAGTTCAGAACTTGCCCCCATCACGACACTAGTGTGTTGCCTTGACAGAGTCACTGCCACAGTGAGATCTCCGCCGAGGAAACACTGATCTGTGCCATTTTTTGGCTTCTGAGAGAATTCAACCTCCTCTAGTGACGGACTTTAGCTTCAGACATGCAGGAGTTCCCGTTTAATCGCTGTGTTCTTGTCTAAACAAGTGAAATTAACGTAGAAAATCAGTTCTATTTGTTAGAATGAAGTGGTAGTGTTTTAAACTGTGTGTTTTTAGACGAACGTGCTTCAAAATGTGAGTCCAATATCTTCACCACCGCTTCATGCTAAAGCCGTGGTATCAGTAGCGTCACATGATCCTCACTGACCGGTTTCCTGGCTCTCAAACTGCTGAGCGCGCACTTCTAATAACCTTTATAGTAATTCTATTTTTGTCAATTTTGATCCATTTCTGTACAGTTCCAGCTGCAGTGGTCAAAATTGTAGCTGAATTTCATTTATCTGCAAGGACATTTCTATATTTGATTGTGAAAATTTAATGCTGCACTGTAAACCCGAAGGTGCAAAGTAATTATTAAATAGATAATGTGTACAGTTTTAAAAATAGTCCTAACTTAATTATGTCAAGTTGCTGTAACATATTCTTCTTTTTGAGTAATTATAGCATTTTTTGTTTTTATTAAAGTGAACTATTGTGGGTACAACTAAAATAGATGAGGTACAACTTAGTAGAATTAAGTCCTGTTATTTCTATTGTTTCAAATAGGGATGATTTAAAAATAAACTTAATTTATATAGTACGTGCAAAATACAATTTCAAAATGACTGAGTTGCCTCAATAGAAAACTATGAGCCATATTAACTGCAAATATTTGTGTTGAGGTAAATTGAGCACTTTTACTTCAGCTGTTTTCAAAAGGTACAAGCAGCAAGTCCAACGTTTTAAGTTCATCAACTTAAAATCACTGAGACAATCGATTTCTTCAATTTTTTGGAGTTCTGGTAACTTATTCAGGTTTGCAGTGCACTATTTGTGGATTAAAGTCTATTCAGATCTATTCAGTCTAATGTAATAAATTGTTAAAAACTCATTTAATCACAACTAGAATAAAAATCACGATTGCAAGAAATGGTTCATTCACTGTGCAGGAGTCTATATAACTCAATGACAGATTTACTGTTTTCGAATTACCAAACCCACAAACGTTGGATTTTATTATGTGTTCAGAATTGACTGGTTCCACAAAACTGACACAAATCTGTCCCTTCAACTAACACGAATGATCTTTTTTGGGTTGATCGTTCTTTGGCATCACTTTGTGAAGCTAGAGGCTCTATTCACACTCACGTCACAAACCAGGAAGACGTTTAGAAACGTGATGACGACTTCCGGTGTAGTTCCCGACACTGGGCTCAACCAACTGTGATCAAATTAGGGCTGTCAATGTGAACGCGTTACCACATGCCATTAATCACAAAAAATATTACATTGCATATTGCATTTTTTTAACACAGATTAATCACAGTTTATTCTGAACGCTCGTCTGTGGAAAGTGCAGATGGTCCTGAAAGGCGGCGCAGGTTATTAGGTCAGTGATCAGGTCCATACGGATGTGAAGACGACAGATGAGACTGTGACTGGGGCTCAGGGCAAATTTCTCTGCAAAAAACTGCCCCACGGGACTTTAGATCAAACTAAGGGAGTTTGCAGATGTTGCAGTGATGAACTCTGTTTCCACAGAAGCACAACAAGTTTAAAACACCATCTTAAAGCAAAACTCAGGTTTGATTCAGCGGCAGCAACGACGCTACTTGGACCAACAACAAGCAACAAGCTGAGCACAACAAACAGCAGCAATGCAAACAAAACTACCAGCAATAAGTTGACCAGCGCCTTTACAAAATGTATAGGCACAGCATGTTAAAAATGTCAGTAATGTAACTTTTTGATAGTAAATTGCAATTTTGTCAACAGTTTTTGGTCATTTTTTTTTGAAGAATAACTGCCATTAATTGTGATTAATCAAAATTCTAAAGTGTGATTAATCTGATTAAATAAATTAATCGTTTGACAGCACTAGATCAAACCCACTGAAATAAATGTGATCGTTGGTAAAATGAAGCCTGCAGACATATGTGCTGGTTGGAATCGTCTTGAATTCGGCGCCCTCGTCTCTTCTAATCGCATGTACCCAGTGCACTCGGAGCAGTGCGTCAGTGGGGAAGTGATGAAAACTAAGGTATGGCTGTAATTGTTGATTAGCTGGACATAACGGAACGCTACAATGATCTTTAGATGAAGAAAACCGGGTCATTTTCTCATTTTTCCTGGATTTTCTCAGACTTACTGTCGCAAACTAGAGCCCGGAGGAAGTTGTAATCACATGTTTCCAAACTTCTTCTGGTTTGTAAGTGTGACTAAAGCCTATTGCAAAAGAATTAACTTTGTTTATTTATTCTGACAGAGAAAACTTTGAACTTCGTGCCAGTTTTTGTTTCATGTGGAAAGGCCCGGTAATTAGAGACTTTAAACTGTAAACCAGGCCAACAAATCTGCAATTTGACAAGTAAACGGCAAATTTCGCCATAGAAATGTGACCTGTCCCAAAGCTCCATTTAATTTTAGATTATAGTGTTGTTACAGAAGCATTACGTATTCATCAGTTTCAGAATAATCAAACATTTGGGCTGTTTCCATAGTGATTAACAACTACAAACAAACATATCTATATATATATCCATAACAGGAAGCTGAAACCCATCCCCAATCTTTTGTGTTTATGTGTCATTTCTCCAGGCGAGATCTGCGGCTTTAAGGTGCACAATGGTCCGTCGGGGTCCGGGTCGGTCCAGTTTGAGGCGGTGGTGTTGGACCGGTCCACAGGAGAGGGTCTGGTCCGGTCCAAAGAGCCTCTGGACTGTGAGAGCCAGCGCGAGCACAGCTTCACCATCCAGGCCTACGACTGCGGAGAGGGGCCCGATGGAGTCAACAGCAAGAAGTCCCACAAGTCAGTGGTGTTCACACTTTTACTTTATTATATTTGCAGCACATAGACGGGCTAAGTACCTTTCTAAAATACTCCAGCTCCTGAATCTTACATTTTTCTGTACTTATTCCTATATTAACCCCTGAAGAACTAAGGGCAATTTTAGCACATTTCTCCTCGCCTGGATTTTTTCATAATTTTGCTTTTAAAACTGCCCCTTTTACCCCTAATGAAGTGTTCTACCTCCTTTTGTTCAGTCCAACCTGTTATTTCACAATCTGCTGCTGTAGTTGTGTCATGAGGCTGTGATAAAAGCTACAGGACCAGAAAGAGAGATGGACAAAATAATAATAAAATAAAATCCACATTTTTTTTTATACAAAACACACAGCAAACATGTAGAAACAACTTTTTGGACATAAAAATGCTTAATTTAGGGCCTTAGCTACAAAAATGTAAAATATCAAGTCTGTAAGTAAATTAAAAATCTCCATATTGCCCTAAAAACAAAAAAAAGTTTAATCGCTCCATGACTTTTCTGGTCCAGTCCTGGAAACAGCTCCTGTCAGGTCCAGGGCCAGAGCCACAGCACTTCTGCATTTCCAGGTGTTTATTACATTTAGATTTGTTCATTTTGAGTAAAATAAACCTTAGAAAGGGATGCACAATTACGCAGACAAAGATGCTTAATTTTCCATATATGTGAGAATTAACTGCACTTAGAGCAACTTTTTCCCTCGTTATAAACACACACAGTCAGAGGAGTCGACCATCTTGACTCACTTCACTCTTTGGCAAAGTTTGGCTCGATCAAAATGGACGGAGCGCATGAGTTTGGGGAAAACAAAGTTCCTGTTGGACACTCGTTTTGCTCACGTCATCACACAGCGTGAGTGTGACGTAGGATAAAGCCGCAGAAATGTACGGAAACCTCTATGTCTGCACTTTCAGAGGGGAAAAGGAAGTTTAAGTTTAAGTTTAAGAATGACAGTTTCTCCTCGCATTTGTGTTGGTTTCTTTGTTCAAACAGCAGGGACTCAACACACAATACATTTTTGCATATACATGAGTCGGGCCAAACTCGGCTTGGACCCGGAAATAAAATGATGATGTGACTTACAAGCTCTATGACGCTAATATTTTTGAAAACTTGATTCTTACCACATGTTCTTGGTCGGTTGCATCTGTATAACAAAGAAAATTTCCACTTGGGGATGAATAAAAGAAATTCTGATTCAGATATTCCCTACACACACTCTGACAATGAGCGCATTACTGCCAACTACTGTAGTGGATGTGCAATTACACTTTATTCTAGTACGGGGAAAAAAAAGCATGTTCCCCCGGCACCGCCTCACTATTTGAGAAGGACTGGCCCAGAATGACAAAGAACACAGACCATAAACCTGACGCCCTGACGCCGCAGTCTGAAACCAGCTTTCATTAGTCATCATAAGTCTGTTTTTAAAGGTGCACTGTGTAACTTTTCTGCAGTGAATGGGACAGTCTGACACTGAACTGATCAGGCGAAACCACAAGGACGATTTTACAAGTCAGATTTGTGGCGAAGGTGAAATCTGTGGTGAAGGTGACATCACTCGCAGTTTAAAAATGTTTTTCACTGTATTTTTGAGCAGCAAAAACACCCATAATTAACTCTGAAACCAAGATAAATTTGGTTATAGTTTGGAACTTTTTAAGCAAAGCCACAGAGCCAGGAAAAGGTATGTGGGGCACTTTTAATCCTCGAAGACCTACGTTATCGTATATGATTCCGAGGAATATGTTTTCTATAACCGCGCAGAACTTTCTAACGGTAAAAGACAGAAACTTCCTTTTCCCCTCTGAAAGTGCAGACATAGAGGTTTCCGTACATTTCTGCGGCTTTATCCTACGTCACACTCACGCTGTGTGATGACGTGAGCAAAACGAGTGTCCAACAGGAACTTTGTTTTCCCCAAACTCATGCGCTCCGTCCATTTTGATCGAGCCAAACTTTGCCAAAGAGTGAAGTGAGTCAAGATGGTCGACTCATGGGACGATTACACTTTTTTTTGTTTTTAGGGAAATAAGGAGATTTTTAATTTACTTACAGACTTGATATTTTGCATTTTTGTAGCTAAAGCCCTAAATTAAGCATTTTTTTATGTCCCAAAAGTTGTTTCTACATGTTTGCTGTGTGTTTTGTATAAAAAAGTGTGGATTTTATTTTATTATTATTTTTTCCATCTCTATGTCTCTTTTTTTCATCTCATTTCTGGTCCTGTAGCTTTTATCACAGCCTCATGACACAACTACAGCAGCAGATTGTGAAATAACAGGTTGGACTGAACAAAAGGAGGTAGAACACTTCATTAGGGGGTAAAAGAGGCAGTTTTAAAAGCAAAATTAAGAAAAAGAAATCCAGGCGAGGAGAAATGTACTAAAATTGCCCTCAGGTCTTCAGGGGTTTTGGATTTTGGATGAATTTTGAAAGGTCGTAGACGTAATTTTCATTATTTCTCACTAAAACACTAAATATTTGAAACAGGAAACTTGGCAAAGATTGAACAGCCGTCCTGTTTTGGGTGCGTCGTCTTATATCTTCAGAGAAACGGTTAATTGCGGTGAATTATTACAACATTATCCCCGTTTATAACTGATCTCGAGTGCTTAAAATAGTGTCTGGAAGAAGATGCAACCTAAAACTAAACGACACAAACTTATCTCCAGATTCATCGCAGAAATAATGACTGGGGAATATTGTTTTCTCCTTGTCGTCAGAACAGATACGCGGAGGAAGGAGTTTGCCATTTCCTCTCATTCAGGCAATTAAACAGAATGAGTCACTGAGAGTTAAATAAACACGGCAAATTGAAATGAAAATGAATCGGTAATTTCGGAATCACAACGTCGAATTTTATAATTAGAGTGAAAAATAAGCCGTATTAACTTACAATTATTGATTATTTGGCTTGTTTTGTTATGCTAATCTGCTTGAATTATGAATATTTTGCATTTTGATAAGTTTTTAGGAAGTAAATATGTAAAAAATGAAGCTTTATTCAGCCTGTGTGGGTCAATAGGGGAATGTCGGTGTCTAAATGAAGCGAAAGCCTCGTGAAAACTCCCCGAAGCGTAATTATCCACGACTCGAAGGTGTAAATGAGACTCTCTCTCTCTCTCTCTCACACACTCTTTTCCATCACTCTCTCTCTCTCTTTCTTCTCTAAGTGCCCTTCACCCCATCGTCTCTCGCTCTTCTGTAACACAATAAAAACATTTATCTACGTATATCCTGGTTTGTAAAGTGACGTCCCGGTTTTCTCTCTCTCCCTCTTTCTCTCTTTCTCTCTTCTATCAATCTCTTTCTGTCTCTTTCTCTCTCTCTGCCTCTTTATCTATACTTTTATTTGTAATATTATATATAACTCTCCTTCTCTCTCCCTCTCCCAGTTTCTCTCTTTCTCCCTTTCTTTCTCTCCTGTAATATAATAAAAACATGTCTATCCATCCTTCATTTACCTCTCTCTCTCACTCCCCTCTTTCTCTCCCTCTCTCTTTTGCTCTCTCCATCTCTCTCTGTTGTAATATACAAAAACTTGCCCTCCTCTCTCTATTTCCTTCTCTCCATCTCTCTCCCACTCTTTTCTCCTCTCTCTTCATCTCTACATCTCTATCTCCTGTAATATAATAAAAAACTTTTCTCTCTCTTGCTCTCTCTCTTTCTCGCTCTCCCTCTTGCTTCTCCTCCCTCTCTCTCCATCTCTCTTTCTCTCTCTCTTCATCTCTCTCCTTAATATAATAAAAACATTTCTCTCTCTCGTCTCTCTCTCCTGTAACATACTAAAGCATTTCTCATCATCCTTTATTTACCCCTCTCTCTATCCCCCTCTTTTCCCTCTCTCTCTCCATCTTTCTCTCTATTGCTCCATCTCTCTCTCTCTCTCTCTCTCTCTCTCTCCTGGAATATAACAAAAACTTTTCTCTATATCCTTGTTTATCCCCCTCTCCTATCCTCTCTCTCTCCCTTTCTCATCTCACTCTCTTCATCTCTTTTCTCTCTCTCCATCTCTCTCTCTTTCTCTCTCTATCTCCATCACTTTCTCCATTTCTCTCCCGTAATGTAAGAAAAACATTTCTCTGTCTCCTTGTTTATCCCCCTCTCCCTCTCTCTTCTCCTCTCTCTTTCTCTCTGCATTGCTCCATCTCTCTCTTTCTCTCTCTCTCCTGTAACATACTAAAACATTTCTCTCCATCCTTTATTTACCCCTCTCTCTGTCCCCCTCTTTCTTTCCCTCTCTTGTTTTCTCTCTCTCCATCTCTCTCCCGTAATATAACAAAAACATTTCTCTGTCTCCTTGTTTACTCCCCTCTCCCTCTCTCTTCTCCTCTCTCTTTCCCTCTCCATTTCTCCATCAGTCTCTTTTTCTCTTCTGTAATATGATAAAAAAAAACATAAAACATTTTTATATCCTTGTTTACCCCTCTCCTCTTTCCTCTCTTCCTCTCTCTCCATCTCTCTCCTGTAATATAACAACACATTTCTCTGTGTCCTTGTTTATCCTCCTCTCCCTCTGTCGTCTCCTTTCTCTTTCTCTCTCGTCTCCTCTCTTTCTCTTTCTCTTTCTCTCTCTCTCTTTCTGTCTTGTATTATAACAGAAACATTTCCCTGTGTCCTTGTTTACCCCCTCTCTCTCTCCCTCTCTTCTCCTCTCTCTTTTTCCTCTCCCTCTCTCTTCTCTTTGTCCATCTCTCTCTCCCTCCTGGAATATAACAAAAACATGTCCCTGTGTCCTTGTTTACCTCCTCTCTCTTCTCTTCTCTCTTTTTCCTCTCCCTCTTTCTCTCTCTCCATCTCTCTCCCTCTCTCCTGTATTATAACAAACATGTCCCTGTCTCCTTGTTTACCTCCTCTCTCTTCTCCTCTCTTTTTCCTCTCCCTCTCTCTTCTCCTCCTTCTCTCTCCATCTCTCTCTCCTGTATTATAACAAAAACATGTCCCTGTCTCCTTGTTTACCTCCCTCTCTCCTCCCTCTCTCTTCTCCTCCTTATCTCTCTCTCTCTCTCTCCTGTATTATAACAAACATGTCCCTGTCTCCTTGTTTACCTCTTCTCTCTTCTCCTCTCTTTTTCCTATCCCTCTCTCTTCTTTCTATCTCTTTCCATCTCTCTCACTCTCTCCTGTAATATAACAAAAACATTTCCCTGTCTCCTTGTTTACCTCCTTTGTCTTTCTCCTCTCTTTCTCTCTCTCCATCTCTCTCTCTCTCCTGTATTATGACAAAAGCATGTCCCTGTCTCCTTGTTTACCTCCTTTCTCTTTCTCCTCTCTTTCTCTCTCTCCATCTCTCTCTCTCCTGTATTATGACAAAAGCATGTCCCTGTCTCCTTGTTTACCTCCTCTCTCCTTCCCTCTCTCCCTTTCTCCAGGGCGACGGTGCACGTGCGCGTGAACGACGTGAACGAGTTTTCCCCGGTGTTCGTGGAGCGTCGCTACGAGGCGTCCGTCCCCGAAGGCAGTCTGTCCGAGCGGATCGTGCGAGTCGAGGCCCTGGACGCCGACTGCTCCCCTCAGTACAGCCAGATCTGCTTCTACGACATCATCACCCCCAACGTGCCCTTCGCCATCGACAACGACGGTGAGCGCGCCGTGGCAACGCGCCGTGGCAACGCAAACGGACGACACGCTGCACAAACACAAAAACACACTCTTATGTTGTTCATTAGACAGATGATCCTTTAAAGATGATCCTTTATTGTTTCCCGTGGGCGAATTTTGTCTCGGGGCAGAGGGTCAAAGTTTAACGCAAAGACAGGACGACACGGCAACATAAACAACACACAAACATCCTCCACAGAACAGAAATACAGTCGTGGCCAAAAGTTTTGAGAATGACACAAATATTAGATTTTCACCGGTTCTGCTGCTGCTTCAGGGTTTTTAGGTGTTTTTCTCACATGTTTTTATGTTTTACTGAAATACAATTACAAGCATTTCATGAGTATCAAAAGCTTTTATTGGCAATTACACTGAGTTCATGCAACAAGTCAATATCTGCAGTGTTGATCTTCTTTTTCAAGACCATTGCGACTAAATCCTGACTGAGGCCGTCCGTTCTTGCATCATCAGCGCTTTGAGTTTGTCAGAATTTGTGGGGTTTGACCACAAGTTCTCAGTGGGATTAAGATCTGGGGAGTTTCCTGGACCCAAAATCTTTATGTTTTGTTCCCCGTTTGTTCCCTATTACGTTTGCTTTATGGTGAGATGCTCCATCAGGCTGGAAAAGGCTTTGTTCATCACCAAACTGCTCTGGGACGGTTGGGAGACGTTGCTCTCGGAGGAGATTCTGGTACCAAAATGAATATTTGTGTCATTCTCAAAACTTTTGGCCACAACTGTAGATAAGAGACCAAATATGAGCACGAGTGATCCAGGACCTTTAAGGCATCACAATCTTGTATTCATAGTTGCACATTCCCTAAGCCTTTATTTATTCATTATATATGTTATTACTGAACGCACTCAAAAATGTGTTTAATAGTTCATAGTTTAATAGTTTTAATCGTTTTTTTCAGCCTTACAATCTATGCTTAACCAGAAAATCACTTGGTTTGATTATACGTTTTGAAACGTGATCGATCCTACACATAAGCAGCCTAAACTATATAATTAAAAATGTCCTCAAGCGTAAAAAAAAATATTAAAAAGACTTTCTGGACTAATTTCCTGCATGATTCAGTGGAAGCAGAATGTTAAAAGCACTTTGTAAGGTCTAAACATCTGTGAAGCTTTTAAAATGCCTCAGAAGTGAAATAAATCCACAGAGAGCGATCCAAGTGCAGTTAAAAACTCTTAACTGAGTATTTATACATAATTGAGGACATACAAAAAGTACAAAAAGGGAAACTTTAACAGGTAAGGTGACAGGAGGTCAAAAAACTGTTTGGCTCCACTCCACACTCCCATGGTGCACCTGTGCTCGCCTTAAATAAGGAGCCACAGACCACAAAATAATGCAAAAAATAAACATTACTCAGGTAAACTAATGATTAACATTAGCAATAATTAAATAAAAGAAAAATGTAAACAAATCCAATTATTTTTAAGCAAATAATCAACAAATAACCATAAAGAAAAATACCCAAATTACCAAAAATCATGCATTTAAAGTAAATATTAACTCAAACAAAATAGGAATAAGTATCTCAGTAATGAAAATATTACAAAAAAATTACAAGGCTCCAACACACGACTTTGAAACTTGAGATTGGCCAAGAGTGAGTCAGGTTTGTGGAGATGCAAGCCCAAGATGCATTATGTTTTTCAGTCAGAAAACATCCAAAATGATAAAACAAACAAATTTATATGCATTTATTCATTATACATGTACATATTAGGGTGTTAAATGGTTAAAACGGAGGACTAAACACTATATTTCATAACGAATCTGATTTAAAATGAAGACTTGACTAAACAGATGTGGTGGTGTCATGGCCCTTCATTGCCGCTTGCAGGTGTAACTAGACTCAGAAACAAATAACCACAAAAGTTTTGGGAGAAAAAAGACATTTTAACTTTTACCTAAAATGCTAAAACAACATGATTTTCTCTGAGCTTTCATGACGTGTTTTTCCATTATTTTCCGTTATTTTCCTCGCCCTCGTCTAACCACACGCCCTGTTTCATATTCCGCGCAATAATCACAGACTAAACTCCTAAATAAATGAAAAACAAGCAGCAGCCTCTGGGGGAATGTTGATGTGGGAGCAGAAACAGAGCGCACTGTTAATTCTTGCAGCAGGTTGACTCCGAAATCTGTTAAAAATAACGTGCGTGCGGAGGCGGACTCTTACTTTACCTCTGCAGAAACACCAGAGCAGCTGCTGCGTTTTATTTAGGTTTAACTGGATCCTCCACCTTTTTCTGGCCTTCATTGACTGCTCCGAAGAACATTAATTATAAGAAGCATTTGCATAGAAACCAGACTTTTGTGATTCAGCTGATGATGCAGAAGTAGCACTAAAACAGGACTAGAAAGAATTAAACTGAACCTGCCCACGTGTGTTTTTTCAAGTTGTAGCTAAAAGAATCATGCATTAAAGTTGAACTCCGGCACGTTTGAAGTTAAAGTTCGTTTCTAGAGGAGGTGGAATTCTGTCAGAAGCCAAAAAACGGCACAGATCAGTGTTTCCTCGGTGGAGATCTCACTGTGGCAGTGAGTCTGTCAAGGCAACAAACTAGTGTAGTGATGGGGGCAAGTTCTGAACTTCCACGTAAAACACCAATTTGCTTCACACTGAAGAAGCTTAACACCACTTTAACCCATCTTACAACAGCCACGAGTCTAACAAACAAAACGCTCTGCCTGGTTCACTCATTAGTGTCTGGAAACGTTACAAAACAACTTTATAAGCAGCTTTAGCATTAGCTCGTTGATTTGCAAAAAGCCCAAAAGACTCAATTGTCGACTCCAGCGGCGGCGAGAGGCTCGAGCCGCCAGAAGCAACAAGTGAGAATCGACTACTGACGGTGAAGAACATTAGAAACTTAAAGTTGTTGAAAGAAAATGGTTTAGAAATGTTTTTTTTTTTTTAAATATAATTCATTCGTAAATAAATGGGATTAGAAACGACATCGACAATCGAGTCTTTTGGGCTTTGGCCTGTGCAGTGGGAAATCAACAGAGGGAAGTGTAAGGTGATTATAAAGTTGTTTTCTAACGTTTCCAGACACTAATGAGTGAACCAGGCAGAGCGTTTTGTTTGTTAGACTCGTGGCTGTTGTAAGATGGGTTAAAGTGGTGTTAAGCTTCTTCAGTGTGAAGCAAATTGGTGTTTTACGTGGAAGTTCAGAACTTGCCCCCATCACTACATTAGTTTGTTGCCTTGACAGACTCACTGCCACAGTGAGATCTCCACCGAGGAAACACTGATCTGTGCCGTTTTTCGGCTTCTGACAGAATCAACCACCTCTAGAAATGGACTTTAGCTTCAAACGTGTCAGAGTTCAACTTTAATTATAAGAATCATTTGCACAGAAACTTTAGACATAGTGTGATTCAGCTGATGATGCAGAAGTAGCACCAAAACAGGACGAGAAAGGATGAAACTAAACCTGCCCACGTGTGCTCTGGAGAAGATCCTTTCCATCTGCAAAGTGGTGATTACGAGTGTGTTTTTTCTAGTTATAGCTGAAAGAATCGTGCATTAAAATAACAACGAAACAGGAATGAAAAAGCGAACGTTCTTCACTCACGTCCACCACAGCTCGAGGTCAAAGGTGATTTTCATCTGCGCAGCTCAGGCGGCGGCCGTATATTCCAGTAGAAAATACGACATGAGGGGCCATTTATGTGCAATTTTCTACTCAACAAATCATATTTACTCTAATTCCCAGAGCACATGAAGGCGGCGTGGAGGTAAACAGCGGCTGAGTGGTTAACGCTCACGCACAAACCTGAGGGCTGATGACTGGGCTGCGGCTGATTGTCTCTAATAACTATATTGACTTATCGTTAAATACAGTGTATGAACCTGGAACATTATTTTTGGGGCGTCAATACTTATTATATAAACATTTATACATCTTCCTCGCACAGTAAAGGGTCAATTTAAGTCAGTTTTATAAGGTTCTGTACCGATTTATAACTTAAAAAACGTGACAGAACTAAAAGAACTAGTTCATTGTAAACAGTTGTTGTTTTATTTATTGACATTTTCAGTTTATATCAAATATTCTATAAAGAAATAATAAAAAACAAGCTTATTGTTGGTGCCAAATAATCAATTAAAATACACTGTAAGTGTCACATGCAATAAAAGAAAAGAATATAGATAAAATAAACAAATAAATCAATCAATTTACATTCAAATTCTATGACGTACATAACAATAACATGTAAATAAAGTAGTTAAATAATAATAATAACAATTATAATAAATTAAAACATAAAATTCAAGATAAAACATTTTAAAAATATATATATATATTTAAAAAAAAACAACAACAACAACAAGAAGATACAAACCAGAGAGCTGCAAATTTTAATGAAACAGGTGAAAAATGTTGTGTTGTCGGATGCAGGTTCATGTGGGAACAAAAAACAGGGCTGTGTTTTAGCGAAATGCACAAATGCTGTAGTTTTTACAAGAGGATTAAATGTAAAACCCATGTTTTTGCTGCACATGTTCCCAAAAATCTGTGTCACTTTCATTTTCAAACCAAACATGTGACGTCCTGCAGCTCAAAGTGACTCTCGAGGAGCTGAAAAGTAAATTAGCGAGTGCAGAGTGTAAAGTTGTGGCTCTTTTTTGGCTCTCGGGCTGATTTTCATTCGGGTGCGGTTCGGGTGTCGGTCTGTATTTATAACGGGTCGGATCAGGTGCAGAATTTTATTTCAATTCTGTCAGAAAACGGGTGCGGAGTGAGGTGTGACGGGTCCACAGAAAAGTGCAGAGTGTAAATGTCCACAGTTACGTCATTTCACAACCGTTTTATATTCTTTTCCAGGGGTCCACTACAAATCCAAATGCTCGGTGGTCCAAAGTTATTCCTCGCTTACTTAGAGACCAGAGCGGGGGTTTTGGCAACGGTAAAACTGTATGCTAATGCGCACTTCCTGATGATCAGACAATAAACCGTTTTACAGTTTACAGTGACCTCACGAGCTGCTTACAGTAAATACATCTGTAGTGAAGAAAACATTCGCTCAAATACACAGGGAGAAATCAGGTGCAGGGTCTTTAAAGGGACAGTTCAGAATTTTGAACATAGGGCCTCATTTCCTGGCGATCCAGAGTGTTGGAGACGTGTGGAGACACTTTTTTAAATCTTCCCTCCAGTCCTTGTATTTGCAGAGGTTGCTGGTGCTAGGCTAGTGCATGTCAATGGCCATAGTTGACTAAAAACACTAAAAACAGTCTGACCCACTCCACAGACCCGAGGCAAAACTATTAGAACTCCAGACTGTCCATGTGAACGTCTGTGTCCGTAGAATAATGTTTGAAATAAAACAAATCTTGCGTCGCGTGAATCGTCGCATGTTGAGGGACTATTTTCTCATATATCAGTCCGCCTCTGACGAGTCCTGCACGGGTCTGATTTTGACAAACCGCACCCGCTCGTACCCGTCATATCTCAATCTGCACTCGACCCATTTTCTGACAGAACTGAAATAAAATTCCGTACCCGATCTGACCTGTTTTAAATACAAACCGACTCCCGAACCCGAACCGCACCCGAGCCATAACATCGTACTCTGCACTCGCTCATTTTCTTCTCAACTCCTCGCGAGTCACTTTGAGCTGCAGGACATCGCGTGTGCGGTTTGAAAATGAAAGTGGCCGAGATTTGTGGGAATACTTGCAGCAAAAACATACAAATTTTACATTGAATCATCTTGTAAAAACAACGGCACATTTGCATTTCACTAAAACACAGCCCCGTTTTTTGGTTCGCACACGATGTTTTGTAAACCGCACATTAGACCCGTGCTCTCCTGCGTCCAACCCGAACCCGCATCCGACACAGCACAACATTTTTCACCCGTTTCATCAAAATTTGCGGTTCACCCGTTGTGTATCCGCGGGGACTCGAACCCGTGCAGGATTCTATCAGGAAGTGCAACTCGCTGCTGCTCAGACATAAATCCTTCATATGTAAGGTTGGTTTTATTTCTAAATTGATTCTCTGGACACAGACGTTCACATGGACAGTCTGGAGTTCTAATAGTTTTGCCTCGGGTCTGTGGAGTGGGTCAGACTGTTTTTAGTGTTTTTAGTCAACTACGGCCATTGACATGCACTAGCCTAGCACCAGCAACCTCTGCAAATACAAGGACTGGAGGGAAGATTTTAAAAAAAGTGTCTCCACATGTCTCCAACACTCTGGATCACCAGGAAATTAAGCCCTATGTCCAAATTTCCGAACTGTCCCTTTAAGTGTGCGGGGAAAGTGACTTGGATATTTCCGTCCCAAACTCTGGGCCGTCGCTGTCGCAGGTTTGGCAGAGGCTCTGAGTTTGGCGGTGACTCTGCACATTTCCGCGGGACTTGTTTCCTGATGTTTTCCGGGTCGTTCTGGTCCAGCAGAGCCGCACTCAGCCCTCTGTTCCACCTTGTTCAGCGCCGGCTGCTTGTCATTGTCAATTTTCCCCTCTCTGCTCACGTCTTTCTCTCTCTCTCCACGTGTGACAGCCTCGTCTATCCGAGCTGTTTATCCTCGGCTGTTCTGCCGCTGTCAGGACATCACTGTCACTGTTAGATTTCTTGTGTTTCTTTTATCACTCTGTTATTTGTATGTATTTGGCTGTCTGTATTATTTCCAGTGTAGTTTTCAGTATCAGTTTTTGTCACCTGCCGCAATCACTGCCCAAATATCAGTACTAAAGCAGTTTTTAGGACAATTTTAGCTTTCCGAGGTTAGTTTAATACTCATTTCTTCCTGTTAAAGTCCATGAAAAGCCACATAAAAACTGTTTTATAGAACTGATATGGAGCAGACTGCCCCGATATACATGTGTAATCTGCCCTGACTGCCCTAATCGATATTTATTCAACTCAAGTTAGAGCTGGCACATTTTGGAAACCTGTGAACTTAAAATTATACTTAAAAATTAGACTGAAGTTGGGTTGTACAGAACAGAGTCCTGCACGGGTCCATTTTTGCAGACCGGCACCCGCCCGGACCCAAATCGCACACAAAACAGATGAATTTTAATGGACAAACTTTATATTTTCCGATGCGCGTCTCAACAAACAACAATGAACAAAGAGCAATAATCGGTCGTCACTGAACCTTAAACTAGTAATACAAGATACACTTCATTTCTTTCCTTTTCTTTCCAGTTTTCGTAGTCGCCTAATCACCGGGAGGTTAAACTTATACGTTGTCTGTCTTGTAAGTACCTGCCAACGAATGTAAATGAGCTGTATGCAAACTTCGGCACATTTACACTTGTCTTCATGCGTCCATTAATGTGCACTGTCCCTTTTAAATAAATAAATAAAATAAATAAATAAACTTGTGGGCTAAACATTTTGCTGTACCTGAGCCTTAAACAGCACAATAACAATGAAACAAACAATGAAAAAAAACAACCGATGTCAGTGTTGTGGATTTTTAAATCTGAGAAAAATAAAAACTGGAGAAAAGTTGTCTTCAATCAAAGAGTCTGGATTTATTCCAGCAACTGTGCACAACTACAGAGAAAATGAAAAAGAAACCTGTCTGTCCCTCCCGCCAGGTCCGTCTCTCCCTAATCTGAACCCCCGGCAAAACAAAAAACAGGCTCTTCTACAGTTTACAGAGGTCATCATATCAACATGAGACAGATCATACGATAAACAACCTTCGGAGGGAGACAATGGTGTGTGGAGATGTTAAACTGGGGCCTTGATTATCTGAACTAACGTGTTCCAATAATTCTAGATGTTGTTGTTGATGTTGTTTTAACCCTGGTAGATAATGGCTGGACATAATGACCCTCGCTTGAAGAGGCCCAGAGCCGATCACACCACTGTCTGTGACCATGAACACTTTAGCTCTCTAAACCCAAACAATACATTCTTTAGCTCGACAAGAAATTTCCATCACAGTCAGTTTAACACAAAATAAAAGCCTTAATTTGATCTAATTTGACCGAGGTCACGGTGCAGGTTTCTGCTGCGTTCTGCGTTCTTGAATCACAAATCCAGAGGAAAAGCCTCTTTCATTGGCAGCGCTGGATGCAGGATTGAGATGAACACCACCCGACCCACCCGCAAACCCGCCCGGAAAAGTCCAGAACGTTAAAACCCGCCCGTTTCAGCAGCTATTTGCAGGCGCACGCAGGTCCCAGACTCCGATACAGAAGAGAAAAAAAAAGAGCATGTCACTTGGGCTCCATTTATCCATTTTTCTCTTTTTTTTTAGTTGTTGAGGAGGAAAAAAAAGACTTTTTTTTCTGTGCTGATGGTGGATGATTGAAAAAAGGAGCATGTCATTTGGGCTCCATTATCAGTGTGTTTTTGTTTGTTTTTTTGCACCAACAACTGAAAAAAAAACGTTTTGGATTTTTTTTTTGTTCATCACCCACATCAATCATAAAAAAATATAACTGCAAAAAAAATAAAAAATCAGGTCAGAAATCAAACCTTTTTGGAGTGAAAAAAGAAAAAAGTAAGAAGTTTTTTTCCTATTTTTTGGAGCTGATGGCGGAAGGGAAAAAAAACACAAAATGGAGCCCAAATGACAAGCCAATTTTATTTTATTTTTTTATTTTTACTTGATGCTCAGGGCTTCCGTAGGGTTACTAACATAAAATAAAAAATAATAAATAGTAAAAAATGTAAATGAGCGTGTTCCCCCATTAAGTTTACTGTAAAGGCATCACTTTGTGACAAAATGCTGCACAAAATCTTCAACTAATAATACGTTTTACTTCTATTTATCCATTTATGTTTTATATTTATATTTTTACATCGTGCACACACCTAAAAAAACTACATTTGAGTATTAACGATAAACCAACGGGTGAGACATAGCGACGAGTTAAAAGGATTTCAATACTTCCTCCTTCTGCAGCTTTAAAACTAATGATATACGATAATAATAATAATATTCATGCCTTTTTTGTGCCGTATTTTGTTGCTTTTTACAAGTTTCAAGACTCCAAAAGCGCCTTCGTGCACCTCCGGGGTACGTGAAGTGTCCCCGAACACAAACCCCACTGCGTATGGCCCGAAATGGACCTAAATGGATCGTTTGAACACATCTGTGAGCATTAAAGTGGCTAAACTCCTGCTCGAATCTCATTTCCGAGCGTATTTGCAGAGGTCAAAGCCACAAGGTTAGCGAGTCTTAACAGATAAAAAGACGGCTCCATGGCGACGGCACATTTCGCTCTCCGCAGACGACGTGATTTTTGCATAAATAATTGCAGCTTTTGTGCGTTCGCTAATTGCGCCGATTGTAACGTGCACTTTAATTCACTTGTTTTTTAGCTCTAGTAACGAGGCCCAGTAACACTGTGAATGTGCTGCTTTGTGTATCACTCACATCATGACTAATGCCCCTGTTTCTGTGCTTTCTGCTTCATGTTTCTCTCTTTTTCTGCTCTCTTTCTGTTTTCTCTGTATTTCCCTCTCTCTTTCATTGCCTCTTTCTCTCTCTCTCTCTGTCTTTTTCTCGCTCTCTCTGTCTCTTACTCTTTTTGTGTCTCTCTTTCTCCTCTCTCTCTCTGTCTGTCTTTCTGTTTGTCTCTTTCTCTCTCTTTCTGTCTTTATCATGCTCTCTCTCTCTCTCTCTGTCTTTCTCCCTCTCTCTGTCTTTGCCCCTGTCTCGCTCTCTTTCTCGCTCTCTGTCTTACTCTCTCTTTGTGTCTCTGTCTCTCTCCCTCTCTCTCTGTTTTTCTTTATGTCTGTCTCTTTCTCTCTCTGTCTTTATCATGCTGTCACTCGTTCTCTCTCTGCCTATGCTTTATTTCTTTCTCCCTCTCTCTCGCTTTGTCTTTGCCCCTGTCTCTCTCTCTCTTTGTCTGTCTCTTTGTGTCTTTCCCACTCTCCCTCTCTCTTTCTTGCTCTCACGCTCTCCTATGTCTGTCTTTTTGTGTGTCTCTCTCTCACTGTCTGTCTCTCTTCTCTCTCGCTGTCTTTATTGCTCCCTCACTCATTCTCTCTCTCTCTCTGTCTCTTTCTCTTCCTCCCGCTTTCTCTCTCTTCTTTCTCTGCCTCCGTTTTACTATCTCTACCTCTCTCACTCTGTCTTCTCTCTGTTTCTCTCTCTGTGTATGGGCCTCACTTGCCCTCTCTCTACCTCTACCTCTTTCTCTCACTCGCCTCTTTCTCTCTCTCCCTCTCTCTCTATGTCTCTCTCTTCTCTTTCCCTCTCACTCTCTATGTCTCCCTCTCTCTGTCTCTTTCTCTCCCTCTCTATGTCTATCTGTCTGTCTGTGTCTCTCGCTGTTTGTCTCTCTTTCCCTCGCTCTGTCACTCTGACTCCATGTCCTTCTCCCTCTCTGTCTCTGTCTTTCCTCTTCCTCTCTTCCCCTCCCTCTCTCTCTTTCCCTCCCTCTTTCTCTTCTCTTTCCCTCCCTTTCCCTCGCTCTGTCTCTCTGTTCTTCTCCCGCTCTGTCTCTGTCTTTCCTCTTCCTCTCTCCCTCTTTCCTCCCCTCTCTTTCCTCCGTCCGTTCTTTAGGGAACATTAAAAACACGGAGCCTCTGGACTCGAAGCGTCAGCGCGTTCACACTTTCTGGGTGACGGCGTTCGACTGTGGGAAGAACCGAGCTCAGGCCGACGCTCAGGTGCTCGTCACGGTCAAGCCGTCCTGCAAACCCGGCTGGATCGGTAACTACACACTTATTTTTATTTTTATTTTATTTTATTTTATTTTATTTTATTTTATTTTATTTTATTTTATTTTATTTTATTTTATTTTATTTTATTTTTTTATTTTTTTTTATTTTATTTTATTTTATTTTATTTTATTTTATTTTATTTTATTTTATTTTATTTTATTTTATTTTATTTTATTTTATTTTATTTTATTTTATTTTATTTTATTTTATTTTATTTTATTTTATTTTATTTTTATTTTTATTTTTAGGAGAGAGGAGGTTTATATTCTCTCACGAGCAGCAGTTTGTTTGCTCATCTAATCATGTTATAGTAAAATGATGTGTTGAGTGTTTAAGATGTTCACATTTATTTACTTAATTAATTAATACGTTAATCTGCACTAATTAAAACGGCTTTGTATTAAGAGGAGATTATTGTCGACAAGTTTTATTCAGGACTAAACCAGGACTAAACCAAGACTCAACCAGGACCTAAACCAGGACTAAACCAGGACTCAACCAGGACTAAACCAGGATGTAAACAGGAATCAACCAGGACCTAACCACCTTAACAAAGACAAAATCAGGGACTAAACCAGGACTAAACCAGAACTAAACTAGGACTCAACCTGAACTAAACCAGGACCTAACCAAAGGACTAAATCAGGGACTAAACCAGGACTAAAGCAGAACTAACCCAGGACTCAACCAGGATTCAACCAGGACCCAATCAGGATTTAACAAGAACTGAACAAGGGACTAAACTCAGACTAAACCAGAACTAAACAAGGCCTAAACCAGGACTAAACTAGGGACTAAACCAGGACCTAACTGGGACTTCACAAGGACTAAACAAGGGACTAAACCAGGACTAAACCAGAATTAAACCAGGACTCAACCAGGACACAAACAGGACTCAACCAGAACTAAACCAGGACTTAACAAGGGCTAAACCAGGGACTAAACCAGATCTAAACCAGGACTAAATAAGGACTAAACTGGTACTAAATCCAGACAATATTCCCTCAGGCTGGACTAAGCGTGTGGAGTACACCCCTGGCTCCGGGAGCATCCCTCTGTTTCCCAGCCTGCACCTGGAGACCTGCGAGGAGACGGTTTGGAACATCCAGGCCACCGTAGAGCTGCAGACGGGACACATCGGGAAAGGCTGTGACCGCGACAGCTACTCGGACCGTTCAGTGCGACGCCTCTGTGGTACGACTCCCCCTGAACTCTGTGAAGCCCCATCGACCGCAAACCTGCACAAAACTATGTCACTATATCATTTGTGCTGCAAAAAGTTTCATTTGTGCTGTTTTAGTTTTGGAGAAATTAACGATTCTTTTACAGGTCAAATTCCAGTCAGTCCCACAGGAAGCTTCAAAATGGAGTAAATCGTTGCAAAAAGTTTTGTTTGTGCGATTCTGGTTCTTAAGATATTTGCAGTTTTATTTTCGGTCGATGACGTCGTCCAGAACCTCAGAATGTGAAACAGCCTCAAAACAGGCAGAAAATGATAGAAAACGTTTGTATTTCGTTTGTGCTGTTTTGTGCTGTGTCAGTTTTCATTTGTGTGAGTTTATTTCTAAAATTATTCATTATTATTTCTGTGGTAATTATAGGACGTCATTTCCGCTCAGCTGACGGCGGCGACTTAGTGGTGAGAAACGATCTGAGGCTGTGGAAAAGTCTGTGTTATTATATAAAATATGAATCAAAAGCAAATGACTAAAGACTGAAACAGACTTTTCCACAGCCTCAGATCGTTTCTCTTCACTCGTTTTGTGGAGTTTTGTTAAAGTCGCCTCCGTCAGCTGAACGGAAATGACGTCCTATAATTACCGCAGAAATAATAATGAATAATTTTAGAAATAAATTCACACAAATGAAAATTGTCACAGCACAAAACAGCACAAATAAATTACAAACGTTTTCTATAATTTTCTGCTGTTTTGAGGCTGTTTCACATTTTGAGGTTCTGGACGACGTCATCGGCCGAAAACTAATAAATATATCTGAAATATAAAAATATCTGAAGAACCAGAATCACACAAACAAAACTTTTTGAAGCACAAAAGATTGACTCCATTTTGGGCGTTTTCGAGCATTCTGAAGCTTCCTGTGGAGCCGACCCCAGTTTGACCTGTAAAAGAATCGTTAATTTCCCCAAAACTTTTTGCAGCACAAACGACTGACATAGTTTTGTGCAGGTTTGAGTTTGATGGGGCGACTTCACGCAGTTCTCCCCCTGTACTCCCTCAGACACTGATAAAAAGAGATGATCCAAACTAGTTCACATTTACTTTATACTAGTTTTAAGGCAGTTTTTGTTGATTTTATTATAAAAAAAATAGTATTTATCAGGGTAATTCACTGTCACAGCTTTAACCATGTGAAAAACAGACCCACTGTGGTGCGTTTTAAGCAGTTTGTTAGCAGTTTGCACTATTTTAACACATTCTTTGCTTCTTAATTCTTCACTGTGGCGATTTTTCGCAATTTTCTGAAGCCAGAGAGGAGTTTGTATTACGACAGCAATAACCAGCGGTTCTGTCTGGTTCATGGACGATGACAATGCCTTATTATGAGACGCAGACAGTGGCCTCGTTTCGACCTCCAGAGCCGCGGTGCTGAAAATCTGAGTACAATTGAGAGAGAATGAAATAAGAGGTCTTGAGCCAAATAGTTGTGTTTGTGGTGGATTTGATTATTTTGCAAAAGGGAACAGCACAGAAGGAACAATTGTGGTTCAGTGATGCCCAGAGTTTGCTCCCAGACGGGACTTTTATACAGAGAAATGACACAGAGAGGGGAGAATCTGAAGTGCTTTTTCTTTATAATGTTTTTACAATACTCACCATTCAAAAGTTTGGACACATGATCTCATTCAGTGTTTTTTTTATTCATGTTTACTACTTTCTAAACCGTATTTTTCAGATTATAAATCACTTTTTCATGGTTTGGATGGTCCTGTGACTTTCTTTTGTCCACTGACTCTCGTCCTTTAGTCGACAGAAGCTTCACTGCATCAGCGCACGAGCTGTTTATTTCACTATCTGCAAATGAGCCATGCGGATTTAAGTTTAATTTCTGTAAAACGTAAACAAATGTGCACAAAGCTGCATTAAACACATTATTACTCGGTGTTTATATTGAGCAGAGAACCGGAAATGTCTGTAGAGCAATAGAGCAGCAGAAAGAAAGTTTGTGAGAGAAACTTGTGTTTGACTGGAGAAAAGTGGAGGAAACTCGAACTGAAATGAAGAAAACACAAAAGATAATCATGGATAAAAGCTGGATTTAGTTGGAGTTGGTGCAGTTGCTCAGAAGTGACACTGAGGATGAAGAATTCAGTGGATTTAGTGATTTGGAGTGAGATGGAGAGTTTGGTTAAACTTGTTCTGTTGTTTCTGCTCTAGTTTTGTGAATAACTGTTCATATGTGATGTGAACAAACCAGACACATGTTCAGCCTGTTCTTCTCTCTTCTATTATTACTATAACTCGCCCTTAAAGATGAAATGTCGGTTCTTAGTCTCTGATTTTATAAAATATTTCCCCAAAAAAGTGCGACTTATATATGTTTTTTTTCTCTTCATTATGCATTTTTTGGCTGGTGCGACTTATACTCCGGAGCGACTTATAGTCTGAAAAATACGGTGTCCATCCTGAGAACAGCGCTGCAAACCTTTGGCCTTTTCACAATGACAAAAATGCAAACCAGGGTTCAAGTTTTGAGTTATTTTGGGTTTATATTTTGTTATATGTCAGTCATGGTGTTGATGCCTTCACTGAGAATTGGCAATGTAAATAATCAAGGCAATAAAGGGGAAAAATAAAAAAAATGTGTTCAAAGTTTTGTCTGGTAAAGTGTCTATTAAGGCCCAACCGATATATCAGTTAGCCGATACAGGCTCTTGGAAATATATCGGTTATTGGTCAAAATCTTGCCGATATGGGCCGATATTCCACATGGACATGTTTTACCTCATTATAAAGCTCAAACTCTCTATATTCTGCCCATTTAATCCAGTTTACAGACAGATAAATGTCCTGATATGTGGATCAGTATTTATCTGCAGAGTCATTTGTCTGTGTCCGTCCCGCCCCTGAACGCATCACCATGTGCGTTTGTTTACAGCCGCAGCCACAGATCCACGTGCACAACACTGATTCTCTTGTTTTTCCGGACGCTCAGTGTGAGTCTGGATTAAAGGACAGTTCTTAGTGCTGATCTGAGAGGAGCCTGTGTGAGGCTGAGTGTTGAAATGTGTCGGTTTTGAAGCTCGTTTTGGTTCTTTCTCATTGGTTAGCGATTAGCTGCTGTAGCTCGCACACATAAACAGGCTGTTTTCTCTTCTGTTAGCGACTGTAAAGTGACTATAGTGGCCGTATATATGTTACTGGACACACACTGATATGTAAATGAGCTGTGAATAGAGGTGTGAATTATCAGCATTTAGCAGATCATTAATTATCGTGGCGCACACACATTTACCGCTAAAGGTTAGTAACGGTAGTTTACTTACAGACCTTTCTTTACTGGTTAGAAAATGTCATATAAAAATGACATTAGGCCGAACTACTGTCTTTAAATATGACGTAAAGAGGCAGAAGAACAATAAATGTCGCCTAAATAAACCCAACTGAAAATCCAATAGAGCCAAACTTAAGTTTTATAAACAACTGAAGATTTACAGTGAATTTTATCGGTGTCATATCGGCTGCAACAAAATCCATATCGGTGGGGTCCTAGTGTCTATACTGGGGCAAGACAAATTTTTACTTATAATACAATGAAGAAAAAGCTCCATTTGAAGTTTTTCCAGTCCCAACAAAACAAATTGTTCTTTCTTTGCCCAGGCGCTGTGAGGGGAGAAGTGGACCTCTTGCCGCCTCCGTCTCCTGCTGCCAACTGGACGTCCGCCCTGCCCACGCTGCCCTCCTCCGACTCCTCTCTGGTCTTCTCCTTTAACGGCTCGAACCACGTGGCTGTGGTACCGGACTCTGTGGTGACCAGCCTGTCCGGGGACCACTTCACTCTGCAGCTGTGGATGAGACGAGGCGGCGCCAACGTCCAGGCCAGCGCCTCCCAAACCAGAGGGAACCGCCGAGAGGAGGAGATCATCGTCTGCAGCACCGTCAAGAACGGTACGCTCAGATCACTGAAATAATGATAATGCATCGGATTTAGAAAGCGCCTTTCGAGACAACCCAGGCACTATGTAGACTTTAGGAGCACAAAATGATAAATTACTGAAATATATTTAAATAAAACACTTGAACTTGACTTAACGGTTGCACTCAGACTTAAAGACACATGTAAACTACTAAATCAGGGACTAAACCTGGACTAGAACAGGACCAAACCAAGAAACCAAGGCTTCCACTGGTCTAGACAAGTACCAAAGCAGAATCAAACCAAGACAAGTGTGTTTGAATGAATTAAATCTATAAATCTTTATTTATAAAGCACTTTTATTAGACACTTTGTCAGAAAACAGTTTTGCCTCCTGCTGTAAACTGTCAATGGTGCATGAACGAAAGTGAAACACGTGTACACAAGCCCAAGGAGTGGTTCAACTGGAGCGTGCAGCCTGGTGAAGGCTGTGAGCTACATTAGGGACCGATTTTACAAAGACCCTTTTATATTGGTGCTGTACCGGCACCAATACATATAAAAATGGCACAGAAAACAAAGAAAACAGTCAATGATGCAACAAATCAGACTAATTCTAATAAGTAAGTAAATAAATAAAAGAGACAAGGGAATAAAAAGAACTAAAACCAGTTAAAGGAAGGCCACCCGATGAAAAAGGGTTTTAAGAAGTGATTTAAAGATGATCCTGATGGTGCCGCCTCATCTCCTCAGGCAGGTCGTTCCAAAGCCCCGGACTGAAAAGCCTTCGTCTGGAGCCTGGACTTTGGAACAGCCACAGGGACCTGACTGAGGACCTAAGGCTGTGGGAGGCTCGTACGGGGTTAAAAGTTCTGAAATGTAACTTGGTGCAAGACCTAAATGAGCTTTAAAAGTGACCAGTAAAATCCACTGGTTCCAGAGTGATAAAAATGTCATAACAATGAACATTTTAAACCAGCTAAACCAGTGGACAAAGGCTCAAAATGTTGCCTATAAACAGGAAGCTGAAATCATAAGATCTGGACGATGGACTAAAGATGGCGTTGTGTTGTTTTCAGTGGCCTGTGCTCATTTTCTTAAGTCCAAACTGTTTTTTTCTTCCACATGACTTCCTCCCACCGTGTAACGTGCCCATGTGATCTGTTCTGACCGATACTAGAGCAGAGCAGTGTGGGCTCAGACAGGGGCCAGGCTAAATCTTACAAAACTCACTATGAGACGGAAAGGTCATGAAAATTGAGAACAGTCCCTGCAAAACCCGACCTTTGTGAAAACTGTCGGTTCCCTGTTATCCGAACACGGGCAGTTTGAATTCACAAAATAAAGCACCGTGTTCTGTGGTGACTTCTGCTTTTTATAGATCCATGAACAGATATATTAGTATAGGGTGACCAGACATCCCAGACATTTACGCGGGACAGTCCCAGTTTTGAGCCCCGTGTCCCCTGTCCCAGCCGATTTATCCAAAACCACTGAATTGTCCCAGTTTTATACAAGAAATGTTCCAGCTGTCCCTATTTTGGATCAATCTAACCCCTGCCAACAGTAAAGAGAGGCATAAATTGTCATTTGTTTAGGTAAAATACAGAAAAGCTGCTTAAAAATGACCAAAATGCAAAGAAAATGTGACTATACTGACATGAAGGATCTCTGCATATCGGTTCTCCTTAATTCCGCACTCGTTTTACAATTTTATTATTACCAACCACGACAAACTGTGTGAGATTTATAATGTTTAGTCACGTGAAGTCACAATATGAAAACTTTATTTCTATAAAAAGTTGTCCAAAGCAAAACAAACAATGCAAAGTGGAAAAAGCAGATTAAATATTCAGATTCAAATGAAAAATTGTCAAAATAATGCAAGAAAAAGTCAAGTAAAAGCAACGTAATTAAAAACCTCTTCTCGTCTCGTCCATTTTAACATGAAAAGCTTCTTATCTGTAATCACTATTTGCAATTTTCTGAACGTGTAGCGCTCTTTGAATTAAACCTTTTCCTTTAAAACTCCTCGTACGCTCAAAAAAATTCAAGAAAATAAAGTGTTTACTACTCAAAGGAGCTTTTCAACAACGCACTTAATCCCAAAAACTGTTCCACTGTGGCCATAATCGTACAAAAAGACAGAAAAGCATGATTGTGCCGGGGTATTGTGTGTACTTCTCAACCATTTAAGATCTGAATAGAAGAGGCATTACTGAAGAGAGGCTTTAAATTACAGATTTAATAACAGTGAGATTAAAATAAACACGTTTGTGGAAAGTGCTCACCTGTCTCGCCACACGACCTTCTGTTCAGGGAAAGTTTACTACGGATTATTGGTATTTTGAGTTTTACGTTAGATATTTTGGATTAAAACAGAGGGATTTGTGGGAACACGAGGCGCTGCAGTGGCTCTAATGTAAACTGTCGCTGTGTCCTTGGGCAAGACGCTTCGCCCACATGGCCTAATACGAACGTGGTGCAGATTGGCGGCGTCACTTGTGTCAGTTTATCCAGGGCGGCTGTTACTAATGCAGCTTATCAAACGTAACAGAAAACGTGCACCAAAGATCCTGTAGAGGTGCAAATGCAAAGAGCGGCAACATAAAAGTGAAAAAATGCATAGTGCACTCGTTCCTCTTTTCCACCGCAACGAACCAGGTGTTGGTTTGGTGCCGGTGCTTCCTGACGATTATCCGAGAACCGGTTTGTTTTTCCACCAGCTGAGAGCCGGAGAAGTGCTTCATGGCGACGTCCCTGCACGAGCTGCCACTGTCCTAGCAACTAGGGACGGCCATTCGATTAAATTGTCTTAATCGATCGTCGGGAAAATTAACAATTGATTTTCAATTAATCATTAACCTTTTATATTAAAATTATCATCACTATTATTATTATTACTAATCTGCATAAATAAGCTCAACTTTGCAACATATAAACCATCACCACTGCAGAGCCACATCAGTGTGAGATCAGAATGTGTTTAATGCAGCTTTAAACATTTGTTTACGTTTTACAGATTAAAACCGCACGGCTCATTAGCGTAAGTGAAAAAAAGCAGCTCTTTCCTTGTGCTGATGCTTCAGCTTCTGTTGGACTAAAGGACTCGACTCAGTGGAATATGAGTGTTCTCTCTGTGACAGAGGATGTGATGAGGCTGTGAGTCTGTTCTGTGTGTATGTCGTGTTGGAGATGCTGCGTAAACATGTGAAACCGGGACACTCAAAAAAAAACCCATCATACCCCGGACACTGATGTGCAGGTAAACACACTCTGAGGAATATAGTGATCTCCAAGGAGCCAGAGCTGAGACGTGGGACTGTGAGGCTCCAGTGTTTGTGCTGTGAGTCGCAGCCTCGACTCCTCACGCTACGTTACGCACAGACACCTACATTCAGTTTGTCGATTAAAATGAACGATGAAGTTCTTAATGATCCATGATCGATTAATCAACTAATCGTGCCCATCACTACGAGCAACTCAGCAGCGGGAAGCTCCGATAATAACACCACTGGAGGACAATCGCTACAGATCTGTTCTGCTGCTATTAATTTTACAAACGTTCTTGTCAATCCAAAGACGAAACACACAGCTCTTCATCACTGCCATCGCCAAAGGATGTGCTCCCGAAAACTAATTGTTGCTCAGTGGATCAGAGAACCGCGGGCCAAAGCTGAGCCGGAGATAAGCCGTTGCTCTGCTGTTGTGTTTTATGTAATAAATAGACTAAAGTCACTCTCTCGACCAGGAAAAGGCGGCGTCCGAGACTCCTGTCAGGGTCATCTTCATTTCAAATGTAAAGGCATGTACCATTACGCATCTTATTTTCTTATTACTTCTTATTAAACTGCGTCACTATAGCCCCGCCCCTGCACCCTACGTCACCGGCTCTTGTTTCTGGACCAGCCTTTAGTTGGTGCTGAGTTGGAGCTGGTTCTCCGGGGTCAGAGCCGGTTTATTTGTGTGGAAAAACAAAGAACTGGTTCAAGATTTGGCACTGGAACTGCCCTGGTGGAAAAGGGGTATCAGATGCCCTTGTGTACTGTGGTCCAAAGCAAGAAAAAATGTCTGAAGAAGGCTTTTTTTGTCCAATAAAAAAGCTTTTGAACATCTAAGTGTGCTATGCATTTTTTCACTTTTACAGATACAGCTTAAACCATCGCATATGGGGTGAATAAATAATAGAGCTACAAGATGAATTGCGGTGAAATTGAAATGTGAAGGGACACAGTTGGCCTCCAGGGACTTCAGGTTCAAGACTTCAAACACCTCAAGTGTTGAAGTACCATAATTTCCTCCACAATCAGCTGAATATTCTTTTATTCAGCATAAGAATCGCTCACCCTACACCCTACGCGGCAAAAACTAAAATAAAGGAAGATGACCTGAATTAAGAAAGTTTTCAGTAAAATTATTTGCGCATTTAGCAAGACTTTTCCTACTTAAAATATGAAAACACATTTTGACACACTTATGGTCATAGTTTGTGTTTTTTGACATGAATCTGTACGTCTCTGTCAGCAGAGTCGCATCAACACTGACTTACCTCCCGACAGCGTCTGAGCCGAGTTCTTCCCCGGTTTTGGTGCTGACGAAAGTGTCCGGCAGGTTGGCTGGAGTCATGAAAATAAAGAGTTTTTCTTCTCAAAACAAAATGTGTTCAAAAGAGTGACACGTGAACGGAAAAAAGTCAGAGCTCATAATCGCTTGGTACTATTTTCTCTCCGGTCGTATCACTGCGCTGCCTCCAGTTGAAGCTGCGCACGAATCCAACACTTTTTTCAGTTGTTCGGCAGTGTTTAAGCTCAGACTTTTGACGCCGCAACGTGAGAGCTATGTAAGGCTGTATAAACTCTAGAAGAATATATATAAAAATGGTGCAGACTTGTGATTCTCCAGGCTGGAACAACAAAACTCCAGGTTCTTCAGCTCGTCCCTCTGTCCCTCCTCTCTCTCTCTGCTGTTCTGACTCCATCTGCTGAATTTGGGCTTCAGTATATTCGGGTTCATAAAGATCTGCCCTTGGCTCTGTGCTAAAGGCCACGTCTTCATCGTCGCTGTCGTCGTCACACATGTCGTCGTGAACTTTCCGAGCAGGAAACACAGTGAAACAGGCGCGGCGCCACCTGGAGGCAGCGCAGTGACACGACCGGAGAGAAAATAGTACCAAGAGATTATGAGCTCTGACTTTTTTGGTGACGCAAATGTGTCACTCTTTTGAACACATGTTGTTTTGAGAAGAAAAACACTTTATTTTCATGACTCCAGCCAACTTGCCGGACACTTTCATCAGCAACAAAACCGGGGAAGAACTCGGCTCAGACGCTGTCGGGAGGTAAGTCAGTGTTGATGCGACTCTGCTGACGGAGACGTACAGATTCATGTCAAAAATGCCTGAACTAATCCCTTAGTTAGAAAAACAACAACTCTTTGCACTTAAAATAAAAAAAAAACAAAATCTAACGTTGCTTGAATTAAGAAAAACACTCATTTTGTAGATCATTTTACTTGTCAAGTTGAATCTGCTCATTTACTATTTTACCTTCAGCTTAGGCTCCACAAACACGTTCTGAAATGTGATTCTCGTCAGTTCATATTTCAGCCGTTTTCATCAATTCGTCTGGACCAGTGTGAACTCTGAACAGAATCCTATTACTAAAACATCAATTTCTGATTTAATCTCCATCCTCGGACTACGACAGCGAGATATTTTTCCCCCCAAAATCCTTCATCCCCCTCATGAATAACGCACGAGACAGCAGCACTTAAAGCTTCACCCTTAATTTGACCTTGTGTTGTGTTTTCAGACGACTCCTTCTCGCACTACTCCCTGTCCGTGCACGGCTGCAGACTCTCGCTCTTCTACTGGCCCGACGTTTCTGCCGCTCGACCCGTCAAGTTCCTCTGGAAACTGGAGCAGGTTCGGATATATTCGTGTCTTCTTTATAACCTACATTATACTGTTTCAGATTGATTTAAAACAAGGGCAGTGCACGGGAAAACATCAGACTCGTAGAGGAAAGACGCTCTGTGCCAGATTTAGCTACGAAAACGCCTTTCCACAAAATACACTGAGGAAACTATTTACGCAGCAACAATTCATCATTATCAGTGCTTAAAATCAAACCAAAAACACTGTTCAATTCATCATTAAAACAATCACAATTAATTCACGATAAATTTGCATAAATACACGTTTTCAAAATGATTATTATCTTCTAAAAATGTCATTAGCGTCAGTATCTTCTGTCTAAAATGTGCGTTTACTGAGGGTGGAACAAAATCCAAATCCATCTGTACGATATTTTCACCACGGACGTCTTTCTTTCTTTTGTTCTTTCTTTTTCATTCTTTCTTTCTTTCATTTGCTCTTTTTCGTTCTTGATTTATTTCGTTTGTTTGTTCTTTCTTTTTTGTTCTTTTTTCTTTAGTTCTTTCTTTCGTTCTTTCTTTTTCATTCTTTCTTTTTCTTTCTTTCTTTCTTTCCATTGTTCGTTCGTTCTTTCTTTCATTTGCTCTTTTGTTCTTTTTCGGTCTTTATTTCTTTAGTTTGTTCTTTCTTTTGTTCTTTCTTTATTTTTCGCTCTTTTTTCTTTAGTTCTTTCGTATGTTCTTTTTTTCATTCTTTCTTTTTCATTCTTTCTTTCCTTTGTCCATTCATTCTTTCTTTCATTTGCTCTTTTGTTCTTTTTCGTTCTTTATTTCTTTAGTTTGTTCTTTCTTTCGTTCTTTCTTTATTTTTCGCTCTTTTTTCTTTAGCTCTTTCGTTTGTTCTTTCTTTTGTTCTTTTTTTTCGTTCTTTTTTCTTTCGTTCTTTCGTTCTTTCTTTTTCATTCATTCTTTCTTTCTTTCCATTGTTCGTTCATTCTTTCTTTCATTTGCTCTTTTGTTCTTTTTCGTTCTTTATTTCTTTCGTTTGTTTGTTCTTTCTTTTTTGTTCTTTTTTCTTTAGTTCTTTCTTTCGTTTTTTCGTTTGTTCTTACTTTCTTTTTCGTTCTTTCTTTCTTCACCAGTCATTTGGTGCAACGTTTATTCTCATTAGGGGTGGAACGAAATCCAAATCTCTCTGTACGATATTTTCACCATATACATCTTTCTTTCGTTCTTTCTTTTTCATTCTTTCTTTTTCTTTCTTTCTTTCTTTCCATTGTTCGTTCGTTCTTTCTTTCATTTGCTCTTTTGTTCTTTTTCGGTCTTTATTCCTTTAGTTTGTTCTTTCTTTCGTTCTTTCTTTATTTTTCGCTCTTTTTTCTTTACTTCTTTCGTATGTTCTTTCTTTTGTTCTTTCTTTTTCGTTCTTTTTTCTTTAGTTCTTTTATTTGTTCTTTCTTTCATTCTTTCTTTTTCATTCTTTCTTTTCTTTGTCCATTCATTCTTTCTTTCATTTGCTCTTTTGTTCTTTTTCGTTCTTTATTCCTTTAGTTTGTTCTTTCTTTTGTTCTTTTTTCTTTAGTTCTTTCGTTCTTTCTTTTGTTCTTTCTTTATTTTTCGCTCTTTTTTCTTTAGTTCTTTCGTTCTTTCTTTTGTTCTTTCTTTTTCATTCTTTTTTCTTTAGTTCTTTCGTTCTTTCTTTTTCATTCATTCTTTCTTTCCTTTGTTCGTTCGTTCTTTCTATCATTTGCTTTTTTGTTCTTTTTCTGTCTTTATTTCTTTAGTTTGTTTGTTCTTTCTTTCACTCTCTCTTTATTTTTCGTTCTTTTTTCTTTTGTTCTTTCTTTTTTGTTCTTTCTTTCTTTAGTTCTTTTGATTTTTCTTTCATTCTTTCTTTTGTTTGGTCACTCTTTGTTTTGTTTGTTCTTTCTTTCTCTTTCATTTTCTTTCTTTTCATTCGTTCATATTCCATATTTATTGAAATTTAAACTGTGAATCTGCTCCTTTTTCCTCTAAAAATGCTTCACAGACTTAATCCAAAGAATGAAGATGTAAAAGTGCTCAGAACAGTTATTTCTTCATGTCGTCTGCACTGAAACGGAGCAAAGGATCATGGTCTATGTAGTTCCCTCTGGTTTTTTTTAGCTATTTCTGCATCAGAACTGTTCATTTAAGCAAAGAGACTTGGGATTCGATACATTGTGATGCTCCACGATATTATTGTGAGACCTTTGACGATACGATATCACCAGATTTGCGTTATTGTTACGTCCCTAACATTGACCAAATTCATCAGTGTTATTATCCTCTAAAATACAATTCATCAACAACATGATCACCAAGACAAACCCAACACAAAACACAATCAGTCAGAATGTTTAAATGTGTGAAGAAGCCTCATGTTGCTCAGAAGTCATTGTTTTAGCCCAAGTTTTAATTATTACACTATTCTTTAGGACAGTAGATTGAACTCCAAAATGTCCATTGTTCATCTGCAGATTTTGTGGTTAGTTAATGCTAATAAGTGAGCGCTTTGTGTTGTATTTTTATATGAAAAATGCTCTATAAATAAAGTTTGATTGATTGATTTTCGCAGCGTAGGTAACAGATCGTATCACTAATATCAGGACCAACGTTTGGGTTTTTTCCTTTTGGATATTTATCATCATTTAAAGCTGCACTATGTAACTTTTCTGATGGCGCTATGTCTGGAATGTTCCACAGTTTGGCATTAAACTGATCTCTGAAGCATGTATTTTATTGTCTTTTTTGTTTTTACTGCTCTAGGTTGAAAAACTTACTGTGAGTGTGTCGCCTCTTCACAGATCTGAGCTGTGTCTTGGCCTCGTGGTGTTTCCATAGAGATAGACAGGCTTAATAATGCCATACTGTGAAACATTCCAGGCAAAGTACTGTAAGAGCACCTCACTGGAGATGAGCAGATGCCACGTCCTCCACCAAACGCTCAGTCATTCGACCGCTCAGTCTGTCAAACTCGTCTCGTCGATCACAAGAGAATGATCGAATTTCAACCGCGTTATTCTTCATTTTTGTTGTTTTTTTCCCGCAGGTGTGCGACAGCGAGTGGCACCACCTCTCGCTCAGCGTTCAGTTCCCGTCCGTCACCCTGTACGTGGACGGCGTGACCTTTGACCCCGCCCTGATCCACGACAACGGCGCCATCCCAAACCCGGCCCCCCGACAGAGGATGTTCATCGGAGCCTGTTGGGGTGAGCGAACTAAACAAGTGTCTTAAGTTTATTAATCGCAGCTGAGAAACACACAGCAAGAAGTGTACATATCAATAATTCAATTCAGTTGTTTATAAAGCTTAAGTTTGGCTCTGTTGGATTTTCAGTTGGGTTTATTTAGGCGACATTTATTGTTCTTCTGCCTCTTTACGTCATATTTAAAGACAGTCGGTCGACCTAATGGTGTTTTTGTACGATATTCTAGCCAGTAAAGGAAGTCCTGTTAAACTACAGTTATTAGCATTTAGCCGTAAACGCGTGCGCGTAATTAATGATCTGCTAAATGTCGCTAATTCACATCTCTATTCACAGCTCATTTCCATATCAGTGTGTGTCCAGTAACATATATACGGCCACTAGAGTCACTTTACAGTCGCTAATAGAAGAGAAAACAGCCTGTTTATGTGTGCGAGCTACAGCAGCTAATCGCTAACCAACGAGAAAGAACCAAAACGAGCTTCAAAACCGACACATTTCAACACTCAGCCTCACACAGGCTCCTCTCAGATCAGCACTAAGAACTGTCCTTTAATCCAGACTCAAACTGAGCGAAAACAAGAGAATCTCAGTGTTGTGCATGTGGATCTGTGGCTGCGGCTGTAAACAAACGCACATGGTGATGCGTTCAGGGGCGGGACGGACACAGACAAATGACTCTGCAGATAAATCCTGATGCAACGCCACATATCAGGACATTTATCTGTCTGTAAATTGGATTAAATGTGCAGAATATAGAGAGTCTGAGCTTTATAACAAGGTAAAACATGGAATATCGGCCCATATCGGTAAGATTTAGGCCGATATGTTTCCAAGTGCCAACCGATATATCGGTCGGGCCCAAGTTTCTATACATTCTGGGAAAATTTGAGGTTATTTCAACAAGAATTGCCAAAATTATTGACCCGCGAAATGATAGAAACATTTTTAAAAGCCATACTGTGCAATATTCTGAGCAAATCAATAATGTCGACATGGAGAAAAGTACTGACAGACCTCCACCAACTCATTTTTAAGTGTGGTTCTTTTGTGCGTCTGCTGTAAAATCATTAGAATGTCACTGTTGACTATTTAATTCCCAGTTCTCAAAATACACTCCAGCGATGTTAAGTATTTATCTCTCCCTTTTCCCCGCTCTTGCTGTCCTACATTGGGAAATAACGAACTGTTATGTCAAAACCGCACGCTCCTGTTATATCAGCCCATTCACCTCTTCACATTCCCACATTTTTGCACAATGCAATTTAAAACTCGTCTCTCATCCGCGCTCCAAACATAGAAATCTGGCATTTTCTCCCCATAAGCAGCAGCCAATTATGCCCCTCGTCATAAACCATCTGAAAACAATCTGCCCGGGCATTTCACTCGCGCCCTCCCGCTCCTTCGTCACATTCACTCATCATTTGTGTTGATGCCTTTTGTCGTTGGGCTAATAATATAACTGACTTATCAATTATTCAGGGCAGCAGAACAAAAACACGCCGCCCAGACGAGGAGCTGTGCACTGCAAAAATGTCATATCCAGGCTGGGCTCAGATGACTTGAATTCAGAATGCTTTGTGTTTACGATGGTCTGGGGCACGTCACTGTAGGTAAAGGTAGTAACGATATCTAAGTCTCACGATACGATATCATCACGGTACGATATTTCTGGAGATATCGTGGGAAAGCTCAGTTCCGATACTGATATTATTGAGACTTTTCATATGCTTCATATGAATAGAAGTTCAAACATTATGGCTGCGTTCAGACTGCAGGGCTTAATGCTCAATTTGGATTTTTTTGGCATCTGATTTTTTTTTTTGCGAGGTCGTTCACATTTCCAATTAAATGTGACTTGTCTGTGATCTCCCGTGTGAACTTTAAACGCCCCCAAAAGTGTCCCGCGTGAGCCCTGGAGACACGGCGACATCACAGCAGCAGCTCAGGGTTTACAGAAGTCGCCTAAACTGAGCACCTGGAGGTTTTAAAGTCGCTGTCGTACGACTCTCGCGGGAGCAAACACGTCTTCGGCCTATTTCAGTAACAAACACGTCGGCGTCGGGCTGTTTTGGCTCATAACAGGAGCTTGCTACAGCACAAGAGCCAAACTGCCGCTTGTGGATGACGTGTAGGTCGGATGTAGGTCGGATGAATGTGACCCGACCGTTCAGACTGAAGCTGCATCGGTTTTAGGAGCACAGATCCAAGTGGCATTTGAAAACAAAAAAAACAGATCTGTGTCGTTCAGACGGTCATTAAAATCCGATACAGGTCGCACAAGGGCGAAAAAATCAGATTTGGGTCACTTCAGGCTGCGGTCTGAACGTAGCCTATGAGAAGTGCTAAACCAAAATCAGCCTGTAAATAATCTTATTGCATCTGAAAACTAAACAGCTAAACAACTAAAGCCCAACTGACTCGCACTGTGCAGCCGAGGGACTCGAAGGAGCATCTCAAAGCGTCACTAAAGGCGACTTTTAACCTCTGCAAACTTCATTTCTTATCATTTGACCACAGTTGTGCGGTATAGACTGGCGTGATCCAGGTTTTAAACAGGGAACACTTCACAAAATCAGAGCACATGTAAAACTTCCTTAGCATGTTAGCTTGAACATATATTTGACAGCTCTGCGGATGAATGTCCTCGTCATTCATCCAGTCATTCGATAAGACATGACCAGTATAAGTATTTCATTTCTTCACACACTTCAAGAGGACTGTCAGATAAATAGAAACTGGGAAAAGTTGATTTTCTGTCCCCAGTGCTTCTAATTATCATTATTTTACTTTTTTTTTTACATAGATACCAGTATCAGTATCAGTGCCTCCCTAATCTGTTTTGCATTTATTTAATTACAGGTGTTTATACAGCTCAAATTACGTAGCAAAACATTAATTCTGTGAGTACGGTCACCTCTCCACAGATAAGACCCGTAACTTAGCCTGGTATGGTCACCTGCGTGTTTCCATCGAGGCTGTTTGTTATGTTAATGCTCTGCTATGGAACATTCAAGGCAAAGCAAACGTGTTCACGCAGGTAAAGAAGTAGCAGATCCATCAGGTAAATACATTTTAACTGGTCAAAACTACAGAAATGAGGGTTATTCTGAATTAAAGTCGCCGTAGCTTGTGTAAATCTTCGTTCCGTGCAGTGTAGGTGGCTGCTTTTCTTACACCTCTGTTATCCCGGTGCTAGTTGTGGTATAAAAGTGAACTCGCGGTGCCAGTGCCAATTAGCAGAAGCCTGTTCGCATGTACACAGGCATTCGGCGCTCCGTCTGCTGCGAAAGCAACACATCTCCAGATAATGAGGAGGTTTGGCATCCACCGGCGCTGCCGCAATCACCTCACCGACGTTTTTATCAGCCTGGTTATTACGGCTACGCTGATGAAATGTTTTTGTTCAGTTCTTAAAGGGCCAATTTTAAACCAGTTTCTGATCCATGTTATAATGTTTCCTCGGCACATACCTGGAACTGTGTTTTGTTTCCTTCACGTTCGTCGTTCACATTCACACGTCCTGCATATTTAGGCTTGTGAAGTCATGTTTTGAGACAGGAATTGCTCCATTGCCCTTTTAAACGCCATACAAACCTTCACTAGACTCATTTGGATAATTTCAGCCCTGCAATTTCCAGTCTACTGAACTAAAGGTACTAAAAATAAAGGATTACTCAAATGTGTGAACGAAACAAAGCACAACTCCACTGGAAAAAACAATCTCTAGGTGAGTTAAAATGACTTAAATTAAGAACATTTTACTTTATTTAAGCAGATTCATCTTGGCAAGTGAAATAATCTGCCAGTGGAATAAGTGTTTTTCTCTTAATTCAAGCAACATTTCATTTTATTTCTTATTTTAAGTGCAAAAAGTTGTTATTTTTCTGTGTAGCAAGATGTATTTTCATATTTTACAAAAATCTTACTGTACTGGCAGATAATTTTACTTGTCAAGTGAAATTTACTCAAATTATGGTAAAAATTTAGCTTGACTAGATTTTTTTCAATGTCCAGTATGTTTCTGCTGAGTTAACAATGTTATAATTAGTGCTGTTAAACGATTCATTTTTAAAATCAGATTAATCACACTTTCGAATTTTGATTAATCACAGTTAATTATTCTTCAAAAAAAGACCAAAATATTTTGACAAAAATGCAATTTACATTTTTTACATGCTGTGCCTATACATTTTGTAAAGGCGTTGGTCAAGTTGTCGCTGGTAGTTCTGTTGCCACTGTTTGTTGCGCTCGGTTTGTTGTTGGTGCCGTAGCGTCGTTGCAGCTGAATCAAACCCGTGTTTTGCTTTAAGATGTTGTTTTAAACTTGTTGTGCTTCTGTGGAAAGAGAGTTCATCACTGCGATATCTGCAAACTCCCTTAGTTTGATCTAAAGTCCCGTGGGGCAGTTTTTTGCAGAGAAATTTGCCCTGAGCCCCAGTCACAGTCTCATCTGTCGTCTTCACATCCGTATGGACCTGATCACTGACCTAATAACCTGCGCCGCCTTTCAGGACCATCCGCACTTTCCACAGAGGAGCGTTCAGAATAAACTGTGTTGTTAAAAAACAACAACATTAGTGCGATATTTTTTTGTGATTAATCGCATGTGTTAATGTGTTACTGTTGAGAGCCCGAGTTATAACATGTCTTAAAGTTCACAACTGAGCAGCAACAATACAATATGTGTAATTTTCCTATAGCTTAAATAAATAAACTCAAACTAACCTCAAGTTTGCACTGAGACTTTATGCTGTGAGCCTTTTGGACTCAAGTAGCTCTGATCTGTTTTGTCAATTTGCTCTGTCACTGCTAAACACTTTAGTCCCAAGTCTGTTTCACTGTGATGTGTCTGTCTGTGTCGCCCTGTTGGGTTTTGCACAAGTTTTATTATAGAGTCGTTTATGTGAATTAGCTTGTAGTTTTATTAATTTTTGTGTGCACGTTGAAGGAGCAGCTTCTCATCTCGTTATATCGTGTGTAATGACAATAAAAGCTTTCTATTCTAAGGCTTTCTTTATGTTTTATGTCTCTTAAGGCTGCCACACACTACAGGACAGTTTCCCCGATTTTGGCTGCGATTTCTTCTCCCCGAGTTCAGGAGGCGTGACCTGACTTTTTGTCTCCGTGTGCGATTCTGAAGCCGCTGCTCCTCATGTGTGGAGTCAGTGTCAGATCAGAACCACCGAACATCAACAACGCGACGGAAACAGACGATAAAACAGAGTCAGGGGCAGAGGAGCGACGGACACAGAGACGCAACAAACAAACTCAGGACAGCGAGAAAATAAAGACTTTATTACTCACCTAATGTAAAGTGGAACATTTAAAGTGCAGCGTCTGATCCACATTATCCATAGAAATTGTCCTCCGCAAATAATGACTCCAGTCCACAAAACTGCACTATTAATCCAGTTTGAAGAGTTCTTTGAAAGTAAAAAGGTGAAAGTTGTTCCTCATGTGTTTGTTTACGTCCACAGAGCCTAAAGCTGCAGATCAGCGACAGTGACTCTACTTCCTGTGGACTTTATCTCCTCTTTTCTGCTTTAAAAATCCTGTATCTGAAGTATTGCTCCACATTTCACAAATAATAATAACACAGTTTGACTTGTGTCTAAACTGTAAAGTGCAGAGTCTGATCTTTGAACACTTCAGAGTCTCAGAGCGAGTGGTTTTACTGTAGACAGGAAACAGCTGACGCCATCACAGCCTCACAGCTTTATATCCTGTTTTACGCACACAGATCCCACTGCAGTGTTTGCGATCGGAGATTTTAACTCTCATGCGTTTCTCCTCGTGTCTGTGGTCTTTGCACATTTTGTCGGACGTTTAAAAATCCTCTAGTGTGTAGCGGCCTTAAGGTTTGCTCCACTTGTCTTGGTTTGGTCCTGGCTTGATCCTGCTTTAGTCTTGATGCAAACTACATTTTGATCCTGTTCTAGTCCTGGTTTAGTCCTAGTCTAATCCAGGTTTCATCCTAGTTTAGTTCCAGTCGCAAAATTGCCACTCAAAAGTTTGCAACTAAGACTTAGTAGTTGAGGAAGGGGGGGGATCTGTACATATTCATCAATAAATTATCTCCAAATTCTATTCATTCATTGGTTTTATCTGTTTTCCCGCCCAGAGTATTCCTGGCTCTATTCCCTGGACTCACTGTTTTGTTTTGCTGTTGTTTTTTGCAGAGCCGGAGGAGGAACCACGTGAGATTGTAAACAACACCATTCCAGAGGGTAAGACTTTTATCTTTTCTGTTTTACTAAAGGATTTTAAGACTTAAAACTGAGGATCTTGGTTTTCAAATTGTGAAAGGAGAACATCTGCACAGCTAGAGTTTTCACATCATTAACATGCAAGATTTTTGGACTGCACGTCTTAAAAGGGAAAAAAAAAAGAATTTTTATTATGCTTGGACACTCGAAGGTGTTTTATTTTGCATTATTCATTCACTCCACACCTGGCGAGTGGTTAGAACAGGTTTTTTCAGATGGGGAATTACAAAAAGTACCAAAATATGTGGCTTTCCGAATTGCAGCAGGTCTAAACGCGGACTGTATCAGGCATAAATTAAGGTTAAACAAGGTCAAAAAAGAGATTAAATCAGCTCTGAAATTAGACTAAAATATGCACTTCTGTGGATTTGTCTCTGCATAAATCAAATACTCAAGTAATATAAACTGCAGAGGGTTTGTATCCCTAGTGGTACATGTACCGCAGTTTGAGAAATGCTAGTAGCAGTAGTAGTAGTAGTAGTAGTAGTAGCAGCAGTAGTAGTAGTAGTAGTAGTAGTAGTAGTAGCAGTAGCAGTAGTAGTAGTAGTAGCAGTAGTAGTAGTAGTAGCAGTAGTAGCAGTAGTAGTAGTAGCAGTAGCAGTAGTAGCAGTAGTAGTAGTAGTGGTAGCGGTAGTGGTAGTGATGATGGTGATGGTAGTGGTAGTGGTGGTAGATGTGGTGGTAGCGGTAGCAATGGTAGCGGTGGTAGTGGTGGCAGTAGCGGTGGTAGTGGTAGTGGTGGTGGTAGTGGCGGTAGTAGTGGTAGCGGTAGTGGTGGTAGCGGTGGTAGTGGTGGCGGTGCTGGTGGCGGTGGTAGTGGTAGTGGTAGTAGTGGCAGTAGCGGTGGCAGTGGCGGTGGTGGTAGTGGCAGTAGTGGCGGTAGCGGTGGTAGCGGTGGCAGTGGCAGTGGTAGCGGTGGTAGCGGTGGTGGTGGTGGTAGCGGTGGTAGCGGTGGTGGTGGTGGTAGTGGCGGTAGCAGTGGTAGCGGTAGTGGTAGCGGTGGCAGTGTGGTGGCAGTGGTAGCGGTGGTAGTGGTAGTGGCGGTGGTAGCGGTGGTAGCGGTGGCAGTGGTAGCGGTAGCGGTGGTAGTAGCGGTGGCGGTGGTGGTGGCGGTGGTAGCGGTAGTAGTGGTAGCGGTGGTAGTAGTGGCGGTGGTGGCGGTGGTAGCGGTGGCAGTAGTGGTGGCGGTGGTAGCGGTGGTAGCGGTAGTGGTGGTGGTGGCGGTGGTGGCGGTGGCAGTGGTAGCGGTGGTAGCGGTGGTAGTGGTGGTGGTAGCGGTGGCGGTAGTAGCGGTAGCGGTGGTGGTGGTAGCGGTGGTAGTGGCGGTGGTGGTGGTGGCTGTGGTAGTGATGGTAGTGGTGGTAGTGGTGGTGGTGGTAGTGGTAGCGGTGGCGGTGGTAGTAGCAGTGGTGGTGGTGGCGGTGGTGGCGGTGGTGGTGATGGCAGTGGTGGTAGTGGTGGTAGTGGTAGTGGCGGTGGTGGTAGTGGTAGCGGTAGTGGCAGCGGTGGTGGCGGTAGCGGTGGTAGTGGCAGTGGTGGCAGTAGCGGTAGCGGTGATGGCAGTGGTAGGTGGTGGTAGTGGTAGCGGTGGCAGTGGCAGTAGCGGTAGTGGTGATAGTGGTGATGGTAGCGGTAGCGGTAGTGGCGGTGGCAGTGGTAGCGGTAGCAGTGGTAGCGGTAGCGGTAGTAGCGGTAGCGGTAGTGGCAGTGTAGCGGTAGTGATGGTAGTGGTAGCGGTAGCAGTGGCAGCGGTGGCAGTGGCAGGTGGCAGCGGCAGTGGCGGTGGTAGCGGTGGCAGTGGTAGCGGTGGTAGGCAGTAGCGGTGATGGTAGCGGTAGCGGTGGTAGTAGTGCAGTGGCGGTAGCGGTAGTAGTGGTGGTAGCGGTGGCATGGCGGTAGCGGTAGCAGTGGCAGTGGCGGTAGTAGCGGTAGTGGCGGTAGCGGTGGTAGCAGTGGCGGTGGTGGTGGTGTAGCGGTGGCGGTAGCGGTAGCAGTGGCAGTGGCGGTAGCGGTAGCAGTAGCAGTAGCAGTGGCGGTAGGCAGTGTGGTAGTAGTGGCGGTGGTGGCGGTGTGGTAGTGGTGGCGGTAGCGGTAGTAGTGGTAGCGGTAGGTAGCGGTGGCGGTAGTGGTAGTAGTGGTGGCAGTGGTAGTAGCGGTGGCAGTGGCAGTAGCAGCAGCGGCAGCGGCGGTAGCGGTAGCGGTGGCGGCGGTAGTGGCAGTAGTAGCGGTGGGTAGCGGTGGCAGCGGTGGTGGTAGCAGGTGGTAGCGGCGGTGGTGGTAGCGGTGGTAGTGGTGGTAGTGGCGGTGGTAGTGGTAGTAGTGGTAGCGGTAGCGGTAGTAGCGGTAGCGGTAGTAGCGGTAGCGGTGGCGGTGGCGGTGGTAGCGGTGGCGGCGGTGGTGGTGGCAGTGGCGGTAGCGGTGGCGGTGGTAGCGGTGGCGGTGGCGGTAGCGGTGGTAGCGGTGGCGGTGGTAGCGGTGGCAGCGGTGGTAGTGGTGGTAGCGGTGGTAGCGGTGGCGGTAGTGGTGGTAGTGGTGATGGTGGTAGCAGTGGTGGCAGTGGCGGTGGTGGCGGTGGCGGTGGCGGTAGTGGTAGTGGTGGTAGCGGTAGTGGTGGCAGTAGGCAGGTAGGTAGCAGTGGTAGCGGTAGCGGTAGTGATGGTAGTAGCAGTGGCAGTGGTGGCAGTGGTGGCAGTGGTAGCGGTGGTAGCGGTAGCAGTGGTAGCGGTAGGTGTAGTAGTAGCAGTAGTAGCAGTAGCAGTAGCAGTAGTAGTAGTAGCAGCAGTAGCAGTAGCAGTAGTAGCAGTAGTAGTAGTAGTAGTAGCAGTAGTAGCAGTAGTAGTAGTAGTAGTAGTAGTAGTAGTAGCAGCACTAAGTAACCACTCGTGATACTAACTCTCCTGTACTGTGTCCAGTGAAGTACGTGGGCGGTTACCACGGGCTGTTGTCGGGGGTAACGGTGCGCCCGGGCAGTGTGGAACCTCACAGTGTGGTGGAGTGTCTCTACGCCTGCCGGGAGGGGCTGGACTTCGGGGACCTGGAGACTCTGGGCTCCGGGATGAAGGTAAGAATAAAGTGAATCTAAAGTTTCGGCCGCACATTTCTGTGGGATCAGAACGGCGCCGCCCTGGGATCAGTGTGTGAATGAAGAGAATAAGAAGTGTGGAGCGAAAGACCATTTTTGAAGTGTGGGGATCATCTGCAATTCATAAAAGGCTTCTTCAGTTCCAATATGGTTCTAGTTAAAAAACTGCCCAAAATCTGCGTCTGAAGGAAGTGAAACTAACGCAGGTTTGTTCCTTGCGATACATTAGATATAGTCAGGGGTGCACATAACTTTTTCAGTGAGTTACTCAGGTGAGTACCAGGAGATGGAGTTTGGTACTCACTCATTATGTAGCGAGGTCTTAAAAAGTGCCATCTTCCTCACTGTCCTCCATGTCGCCCCCACTGTCCTCCGTGTCACTCCCACTGTCCTCCTCTGTTTCGCCCCCACTCTCCACTGCTAAGTGGGTGACTGGACAGTTCTTCTCGGCTAGCTTGTTTATTAGCAATGGCTTGCACCACATTCGTATGCTCTTTGCTCTTTTCGTGCTTGTCAAATAAAGGATGGTTGAAATTCTTTGAACCTTTATAAAACGCACCTGTTTTATCTGCTAGGTGTGGATGTGAGCAGCAAACCTTACACCACATTTCAGTGCGTTCATCGTTAGCTTCAAGCCACTGCACATCTTGAAGCCACTTTTCCGAAAAAAGTCTTTTCTTCGGCTCTGGCTCCGGTTGGTGTTTTTTTGTAGGCGGGGAAACGCCAAAGAAGCTGCTTAATGTCTGTTGTTTTTTAGACGTCTTTGACAGTAGTTGGACTTGGACATGTGTAAGATTGATATGACACGATCGGTCAAGTCAAGTGGGCTACGCAAAGGCGCTCAGTAACTGAAGTGGCATTACGCATTCGTTATTTTTTGCTGCGCATGCGTACCAGCGTACCAGTTATGTGCACCCCTGGATATAGTCACTGTTTTGTTGGTTAATTTTTGCCGTTTGAATTTGCTGTACAGTGGTTCCTCGTTTTAGAAATAACCCGCAATATGCAAAATCCGTGAAGTAGTCAGCTTTATTTTATGTATTTATGCATCCAGGGCCACATATTAAAACACAGAGCAGCGTGAGGACCGATCGAGGGTCATAGACTGAGGGTCAAAACAGTGAGTAATTCAAATCTGTGCTTTTATAACAGGTTTGAATGACCCTCCAGACCTTTGTTCAGGCTCAGACCCTCAAAAGGACACACGACATTTGCAGATTTCAAAAACATGCAATAAAAAGTGCTACTTGCGGTCGTATGGGCCAATTCACCTGGAAACCTGAGGGGCAAAACAATTTATTTTACTGTTATATGTGTTTTAAGGCTATAAAACCCCTCACCACGCACTTTATACACTTCTCTCAGACAGGACAGGCGGGGATCACTCTGGGCAAATCAATTATTTTGGATGAAGAACATAGTTATGAGTAGTTGTTGGTGCTGTTTTTTCTTCTTTTTTTCACCTTCGATTACGCAGAACAACCAGTCAGGGTGCAGAACACAAGGCACGTTCATCAGAGTCCTGCACCGGGTCGGGTGTCGGTCCCCGCAAAATGAAACAGGCGGGTTTTAATGTTCTGGAAAAGTTACGAACAGATATGTGGGCGGGTGGTGGACACACACGGCCGGGTCGGGTGAATCAGTGCACGTGGTGTGTTCTCAATCCTGCATCCAGCGCTGCCAGTGAGAGACTTTTCCTCTGCTGGATTTGTGATCCCATGTTACGACCCAGCTCTGCTAGGGACCGCGGAAGTAACAAAATAACCAAGATGTAAAATGTAATAAATAAGGTAATTTAATTAAAAGGAATGTACAAGGTAAATTAAACAAAACAGGCTAAAATATGTACATAAAATAACCTAAACTACGAAACAACTGAAATACTGAAGTACGAGACTGAAATACGAGTTTTGTGCCAAAACGGGTCACGTAGGTCTATACAAAAACAAAAGTGACGGACTAAGGGACACATAACAAAATCACAAAAGTCCCTAAACAAAAGTCACATAAACCTACAAACAGAATCAAGTGACAACTAAAAAGACACAAAACAGAACTAAACTAAACTAGTGTCTCACACACAAAGTTAGACTAACAACACTAATGAGACACAAACAGAAAATGGCAAACTGGCCACAAAGGCCAGCCGCCCCGAACAGGTGAGCAGAATCTTCTTAAATAGGGGGAGGAGGCTGGAGGTGAGGTGGGAGTGGCCGAGGGTTGAAGTTCCCACCAATCAGGGACCAGGGCTCAACCAGCAAGAATCCAAATGACAAAACACTTAAAGCACACAACACAAATCAAAAGAACTGGAGGCCTGGGGCCGTAACATCCCAGAACGCAGCCGAAACCTGGACTGAGGACGAAAAACTGCGCTGTAACCTCAGTGAGATAAAATTAAGGCTTTTATTTTGTGTTAAACTGACATCGGTTGTTTTTTTGTTGTTCGTTTTGTTGTTATTGTGCGATTTACGGCTCAGGTAGAGCAAAATGTTTAGCCACAAGTTCAATGTACCGGTGATTAGGCGACTCCAAAAAGTGGAGCATATCGTGTGTTACTAGTTTAAGGCTTAGCGGGGACCTGTTGTTACTGTTTGTTGAGACGCGCATCAAAGAAAACAAAGTGCGTCAGTTCAAATGTTTCTAATTTGTGTGTGATTTATCTCGGGCACGAGCGTGTAACGGGTGGATAATCACGGGTTTACGGGCGGGTGCGGTGCTGTACTGCAGGGTGCGGGTCTCCAAAAATGAACCCGTGCAGGACTCTGACGTTCATATGCTGTAAAAAAAATAAAAATACAAAGAACCATGCAAAATTGTACAAAAAAAATCCGCAAAACAGCGAGGCCGCGAAAGGTGAACCATGTTATAGTGAGGAATGACTGTATTTCGTATTATTTGTGCATTTGGTTCTTAAAAAATGACATGTTTTCATGGCAAACGTGTGTCAGAATTGTTATATTATCGTATCATGAGCTGTGTATCGCAGAAAGGATCAAAAAGTGAGGGACCCTGTGATTCCCTGCTGTATTGGGAGAAAAAACTTAGACAGACTTTATTGATCCACAAGGGAAATTATTTGGACTCACATCACAACATCGAGCAATAACAAAGAGAAAAAATATGTAAATGGTAATAATAAATTCTAAATAAATACCAAGAGACTGCTCTCAAATGAGGCATAATTATACAAATTTATATGTACAAGTAAAAATAAAATAGAAATAAGTACGGTAATAAAATCTCTCAGCAGAATACTGTAGGGTATAAGGAAAAACAGTGCAAAGATGATATGAAACAGACTAAAACTAAGGCTAGAAGATTTGTCAGTGAACTGGCTTTTCACAGCCGTATCTGTGCTGAGTTGTGGGCAGTTTTGTGTCGTAACTCAAACCTTTTGACCGTCCAGGTGCACGTGAACCCGAGTCAGTCTGTGTTGGTCCTGGAAGGCGACGACATCGAGAGTTTTAATCGCGCCGTGCAGCAGGTCACGTACAGAAACTCCCTGAGGTTCGCCACGCCCGGAGTCCGGCCCCTCAAACTCACCACCTCGCTCAGGTAAAGGCCCCACTCTGTTCTGTGCTAATAATTCAGTTTATTTGCAGATTAAAAAACAAAACAGATATAAACACACAGTACAACAAAAACAGACAAACAAGCAGTGTTTTTGTTTTATTGCTTAAACTGCTTAATTCTTTTGTCACACAAGATGATTGTACTTTCCTTTTATGGTCGTGGCCCTGGGACAAACTACAATTAGGCTCCATTATGTATATAACACGTTTGCAATGAATAGATTTGCACTGTTACAGCTCAATAATATCAACCTGCTGTGGGCACTACTTACTCCCTCAGTGGTGAAATAACTTCTTATATCCCGTTTTTTTTTGGGTGGTGTCATGATTGTTTTGCCTGATTCATGAGCTGGATTCACTACTTCATGGTCACTGGAGAGAAATGAAATAGAGCGACAGCGGAGGCACTGGTGTGAGCAGCAGCAGCACATGTGCTTCTCCAGTTTACCTGGCGACACTTGCAGCCAATGAACAGCGTCCAGGGAAACCCTGTTGTCATATCACTGAAAACATCTCAGAAAGTCTAATAAACAGAATGTGAACTCAGAAGTGCTGAGAGTGTGTAGCTCTGCAGCTGAGACCTTGGCAGCTCAGAGCTCTGGAGCTTGGAGCCCTGTGTGGGCTGGTGCTCCGCGGGGCCGGGGCTCCGCTCATGTGTGTGATAGACTAATGCACTTAAAGCAGTGGGTTCGGTCAAACCCCGGGGGTTCGGCAGGGGTCAGACTCACATCCAACTCATATGATTCATGATGACTCGCCCCGTTTGGCCGTTATTGGCTGCAGGAAATTTTGTGTGTGAAATCGTCTGTGACTGTGGTGATGGTGTCGTGTCATTTCTTTCTTAATATTTTCCCTTCATACGAACTATATCGAGCAAAAAAAGAAAGTGGTCGGACGAATATGTTCAATATGGATTCACATGTGTGATTCACCAATAAAATATATATACCTTTGTTTTGAATTTGAAAAAAACATATTTTATTTTTCTAATTAAGAAGGTTCAGTGAAGCGAAGATAAGATAAGATAAGTCAGGACTTTATTGATCTCACAGTGGAGAAATTCAACAGTCAGTAGCTCCAGGACAGTTTAGTGCAAAAAAGGGGGGAAAAGTGTGATGCAATCAAGATAAACAATAATAAAAATAGTGTGGTATCTGGTATGCTGCTGACTATACTTTATTTTCCTTTCTTTTTATGGTTGTTATCTCATCTGTGGGACTACTAGTTTGGAGCATTAAGGTGTCAGAGGTTAGGAGGGTGAGCCCCCTAAGGACAATTGGTGGGACAAATGGTTGGGTTGTAAAAGTAGGATTGGTCTGTGTGAAAACAGCTTGAGGTCTCTAGACGTTTGTTCTGGAGCCTAAGAGGGTAAAAGTACAGGGGACACCCGGTGACAACTAAGTATGTTAGATCTTCTATGGTTGGGGGTTGTGTTTAAGCCTTTGTTTGAGAAATTCCAGATGTAAAAGTGGGATGTCCTAGGGAACTATAAATGTAACTTTCACCCTTCATTCTGGGTCTTCCTGCATTGGGCTTTAAGGGGATCCAGACTCAAATTGTCTGTTATTTGGCTGACTCTATTATCTGTAAAATAAATCATATTTACATTTATTAGAGTTGTTGTTAAATTATTTCTGAGCATCTCCCTCCTGTGAAGCATCTGGGGAAACACGGCTACTTTAGGGTAAGTCTTTGATTTGGGGATCTTAAACTACAATAGAAATAATAATAAAAATAATAATATAAAGTGAATAAGTATATGCACAAAATTTACAAAGAGAATTGAAATATAAATACTATATATATAAAATAAAGAAAGTACAAAAACAGTGCAAGTTGTCACAGTCCAGTAGTGGCACAGACATGGTTATTGCACAGAGGAGTTGTACAGTCTGACCGCAGTGGGATGAATGATCTGCGGTAGTGCTCCTTCCTGCACTAGATGAAACTAGTGGAGTTCAGCACCTCCAACATGGTTAAGAACCACTGCTCTAAAGTCACTCTCTAGACCGGGAAAACACAGCCGACGCCCTGGAGTCGCGTCAAGTATTTTTCTCCCGTTGGTCATGTCGGGGGCGTCTGAATTCAAATGCAAAGGCTCGAAATGGGGCGTTGTTGGACAGTGTGAAACGTGTAAAATGAATACTGTCGTTTGGAAAAATATCGGAATACATTTATGTTTTTGTTCATTAAAATAAAATGGTAAATATTGGTAAGGACTATTTTGTCTTCCCCAGATATTGGTTGTGACATGTCCCTGTGCAAATCTACACCATTAGTGGCTGCCAGTCTGTGCCCAGAGCTCTAATTATCATCAGGGGAAAAGGAAAGTGAAAGGGAAAACCTGGCTGGAGTCAGATTCAAGATGCTTGTTATTGTGGTTACATTTAGAGATTCACTATGTAATTTTTAATTCATGGAGATATTATCACTTTATAAGGAATGTTCACAGTACATATCTCATAAGTCATTTTGCATTTATTAAATTGCACATGTTTTTATTAGTAAAAAGTATCTTCCTTATTTAAAAAAACATCTTTGAACAGGGTCACCTTACTCCAGATCTGACCTGTCACTTGGCTTGATGGCGTCACCTGCTTTTCTCCATGAAATCGATCTGTTTAATTGCAAACTGTGGAAGATTTAAGACCAAACAGCAATAACATCTCCATAAAACAAGCAGATGTGGAGCCTCTACCTGAAAATTACACAGAGCATCTAAAAATGCTTAAACCCGCCGCACACCACAGGAGAATTTGCCAATTTTTGGCTGCAATTTGCCTCTCCCCGAGTTTGGGGACTTTTTGTTCTCGTGTGCAATTTTGGAGGCGCTGTGCTCCTCCTGTGTGGTGTCAGTGTGACTCTGAGCCGCTTTGTCAGATCAGAACCACCAAACATCAGCAAAGTCACGGGAACAGACAATAAAACAGAGTCAGAGAAGTGACAGACACAGAGACGCAACATACAAACTCAGGATAGAGCGAAAATAAAGACTTTATTACTCACCTAATGGAAAGTGGAACATTTAAAGTGCAGCTTCTGGTCCACATTATCCATAGAAATTGTCCTCCGCAAATAATGACCCCAGTCCACAAAACTGTGCTAATAATTCAGTTTGAAGTGTTATTTGAAAGTAAAAAGGCAAAAGTTCTTCCCCACATTTGTCTGTTTACATCCACACGATGCAAGGATCAAGGTGAAGCTGCAGATCAGCGACAGTGACTCTACTTCCTGTGGACTTTATCTCCTCTTTTCTGCTTTAAAAATCCTGTATCTGAAGTATTGCTCCACATTTCACAAATAATAATAACACAGATTTGATTTGTATCTAAACTAGGATTGCAGTTGCAGTTGAAGTTATGCAGCAGATTTGAGGTTTCATAAGTTTCTCCTCGTGTCTGTGGTGTGCGTTTTTTTGTCGCACGTTTAAAAATCGTCTAAAGGCCGTCACACACGACAGGAGAATTTGCCCGATTTTGGCTGCGATTTCTTCTTCCCGAGTTCAGGGAGACGTGACCCGACTTTTTGTCTCCGTGTGCGATTCTGAAGCCGCTGCTCCTCATGTGTGGAGTCAGTGTCAGATCAGAACCACCGAACATCAACAACGCGACGGAAACAGACGATAAAACAGAGTCAGGGGCAGAGGAGCGACGGACACAGAGACGCAACAAACAAACTCAGGATAGAGCGAAAATAAAGACTTTATTACTCACCTGATGTAAAGTGGAACATTTAAAGTGCAGCGTCTGATCCACATTAACCATAGAAATCGTCCTCCACAAATAATGACTCCAGTCCACAAAATCGCGCTGTTAATCCAGTTTGAAGTGTTCTTTGAAAGCAAAAAGGCAAAAGTTGTTCCTCGCATGTGTTTGTTTACGTCCTCAGAGCCTAAAGCTGCAGATCAGCGACAGTGACTCTACTTCCTGTGGACTTTATCTCCTCTTTTCTGCTTTAAAAATCCTGTATCACAAATAACAACACAGTTTGACTTGTGTCTAAAGTGGAAGTGCAGAGTCTGATCTTTGAACACTTCAGAGTCTCAGAGCGAGTGGTTTTACTGTAGACAGGAAACAGCTGACGCCATCGCAGCCTCACAGCTTCATACCCTGTGCTCCACACACAGATCCTGCTGCAGTTTTTGCTATTGGAGAGTTTAAGTCTCATAAGTTTCTCCTCGTGTCTGTGGTGTTTGCGCTTTTTGTCGCAAGGTTTAAAAATCGTTTAAGACTGAAAAATCCTCTAGTGTGTAGCGGCCTTTACTTAATTCTTTTATCTATGCATAAATCAATTAAATGATGGGTTACACGGGCACTTTAATGTATCTTACACTGAAATATGCAAAGAGTAAGACAACCTTAGACAAAGTAGACATATGGAAACAGATGAGCTAATTTATTAAAGCCTCTTATTCAAATCGGACTTCTTATCGGTGTACTGAGGTTTTTTATTGTGCTCGGCTCGTTGTTGGCGTGAAAAAAAGAGCAAAAAGATAAGAATTTATGGCAATATCGGCCGCTCCTATTATAGACTCCAACGCGATAATGTCGCACTGTAAGATGGAGGTCGAGAGGCAGATTTCCATATTGATTACTTTGTACTTTGTGCTGAAACTGAACGCACGAACGTCGATCTGATCATTTCTATTCGCTACTCCACCCGAGAGCAGCACCCACTGTATGTTTTAGTTCTATTCAGTTTAGCGGCGCCCTTCTGTGTTAAATAATTCTGACCTATAGACTTTTGTGAGGCGACAGTGAGTTACGCTCTGAACACTGACCTCATCAAACGGGGACTTTGCTTCGGCGCAGATAAGGAGAGTGGTCCTGCTCCATAAAGCCTCGCCCCGAAACCGATAACGCACAATATCTTATCTCATTCTCACACACGCGGTAACTTTAGGCCGAGAAATAACTAACACTCCAGTTTTTTTCTTTTCCATTTGGTATAACGCCATCTATCGGACCATCGGATCAAAGAATGGACGTGTTTCGAGGTGTATTACATGACTTGTTCGGTGTGGGGTTTGCCGCTTGTCTCCTCGGAGGTAGTATTGGTTTGCTTAGATTATTCGACAGTACGAGACAAAACATACTGCGCATTTTCTTAATTACAAGTGTTTTTATTGCTCAAAAACACCTTGAGAAGCCTGTATTCTTACTGTGAGCAGGCCGCCTCCCCGCAGATCTGACCAGTAAGTTGGAGAGATAGATTTGGATTCATAAAGTACATATTTTAACAAAAAGACTAGCATATAAACTGACAAAATAATCATAAAAAATATGTTTGTATAGATGTAAACTACAGGATTAGCAGTTTTTTACGCAGAATAAGACAGGAGATTTTTTTGTTTGTGGAGAAAATTATGTGACTTCCACCTTCACAATTTGCCAATTGCGTTCGCTAAAATTGTGATTTCGATTTGATTTTTATCAGCATTTTTCTATTTTAAAGCACCGTATATACGGTTTGGGTGGTTCCTACGACTTATACTCAGACGCGCCTTATATATTACATTTTTCACACTGACAGCCCATAGACCACATATAAGAATCGTATTTATGAATCAAAAATGAAAAACAAATCGTTATCTGTTTTTTCATTTTGGTTTTAGAGATAAATAATAAAGAAAAGAGTTGTTTTTTCATTGTCTTATTTTTGCTTCTATATTGAAAATTAATGAACGAATGACACACGGATTCTTCTCTATTCGGTTGTTTTTATTACTATAACTTCTATAACGGCGGCACGGTGGCTGAGTGGCAACACTCAGGCCTCACAGCAAGAAGGTTGCGGGTTCGATCCCCGGGTCGCCCGGGCCTTTCTGTGTGGAGTTTGCATGTTCCTCCCCGTGTCTGGATGGGTTTCCTCCGGGTACTCCGGTTTCCCCCATCAACCCAAAAACATGCCCTATGAACTAACATTAAGGACCATGTTGTCCACCCTCCTGTGGGCTCACCACCTGCAGAGGGGTTCATAGGGGGGGTCAGGTGCTATGAGTATTGGGCAGCAAGCTGCCCCCGCGACCCAGCCGGATTAAGCGGGAGAAGATGGATGGATGGATGGAACTTCTATAACTTTCGTTCTTGGCCTCTGATTTTATAACATAAATTTCCCCCTTATAGTCCGGTGCAATTTATACACGTTTTTTCTTCATTATGCATTTTTTTGGCTGGTGCAACTTATAGTCCGGAGTCTGGAAAATACAGTACTTACAATTTCTTAGACCACCACACAGTGTAAGGTGTAATTGCCATAATTTAACAGAATTTCTGTTCACCAAAATATCTTTTTAAGTTTCTATAATGGTTAATCTGCCAGTTTATGCAAGATCTTTTTATCAAAACAATATATTTAATGCTAAAATAGAACTATTGTTGATATTGTTGCTATCCAAACATGTTCAAGTTTAATGTTTAATGTTTAAAAATGACCAAAGTCTCATCCAAAGTCTCTGGAACAGCTGAAACTATTTGCAACTCAGTAACAAAAGAGACTTTGCAAAACGACATAAAAACAAACGAGAGCAGCTTTTATCTGCGCCAAAGGATCACACAAAATATTCACCTTTTTGGTTATTATTTGTCAACAAGGACGATTTTCTTATTTTAATTGGTCATTTTCTTAATGACTAACAATGAAACTGTTCATTTGAAACAAGTTTTTGATAAACTATGAAGTTATTTCTGTTTTCTCGTTTTCATGACAGACAGTCTAATTCTAATAAATGTGTTAAGCGCTGTGTGTTTTTACTCGTTTGCGTCGTGATTTTAATTTATTTCTTGTTCTGTAAAGACAAGACAAGAGATAAGATGGAACATTTAGGCAAAAAATAACATCTTTATGAAGAGAAGCAGCTGGTGATTTCACTCAGTTATGCAGTGCACCTTTAAAATACACTGCAAACTATATTAAAATCTACATTCTAATAATCTAAAATGAACTCACTCCAGTTTTGTAGCTAGAAAATTGTCTTGTACTTGGAGAGAGCGCTGAAGAAAGCTGCTCTGTTTCCGGGTCACCGCTCCACCATCGCTTAACAACTGTGAATTTGCGCTCGGCTTTAGCCGTCACTTTTAGCTGATAAAATATTGATTTTCCTTTGGAAGTACAATCCCGCGTGTGCGCTGTGATTGTATTTGACTACAACAAGCGGCCAAGAATAACACAGAGCGTTTTAACCTGCACAGACGGATCCGGTGTTTGGCTTTCAATTAAATACTAGAAGTACCAGCAGTAAAATGAATAAATCGTTAAAAAAAAAAACACACGAAACCAAAGACCACACTGTAGATTTACGTTATTAAGGGTGCACTATGTAAATTTTCTGGTGGAAGGTCCTCTAGATGCTTGTTTTTTCTGGAAAGTCCCACAATATGGCATCAAACGTGTCTATTTTTCCAATTATATGCCATTTTATTGCTCAAAAACATGAAAAATTATGAAAAATACCACTGATCTGACCTGTAACTTGGCCTGCTGATGTCCCCTGTTTGTTTTTTTATGTGGCTAGAAAAGATTAATAATGCCATAATGTGGGATATTCTATGCAAACCATTAATAATAATAATAATGCATCAGTTTTATATAGCGCTTTTCAGGACACTCAAAGACGCTTTACAGAGCATTATTCATTCACTCCAGACCCGGTGGTGATAAGCTACTATTGTAGCTACAGCTGCCCTGGGGCAGACTGACGGAAGCGAGGCTGCCAATCTGCGCCATCGGCCCCTCCGACCACCACCACCATTCACGCACACACCACTTTCATACAAGGCAATGTGGGCGATGTGCCTTGCCTAAGGACACTACGACAGTTTTTGCCACTGGCGCCCCACTGTGGCACCTGGAATTCCCAGTGGTCTCCCATCCAAGTACTAACCAGGCCCAGCCCTGCTTAGCTTCTGAGATCTGACGGGATCAGGCTTTGACGAGCCGGTATGGCCACACAATCATTAATACTGATGAATGTAAGTGGCACAGTTGACACTATTTTATTCAGATGTTTGCATTGTTATGATATTTTAATGTTATCTTCTTTGGAAATACCAGAATCTGTGCATTATTTTATTACATTGAGTTGTTTATGCACCAATTACTGAACTATTCTATTAGCTTCCACTTGTATTTAGTTATTTTTGCTTCTCTTTCCGCTGCCGTCTGTCCTGGACACAGTTCAGGGTCAAATGTTTCCCTCCTGGGTTCAGTCTCAGGTCTGTCAGGTCGTGTTCCTGGTGCAGATGTGAGTGATGTGAGGAGGAGCCCAGATGGCTGAACAGTGGGTTTCAGCAGAGACAGTTTTATCAGCCGTGTTCCCACAGACGGTGGATTTAACTCTAGAGCAGAAGTGCCTCCGTACCTCAGAGGGGTGAAACGCTGCAGGACGACACAGGAGGAGCAGCAGTGTTCATCGTGCTGCGTATAAAGTCCGCAGCAAAGCACTTTGAACGACTTTGTGTACAATTTGTGCTAAACAAATCAACATTTCAGCACATTTTCTCAATTACAGGTGTTTTACTCTGCAAAAAACAAAATCTAGTCAAGCTAAGACCACTCGGATTAAGAAAGTTTTACCATGATTTAAGTCAATTTCCCTTGACAAGTAAAATGATCTGCCAGTAGAACAAGATTTTTGTACTTCCATCCATCTTCTCCCGCTTAATCCAGCTGGGTCACGGGGGCAGCTTGCTGCCCAATCCTCATAGCACCTGACCCCCCCTATGAACCCCTCTGCAGGTGGTGAGCCCACAGGAGGGTGGACAACATGGTCCTTGATGTTAGTTCAGGTGCTGCATGATTTAGGTTGATGGGGGAAACCGGAGCACCCGGAGGAAACCCATCCAGACACGGGGAGAACATGCAAACTCCACACAGAAAGGCCCGGGCGACCCGGGGATCAAACCCGCGACCTTCTTGCTGTGAGGCCTGAGTGTTGCCACTCAGCCACCGTGCCGACTTTTTGTACTTAAAATATGAAAATACATCTGGCTACACTTAAAAAAAAGCAAAACAACAACTTTTTGCACTTAAAATAACAAACAAAATCAAATGCTGCTTGAATTAAGAAAAAAAACAAAACACTTATTCCACTGGCAGATCATTTCACTTTTATTTTTTTATTTTTTATTTTTATTTTACTGTCAAGATGAATCCACTCAAATAAAGTAAAATGCTCTTAATTTTTTATGACTGACCTAGGTGTTGTTTTCTCCAGTGTATTGCTGTAAAAACGCCTGCAGTCTTACTGTGAGCGGGCCGCCTCGCCGTAGATCTGACCAGTAACCGGGAGAGATAAACGTGCATATTTTAAACAGTCCATAAGAATGAACAAAAAGACTGAAATGTGCAAAAACAACAAAATATTTAAAAACATGTTTGTACACTGCAAAAAAAGCTTAAGATATAAACACTTAAATCTATCAGAAAATGACTTAAAGTAGTGAAATGATCCTGCTGCGTGACAAAACAACCTGAAGTGACTTGAATTCAAAATATTCAATTGTTTTTACTTTATTGACTCATTTGTTTCACGTTATTTCACGTTTCTGTCTAGTTTATCTGACAATGGAGTAAGGAGGTCTATTTCTTTTCTTTTTCAAGTAAACAAAATCGCCAAAAATACACTCCAGTAAATTGACCTTTTTAATCCCTTGGAAGATCCTTTTGCCTTGAAAAGCTTGACGTAAACACTTAAATCTATCAGAAAATTACTTAAAAGTAGTGAAATGATCTTGTTGCGTGGACAGATCATTTTACTTGACACGTTTTCTTAAAATAAACGACTTCTAGACTCGACTTTATCAGCCTCAGAACAAGTAAGTCGATAATAAATCTGAAAACAAGACGAATAACCTGAAGTTTTAAAATCTTGGCCACGTCAGACAAGCACAAATCTAAATTTCAGGTTAGCTGTTTTAAGCAGAATAAGACAGGATATTTTGTTGTTTGTGGAGGAAATGATGGCACTTCAGACATTTCCGCCTTTAGGATTTGCCTGTTGCGTTCATTCAAGTTGTGATTTCGATTCGATTTCGACGCAAACTATTTTATCTGCAGTTTCTATTTTAAAATGCTTATGTTTTTATTAGTTTGCACTGTGATTTTATAATGTATTTCTTATTCTAAAGACAAGATAAGAGATAAGATGGAACATTAAAGGCAAAAAATAACATCTTTATGGAGACAAGCACTCAATTATGTACCTTTTAACCCTCGAAGACCTACGTTATCACATACGATAACGAGGAATATGTTTCTATAACCGCGCAGAACTTTCTAACGGTAAAAGACAGAAACTTCCTTTTCCCCTCTGAAAGTGCAGACATAGAGGTTTCCGTACATTTCTGCGGCTTTATCCTACGTCACACTCACGCTGTGTGATGACGTGAGCAAAACGAGTGTCCAACAGGAACTTTTCCCCAAACTCATGCGCTCCGTCCATTTTGATCGAGCCAAACTTTGCCAAAGAGTGAAGTGAGTCAAGATGGTTGACTCCTCTGACTGTGTGTGTTTATAACGAGTGAAAAAGTCGCTCTAAGTGGAGTTAATTCTCACACACATGGAAAATTAAGGCATCTTGGTGTGTGTAATTGTGCATCCCTTTGCTATTTTTATTTAAAGGTTTATTTCAGTCAAAATGAACAAATCCAAATGTAATAAACACCTGGAAATGCAGAAGTGCTGTGGCTCTGGCCCTGGACCTGACAGGAGCTGTTTCCAGGACTGGACCAGGAAAGTAAAGGAGCGATTACACTTTTTTTTTTGTTTTTAGGGCAATAAGGAGATTTTTAATTTACTTACAGACTTGATATTTTGCATTTTTGTAGCTAAGGCCCTAAATTAAGCATTTTTTATGTCCAAAAAGTTGTTTCTACATGTTTGCTGTGTGTTTTGTATAAAAGAGTGTGAATTTTATGTTCTGGTTTTTTTTTTCATCTCTATTTCTGGTCCTGTAGCTTTTATCACAGCCTCATGACACAACTACAGCAGCAGATTGTGAAATAACAGGTTGGACTGAACAAAAGGAGGTAGAACACTTCATTAGGGGGTAAAAGGGGCAGTTTGAAAAGCAAAATTAAGAAAAAAAATCCAGGCGAGGAGAAATGTACTAAAACTGCCCTCAGGTCTTTAGGGGTTAAAACAGAATACTTTTAGATTACTCGTATAAAATTTCGTGCTTTACAAATAAACTCGCTCTGCCTTTGCTCCTGTGGGCGGATAAACCAGGGCACGAGAAGAGATTTCACTTCCAAATGAGTTCGCGCCCTCTGTTTCCTCGCAGATGTTTTAACGAGGAGAGCTGCCTGTCCCTGAAGCAGCTGGAGGGCTACCTGGTGGTGCTTCAGCCGGACGCCCCGCAGATCTCGCTGTCGGGGGTCGGGCCTCACCTGGCTCGTCCCGCTCCGGAGTTCGAGAGCCCGCGGGGAGTTCCTCTGTTCCCCGAGCTGCGAATCGTCTGCTCGCTCTCGCACGCGGTCAACACGGCGGCGCAGGGGATGGAGGGAGGAGGTAAGACGATAATAACAGATAATAAATCATGTTCTTGTGTTGTTATTCAGCGCTCTGGTAAGTCTGGCTGTTATAAATGCGCTTCAGGGATACGTTTGATTAGAAAAAATGACAAATAACAAATAATTCTACACCCAAAAAGAGGAGGAGTGTCCTGTTTGGTCCTGTTTAGTTTGACATTTATAGTTTAAAACACACAAAAAGCTCAGTGAGAGTAAAACGTGTTGAAAAAACATAAGTTACAAGAAACATTTCGACACTGTGAATTGAAAATAGTCTGAAACAATTATTAGGGACTTGAATTACTGCTATTTACGTTTCTCCAACAGATGCATAAAAGCTCCAACTGATTGTTCAATAAAACTATTATTATTTATGGCGCTGTGTTGGACTTTTAGAGTCGTAAAAAACGTGAAAAACAGAACTAATTTTAAACCGTTTGCAGTGGTCCAACGTTATTCTTCTGAACTTACCTTATTCATGCTGATGTGCACTTCCTGACTATCCAATAATATACAGTGCAACAAATTTATTAGACCACCGCCCAGAATAAGGTGTTTGCCACTGCTGCCATAATTTACAAAGTATATAGAGTATTTCTGTTTACCAAAATCTCTTTTTATGTTTCTCTATAATGGTTAATCCACCAGTAAATGCAAGATCTTTGTATCAAAACAATACCTTTAATGCTAAAATAGAATTATCGTTGTTATTAGTGCTGTCAAAAATATCGCATTAGTAACGCGTTAACTCAAAACAATTTTAACAGCGTTCATTTTTTTTATTGCGAGATTAACTCACTTTATGACCCAGTGGACGAGTTTTGTTGTGGCCACTGCTTTAACGTTAGAAAAACTACAGGATCTGACTGAAAACAGGAAAGAAAACAATCTGTGCGAAACTGAGAAGTCCTGGTTGGAGGAGGTGGGCCAAAGCACGACACATCTGCACACGCCGATGTCTCTGCACGAGGAAAACACGAAACAAAGTCGCTTCAAAACATACGGCGAATATTCGACAAGGACCACGGACAGCGACAGAAGCCCCCAGCCGCCCCCACATCCACAAACACACGGAGGAGCAGGACCCACACCCGCCGCACCACACAATACACACCCCCTGCCCCTGGACCCACCCTCTCCGCCACACGACCCACAAACAACACCGTGCGACGCCGCCCCGGCCACAGCCCGACAGGTGCAAGCGCAGAACTCCAGGCAACCACGACACGGCCCGAAAGCTCCAGCGCGAGGCCCCGGGTACAGCAGGTGTTGGGGCGACAAACACAGACTAACTGGAGCTCAGTGAACCTCCCTCAGTAATGAACCACCTCAGGATCACAGCTCATTATTTCACCCGTTATGTGACTGAAGACAGAAGAGACACTTCACTCACACTGATGCAGAGCACAAAGTCTCACTGACGACTGTTCTGGTTTGCAGTAAAAAAATAAATAAACACAAAAGAGAATTAAAATGATGTTAAATATTTTAATCGGTTGACAGCACTAGTCGTTATCTTTACATTTTCAAGTTTAATGTTTTCCAAAGTCTCATCCAAAGAAAGTCTCTGGGAACAGCTGAAACTATTTGGATCTCAAGAACTAAAGAGACTTTGCGAAACGCTATAAAAACAATAAGAAAGCAGCTGTGATCTATAAGGTGCTCACACAAAACATTCACATTTTTGGTTAATTTGTCAACAAGGACTATTTTGTTATTCCGTAGTTCATTTGAACCAAGTTTTGGATAAACTATTTCTGTTTTCTTGTTTTCCTGACAGCTGCTCTAATACAGGGGTGTCAAACTCATTTTGGTCCGGGGGCCGTATGCAACCTACTTTGATCCCAAAAGGACCGGATCAGAAAACTCAGTTCTCTCTTCACGTTATTGTATTTTTTCGAGGATTATATTCCTCGAGCAACGCCACTTGTTCCAAACGCACTGAGCACAGATTTCCCATTCACCTCTGTCAACAAATAAGAATTAGACTATTTTTCTTGGGAAATCCTGAACTCAGCATCTGCTTTTCTCATTTTTTGACATTTTGCTGATGAGGGTCACGGTCGACAGTCAAAACGATCGTCCTTTAAGAGCGTTTGGAAAGAGGAAAGTCTTCATTTGTGCTGCTCTGGTGGGAGTCATAGCGTGCAGAAACGCCGGAGACGCTGCTATGCTAAACGGTGCAGAAAATTAACAGAAAAATCTGAAAATTTTAAGTATTTTAATAGAAAAATCAGCCGAGGGCCAGATTAAAGGTCTTGGAGGGCCGGATCTGGCCCCCGGGCCGCATGTTTGACACATGTGCACTAATACATTTATGAAGCGTTGTGAAGTTTTGTTGGATGCCAGTAGAAAACATCAGATTATTTGGATCTTATTTTGATTATTAAGAGCCGTTTACACCATATTTTTTGCACAAATACATGAAAAGAGCAGGTTTGATATTTTAACCGTGTCCTGGGTTATTTCCAACTAAGATCCGCAAAAATCGCACACGTGAAATAAAAAAAAAAACGGCTCATTTCATCGTCGTCTAATGAGAAAATGTGAGGTGAATCTGTCGAAAATGTTGTGAAAAAGTCAAATAATGTTGATTATGTGGAGCAGATAAACACGGTTCAGAATTACTCAAACCAAAATGTTTTTAAATAATTCAGAAGGAAACAGAGATTTGTTTTGTCGGTTTAATCAGCCTGTGTTTATTCTCACTAATGACGCTGTAATTCTTAATCACCGCTGGCATTAATTTGTCTGTGATATTTAAGTGTCATTAAGTTCTGATTAAGCCCCGGTGCACTCTGCCCTTCCTCTCCTCCTCTCTTCACTCTCTCTGTTCCCTCTCTGTTCCCTCTCTCTGTTCCATCCCTCTGTTCCTTCTCTGTTCCCTCTCTCTGTTCCCTCCCTCTGTTCCCTCTCTGTTCCATCTCTGTTCCCTCCCACTGTTCCATCTCTCTGTTCCCTCCCTCTGTTCCCTCTCTCTGTTCCCTCCCTCTGTTTCCTCTCTGTTCCCTCTCTCTGTTCCATCTCTCTGTTCCCTCCCTCTGTTCCATCTCTCTGTTCCCTCCCTCTGTTCCCTCTCTCTGTTCCCTCCCTCTGTTTCCTCTCTGTTCCCTCTCTCTGTTCCCTCTCTCTGTTCCCTCTCTGTTTCCTCTCTGTTCCCTCTCTGTTTCCTCTCTGTTCCCTCTCTCTGTTCCCTCTCTGTTCCCTCCCTCTGTTCCCTCTCTCTGTTCCCTCTCTCTGTTCCCTCCCTCTGTTTCCCCTCTGTTCCCTCTCTCTGTTTCCTCTCTGTTCCCTCTCTCTGTTCCCTCTCTCTGTTCCCTCTCTCTGTTCCCTCTCTGTTTCCTCTCTGTTCCCTCCCTCTGTTCCCTCTCTCTGTTCCCTCTCTCTGTTCCCTCTCTCTGTTCCCTCTCTCTGTTCCCTCTCTGTTTCCTCTCTGTTCCCTCCCTCTGTTCCCTCTCTCTGTTCCCTCCCTCTGTTCCCTCTCTCTGTTCCCTCCCTCTGTTCCCTCTCTCTGTTCCCTCCCTCTGTTTCCTCTCTGTTCCCTCTCTCTGTTCCCTCCCTCTGTTCCCTCTCTGTTCCCTCTCTCTGTTCCCTCCCTCTGTTCCCTCTCTCTGTTCCCTCCCTCTGTTCCGTCTCTCTGTTCCCCTCCTCTGTTCCGTCTCTCTGTTCCCTCTCTCTGTTCCCTCCCTCTGTTCCCTCTCTGTTCCCTCTCTCTGTTCCCTCCCTCTGTTCCCTCTCTCTGTTCCCTCCCTCTGTTCCGTCTCTCTGTTCCCTCCCTCTGTTCCCTCTCTCTGTTCCCTCCCTCTGTTCCCTCTCTCTGTTCCCCTCCTCTGTTCCGTTTCTCTGTTCCCTCCCTCTGTTCCATCTCTCTGTTCCCTCCCTCTGTTCCCTCCCTCTGTTTCCTCTCTGTTCCCTCTCTCTGTTCCCTCCCTCTGTTCCGTCTCTCTGTTCCCTCCCTCTGTTCCATCTCTCTGTTCCCTCTTTCTGTTCCATCTCTCTGTTCCCTCCCTCTGTTCCATCTCTCTGTTCCCTCCCTCTGTTCCATCTCTCTGTTCCCTCTTTCTGTTCCATCTCTCTGTTCCCTCCCTCTGTTCCATCTCTCTGTTCCCTCCCTCTCTTCCCTCCCTCTGTTTCCTCTCTGTTCCCTCTCTCTGTTCCATCTCTCTGTTCCCTCCCTCTGTTCCATCTCTCTGTTCCCTCCCTTTGTTCCCTCCCTCTGTTCCCTCTCTCTGTTCCATCTCTCTGTTCCCTCCCTCTTTCTTTCTTCAATCACCCCTTTTTTCTCTTCCTCTCTCCCCCTTTTTCTTTTTCTGTCCCTCTCTTGTTTCTTTCTTTCCTTTCTCCTTTCTCTCGGTCCCTCCTTTCTCTATTCTCACTCTCATTCTCTCTTTTCTGGCCCCTTTTTTCTCACTCTTCCTCTCTCTCTTTCCCTCTCGCTCTCTTTCCTTTCCTTTCTCTTCTCTTCCCCCTTTCTCCTTTCCTTCTCTCTGCCCACTTTTTCTCTTCTTTTTATGTCCTTCTGTTCTCTGTTTTCTCCCCCTCTCTGTTCCCTCTCTCATTCTCACTCTTTCTTTCTTCACTCTCTTCTCTGCTCCCTTTTTTCCCACCCTTCCTCTTTCTCTCTCTTTCTCTGTAAATCTCTCTCTGTCTTTCTTTTCTTTTTCCTCTTTTCCCCCTTTCTCTCTTCCTTTTGTGTCCCTCTGTTCTTTCTCTCTTTTCCACTCCTCCTTCTTCTCTCTCCCCTCTCTTCCTCTCCCTCCCTCCTTTTCCACTCCTTCCTCTCTCCTTCTCTCTCCTCTCCCTCCCTCCTTTTCCACTCCTTCCTCTCTCTTTCTCTCTCCTCTCCCTCCCTCCTTTTCCACTCCTTCCTCTCTCCTTCTCTCTCCTCTCTCTCTTCCTCTCCCTCCCTCCTTTTCCACTCCTTCCTCTCTCTTTCTCTTTCCCTCCCTCCTTTTCCACTCCTTCCTCTCTCCTTCTCTCTCCTCTCTCTCTTCCTCTCCCTCCCTCCTTTTCCACTCCTTCCTCTCTCATTCTCTCTCCTCTCTCTTTTCCTCTCCCTCCCTCCTTTTCCACTCCTTCCTCTCTCCTTCTCTCTCCTCTCTCTCTTCCTCTCCCTCCCTCCTTTTCCACTCCTTCCTCTCTCCTTCTCTTTCTCTCCCTCCTTTTCCACTCCTTCCTCTCTCCTTCTCTCTCCTCTCTCTCTTCCTCTCCCTCCCTCCTTTTCCACTCCTTCCTCTCTCCTTCTCTCTCCTCTCTCTCTTCCTCTCCCTCCCTCCTTTCCCACTCCTCCTTCTTCTCTCCTCCCTCCCACCTTCCTCTCTCCCCTCTCTTCCTCTCCCTCCCTCCTTTTCCACTCCTCCTTCCTCTCTCCTCTCTCCTCCTCCAGCGCTCATGTCGGACGCTGTGGCCCACACTCTGGACGGTTGTGAGGTGCAGCCTTTGGGGGAGGAGCTGAACTCGGAGCGGGAGGAGCTCCTGGTGGACATGGACGTGGTGCGGGAGCGAGGCCTGGAGATCATCAACACCACGGCTTATATCGCCATCACAGGTACGGGAATCACGCCATCACAGGTACGGGAATGACGCCATCACAGGTACGGGAATCACGCCATCACAGGTACGGGAATGACGCCATCACGGGTACGGGAATCACGCCATCAGGGGTACGGGAATCACGCCATCACAGGTACGGGAATCACGCCATCACGGGTACGGGAATCACGCCATCACGGGTACGGGAATCACGCCATCACGGGTACGGGAATCACGCCATCACGGGTACGGGAATCATGCCATCACAGGTACGGGAATCACGCCATTACAGGTACGGGAATCACGCCATTACAGGTACGGGAATCATGCCATCATCACGGGTATGGGAATCACACCATCACAGGTACGGGAATGACGCCATCACGGGTACGGGAATCACGCCATCACAGGTACGGGAATGACGCCATCATGGGTACAGGAATCACGCCATCACGGGTACGGGAATCGCGCCATCACGGGTACGGGAATCACGCCATCACAGGTACGGGAATCACGGACATGCGCTCGGATTTATGACGCGCGGAGATGTGGGAATGTTCAGGTTCTTCTGGTTAACCCTTGCTGATGTCACGTGCAGGGGCTGAGTCCATCTCCGTGTACGAGGACGTTCTCCGCTCGGTGCGATATCGTCTGGCCAAAGGCTCCGCTCGATTTGAGAGACGCTTCCGACTGTCCTGCTCCGAGATGAACGGCCGATACACCAGCAACGAGCTCACTCTGGAGGTGAGAGTTTTCATCCATCCATGTTTTTCCTCTTATCTGGGGGCAACAGTCTAAGCAGGGGCTCCCAGACTTCCCTCACCCCAGACCGAAGTCCAGAGGCATGTTCCGAAGTCCAGGCGCCGGACGAAGGCTGATGGAGCCTTTTCAGTCCGGGGCCTCGGCTTTGGAACGACCTGCCTGAGGAGATGAGGCTGCACCATCAGGATCATCTTTTAAATTTAACTTCTTAAAACCCATTTCTGTCGGTTAGCCTTCCTTTAACTGGTTTTAGTTCTTTTTATTCCCTGTTTATTTTCATTTTATCTCTTTTATTTATTTATTTATTAGAACTAATCTGATTTGTTGGATCATTGACTGTTTCCTTTGTTTTCTGTGCTATTTTTTGTGTTTTGTATTGTCCATTGCTGCTTGTACAGCACTTTGTAAACCTTGTTTTTAAAAGTGCTTTAAAAATAAAGATTTATTATTATTATTATTATTATTATTATTATTATTATTATTATTATTATTATTATTATTATTATTATTATTATTGTTATTATTGTTATGACTATTATTATTATTATTATTATCATCATCACTATTATTATTATTATTATTATTGTTATTACTATTATTATTATTATCATCATCACTATTATTATTATTATTATTATTATTATTATTATTATTATTATTATTATTATTATCATCACTATGCTCCTCCCCTCAGCTGCTCCTCTCCACGTGGAGGAGCAGCGGCTCTACTCCGAGCTCCTCCTGTGTGACTGAGCTCCTCCCCCTCTCTCTAAGGGAGCGCCCGGCCACTCTGCGGAGGAAACTCATTTTGATCGCTTGTATCCGCGATCTCGTCCTTTTGGTCATTGCCCAGAGCTCATGACATACAGAAGTTTCATTATTTATATTTTTGGTGACAAAAAATACCACAGTGTACTCATGAGCTTCAGAAAAATGGGGCCTTCCTGATTTGAAGGATTAAGATCTTTCCTCATTCGAAAGATGCACTATTAATATACTGATATCATAATTCATTGTGTTATTGTAACTCAGCACCACTGCTGAACCGAATCCTTCACATTATGAAAAAAATCCCTTGCCTGAAACTTGTCCCGCGTCGTATCGATTAAACACGCCTCCCTGTTGTCCTCAGGTGAACTTCCTGCACTCCCTGGACAGCCTGTACCACCCGTCCCACCTCCTGGCCTCACAGCAGCAGTTCCTCCACCCGTCGCATCACGCCGGAGAACTGAGCGGACACGTTTTACCCAACCTGCACCGCAACTCAGGTGGAGCCCTGCAACCGTCTGAGTGATGAGTGAACATGAGCGAGTGAAGAGAGCTAAACTTCCTGCCCTGCAAACGTCTGAGTGATGAGTGAACATGAGCGAGTGAAAAGAGCTAAACTTCCTGCCCTGCAAACGTCTGAGTGATGAGTGAACATGAGCGAGTGAAGAGAGTTAAACTTCCTGCCCTGCAACCGTCTGAGTGATGAGTGAACATGAGCGAGTGAAGAGAGCTAAACTTCCTGCCCTGCAAACGTCTGAGTGATGAGTGAACATGAGCGAGTGAAAAGAGCTAAACTTCCTGCCCTGCAAACGTCTGAGTGATGAGTGAACATGAGCGAGTGAAGAGAGTTAAACTTCCTGCCCTGCAAACGTCTGAGTGATGAGTGAACATGAGCGAGTGAAAAGAGTTAAACTTCCTGCCCTGCAACCGTCTGAGTGATGAGTGAACATGAGCGAGTGAAGAGAGTTAAACTTCCTGCCCTGCAAACGTCTGAGTGATGAGTGAACATGAGCGAGTGAAGAGAGTTAAACTTCCTGCCCTGCAACCGTCTGAGTGATGAGTGAACATGAGCGAGTGAAAAGAGCTAAACTTCCTGCCCTGCAAACGTCTGAGTGATGAGTGAACATGAGCGAGTGAAAAGAGTTAAACTTCCTGCCCTGCAAACGTCTGAGTGATGAGTGAACATGAGCGAGTGAAGAGAGCTAAACTTCCTGCCCTGCAAACGTCTGAGTGATGAGTGAACATGAGCGAGTGAAAAGAGCTAAACTTCCTGCCCTGCAAACGTCTGAGTGATGAGTGAACATGAGCGAGTGAAGAGAGCTAAACTTCCTGCCCTGCAAACGTCTGAGTGATGAGTGAACATGAGCGAGTGAAGAGAGTTAAACTTCCTGCCCTGCAAACGTCTGAGTGATGAGTGAACATGAGCGAGTGAAGAGAGTTAAACTTCCTGCCCTGCAACCGTCTGAGTGATGAGTGAACATGAGCGAGTGAAGAGAGTTAAACTTCCTGCCCTGCAAACGTCTGAGTGATGAGTGAACATGAGCGAGTGAAAAGAGCTAAACTTCCTGCCCTGCAAACGTCTGAGTGATGAGTGAACATGAGCGAGTGAAGAGAGTTAAACTTCCTGCCCTGCAAACGTCTGAGTGATGAGTGAACATGAGCGAGTGAAGAGAGTTAAACTTCCTGCCCTGCAACCGTCTGAGTGATGAGTGAACATGAGCGAGTGAAAAGAGCTAAACTTCCTGCCCTGCAACCGTCTGAGTGATGAGTGAACATGAGCGAGTGAAAAGAGTTAAACTTCCTGCCCTGCAACCGTCTGAGTGATGAGTGAACATGAGCGAGTGAAAAGAGTTAAACTTCCTGCCCTGCAACCGTCTGAGTGATGAGTGAACATGAGCGAGTGAAAAGAGTTAAACTTCCTGCCCTGCAAACGTCTGAGTGATGAGTGAACATGAGCGAGTGAAGAGAGTTAAACTTCCTGCCCTGCAAACGTCTGAGTGATGAGTGAACATGAGCGAGTGAAAAGAGTTAAACTTCCTGCCCTGCAACCGTCTGAGTGATGAGTGAACATGAGCGAGTGAAAAGAGTTAAACTTCCTGCCCTGCAAACGTCTGAGTGATGAGTGAACATGAGCGAGTGAAGAGAGTTAAACTTCCTGCCCTGCAAACGTCTGAGTGATGAGTGAACATGAGCGAGTGAAGAGAGCTAAACTTCCTGCCCTGCAAACGTCTGAGTGATGAGTGAACATGAGCGAGTGAAAAGAGTTAAACTTCCTGCCCTGCAACTGTCTGAGTGATGAGTGAACATGAGCGAGTGAAGAGAGCTAAACTTCCTGCCCTGCAACCGTCTGAGTGATGAGTGAACATGAGCGAGTGAAAAGAGTTAAACTTCCTGCCCTGCAACCGTCTGAGTGATGAGTGAACATGAGCGAGTGAAGAGAGCTAAACTTCCTGCCCTGCAAACGTCTGAGTGATGAGTGAACATGAGCGAGTGAAAAGAGCTAAACTTCCTGCCCTGCAAACGTCTGAGTGATGAGTGAACATGAGCGAGTGAAGAGAGCTAAACTTCCTGCCCTGCAAACGTCTGAGTGATGAGTGAACATGAGCGAGTGAAGAGAGCTAAACTTCCTGCCCTGCAAACGTCTGAGTGATGAGTGAACATGAGCGAGTGAAGAGAGCTAAACTTCCTGCCCTGCAAACGTCTGAGTGATGAGTGAACATGAGCGAGTGAAGAGAGCTAAACTTCCTGCCCTGCAAACGTCTGAGTGATGAGTGAACATGAGCGAGTGAAGAGAGTTAAACTTCCTGCCCTGCAAACGTCTGAGTGATGAGTGAACATGAGCGAGTGAAAAGAGTTAAACTTCCTGCCCTGCAAACGTCTGAGTGATGAGTGAACATGAGCGAGTGAAAAGAGTTAAACTTCCTGCCCTGCAAACGTCTGAGTGATGAGTGAACATGAGCGAGTGAAGAGAGTTAAACTTCCTGCCCTGCAAACGTCTGAGTGATGAGTGAACATGAGCGAGTGAAGAGAGCTAAACTTAAAGACTCCAAATGTGGGTTAATCTTCCATGAAAGAGCGAGACCGGAATCTTATCCGGACCGGGAATTCTGCAGTTCTCGTGTTTGCCTCGTTTGGAGTTTATTTGATCAGATCTTTTGTCTTTGTGCTGTGGTATAATAATAATTACAGTTCTTTTTCCCCAGCGAACATTTTAGAGTTTTATTGTTGACTGACAGTTTCTAATCTTTGGCTCTTTCTCATCCTCCCTCATTCATCCCTCTCTCTCCATTCCTCTCTCCATCTCTCTCTCTTTTCATCCTTCTCTCTATTTCTCTCTCCCTCTGTTCTCTCTCTCTCTCTCTATTCCTTTCACACTCTGTTCTTTCTCATTCCTCTCTCCCTCCTTTCTTTCTTTCTATCTCTCTCTCTCCACCCCCTCTCAATTCCTCTTTCTCCTTCCTCTCTCCCTCTTCATCCCCTCTCTCCCTCCTCTCTCCCTCTTCATCCCTCTCTCCATCCCTCTTCCCTCTCTCTCCCTCTTCTCTCTCCCTCTCTCTCCCTCTTTACCCCCTCTCTCTCCTCTCTCCCTCTTCATCCCTCTCTCCATCCCTCTTCCCTCTCTCTCCCTCCTCTCTCTCCCTCTTCTCTCTCCCTCCTCTCTCCCTCTTCATCCCTCTCTCTCTCCATTCCCTCTCCCTCTCTCTCCCTCCTCTCTCCCTCTTCATCCCCTCTCTCCCTCCTCTCTCACTCTTCATCCCTCTCTCCATCCCTCTTCCCTCTCTCTCCCTCTTCTCTCTCCCTCCTCTCTCCCTCTTCATCCCTCTCTCCCTCTTCCCTCTCTCTCCCTCCTCTCTCTCCCTCCTCTCTCCCTCTTCATCCCTCTCTCTCTCCATTCCCTCTCCCTCTCTCCCTCTCTCTCCCTCCTCTCTCCCACACCCATCCCTCTCTCTCCATTCCTTTCTCCCTCCTCTCTCTCCCTCCATCTCTCTTCATCCCTCTTTCCCCATTACTCCCTCTCTCTCTCTTTACCCCTCTCTCATTCCTATCTCCATCTCTCCCTCCTCTCTCTCTCCCTCCATCTCTCTTCATCCCTCTTTCCCCATTACTCTCTCTCTCTCTCTCTCTTTACCCCTCTCTCATTCCTATCTCCATCTCTCCCTCCTCTCTCCCCCTCTCCATTCCTCTTTCTCTCTCTCTCTCCCTGCAGTGGTCCCGGGAGCGGCCACCGTCATCATCATGGTGTGCGTGGGCTTCCTGGTCGTCATGGTGATCCTGGGCGTTTTCCGGATCCGCTCCATCCATCGCCGCGGCGACGGCAGCAGAGGCGGAGCCAAAGAGGGAAGCAACCAATGGGACGACTCCGCGCTCACCATCATCGTCAACCCCATGGAGGTAAAGACTGAAACCTGTTTAATTACATATGATCTGTGCCCTAAATCATGTTAATATCAGGTTTTTAGGGAGTAGAAAAGTTACACAGTGCTTATTTAAACTGAAATACTCCACAAAACTAGTGAAGAGAAACGATCTGAGGCTGTGGAAAAGTCTGTGTTATTATATAAAATATGAATCAAAAGCAAATTACTAAAGACTGAGACAGACTTTTCTGCAGACATTTTATTGCTACACCTTTAGGAAGTCAATAATAAATCTGAAAACGAGAGGAATAACCTGATAGAAGTTTTTAAATCTTGGCCAGATCAGAGACATTTGCGGTGGAGGTATAAAGAACAAACAGTATTATTGGTCTAACAGGTTTTCACACTTCAAACTCCCTGTGGAAAATGGAGGCAGCACACACCAGTTTACAGAATCTGCACTAAAACTGTCTAAAAAAAAGACTAGAAACAGCACAGAATTCTGTCAGAACAACTTATACAGAGTTAACCGCCAGAAAAGTTGATTTAGTCTCAGGCGCATTTTGAATGAACTAAACTCTGGTGAAAACTCAGCGATGACAGTTTCGTTTTTAACCCCGGTGAACTTTTCATCCCCCCCCTCTCTCTCTCCCTCCCTTCTCTCTCCCTCTCTCTCCCTCCTCTCTCCCTCTTCATCCCTCTTCCTCTTTCTCTCCCTCTCTCCCTCCTCTCTCCCTCCTCTCTCCCTCCTCTCTCTCTCTCCCTCCTCTCTCCCTCCTCTCTCTCTCCCTCCTCTCTCCCTCCTCTCTCTCTCTCCCTCCTACTCTCCCTCCTCTCTCTCTCCCTCCTCTCTCTCTCTCCCTCCTACTCTCCATCTCTCTCCCTCCTCGCTCCATCCCTCTCTCTCCCTCTCTCTCCCTCCTCTCTCCCTCTTCATCCCTCTTCCTCTTTCTCTCCCTCTCTCCCTCCTCTCTCCCTCTCTCGCCCTCCTCTCTCCCTCTCCATCCCTCTTCCTCTTTCTCTCCCTCTCTCCCTCCTCTCTCCCTCCTCTCTCTCTCCCTCCTCTCTCCCTCCTCTCTCTCTCTCCCTCCTACTCTCCATCTCTCTCCCTCCTCTCTCCCTCCTCTCTCTCTCTCCCTCCTCTCTCTCTCTCCCTCTTCTCTCCCTCTTCATCCCTCCCTCTCTCTCCCTCCTCTCTCCCTCCTCTCTCCCTCCTCTCTCCCTCCTCTCTCTCTCTCCCTCCCCCTCTTCATCCCTCTTCATCCCTCTCTCTCTCTCCCTCCTCTCTCCCTCTTCATCCCTCTTCCTCTTTCTCTCCCTCTCTCCCTCCTCTCTCTCTCCTGCTCTCTCTCCCTCCTCTCTCCATCTCTCTCTCCTACTCTCCATCTCTCTTTCTCCTCGCTCCATCCATCTCTCTCCCTCCTCTCTCCCTCTCCATCCCTCTCTCCCTCCCTCCTCTCTCTCTTCTCTCTCCCTCCTCTCTCCCTCCTTTCTCTCACCTTCTCTCTCTCCCTCTTCCTCCCTCTCTCTCTTCCTCCCCTCTCTCTTTCTCTCCCTTTCATCCCTCTCCATCCCACTTCATCCCTCCTCCCTCCCTCCTCCCTCTCTCTCCATCCTCTCTCCCTCCTCTCCCTCCTCTCTTCATCCCTCTTCATCCCTCCTCTCTCCATCCCTCTCCCTCTCTCTCTCTCTCTTATAATACACGATGCTATGACTACACAGAGTTTAGCAGCCAGAAAAGTTGATTTCGTGTTTAATTCGACACTAATTTTGCACTGGTAACTAAACTCTGGCGATAAATCGGCGATGCCCGTTTCATTTTTTAACCCTCTTGTCCCCCGCAGTCGTACGAGTCTCGCTTGGGGATGTCTGCGGACACGGAGGGGGAGGCGGAGGAGGAGGAGGAGGTGCCCGAGTCTCCGGACGACGCCAGCGACGATCAGAGAATCATCATCAAGAAGGAGGGCAGGGACAGCACCGCGCGCCGCTACTAAAACCCGAGAAAAAAAAAAACCCACACGCCGTATTTATCTGCACCAGTTACCATGGAAACCACACGCCGGCTTAACCAACCACACACTCGGACACAGAACGGAGGCGGGCGATATAAACAAAACAGAATATCCAGCTGTTTTTACTTAGATTTATTGACTTATTTGCTCTACTGTACGTTATGTGGCTTGATTCAACACATTTCTGTCTAATTTCAGTATATTATATTTTTTATTTTAGGGCGTTTTTTGGTTTTTTCAAGTAAACAAAATGGCCAAAAAATATACTCTAGTAAATTGACATGTTTTTAATCTCTTGGAAGATCTTTTTGCCTTGAAAATCTTGGCCAAAATTGAAGATATAAACACTTAAATCTATCAGAAAATGACTTTAAAGTAGTGAAATTATCTGTTCAGATGAGAAGATCATTTTGGTTTGAAAAGTTATCTTAAAATAAACGACCTCTAAACTAGAATTAACCAGTCTCTAGTCTAGTAAATAGATATTAAATCAGAAAACAAGATGAAAAACCTGATATAAGCTTTAAAATCTTGGTCAGATCAGAGAAATTTGCAGGGTGAATCACCAAATAAATTGATCACTACTAAAAACAACATGCGTTCTTTTTCACTGTTCATGTTTGCAGTGAATTATTATGTAATTATTTGGTGTTTAAACCAATTTTGCCATATTTTTTTACAATCAGATCTGTGCTAAAATGTGCAATAACTAATTTGCGCTCCACGAAGAATGTAAAATCTACAACAAAAACTAATCCTAAACTCTTTTTTACATGTTTTTTCATAGCCGAACACATTTGATATTCTGATTTTGCAATAATTTAATGTGTCAAACGTTATATCTCCCGCCTTGGTTGACACACAGACCTATTATAAGGAATGTACGCTTTCAGACACGTCGCACAACACCCTCACGTCGACTATAATGCCATTTGTGACCTATAGCCGCTCTATAGGGCTCTTGTCTCCACCTTATCGTTGAATGGCACAATGTACACAGTTAATGTAACCACCTGAGTAAAAAACACCAACCACGCTGCAAGAAATGTGCGTCTAAGAATGAGTTGAAATCACTTGAATCCAGAATACTAAATGTACTTGTGTAGATTTGACAAGTTCGGTTGTTTACGCATTACATAATTTACATTTCTGATTGGTTTCAAGATCATTTACTGGAGAAAAAAAACAATATCTAGGTAACTTAAAATGATTTTAAAGTGGAACTCGGGCACGTCTGAAGCTAAAGTCCGTGTCTAAAGGTGGTGAAATTCTGTCAGAAGTCAAAAAACAGCACAGATCAGTGTTTCCTCGGTGGAGATCTCACTGTGGCAGTGAGTTTGTCAAGGCAACAAACTAGTGTAGTGATGGGGGCAAGTTCTGAACTTCCACGTAAAACACCAATTTGCTTCACAGTGAAGAAACTTAACACCACTTTAACCCATCTTACAACAGCCACGAGTCTAACAAACAAAACGCTCTGCCTGGTTCACTCATTAGTGTCTGGAAACATTAGAAAACAACTTTAGCATTAGCTTTAGCATTAGCTTTAGCATTAGCTTGTTGATTTCCCACTGCACAGGCCAAAGCCCAAAAGACTCGATTGTCGACTCCAGCGGTGAAGAAGAAGAGAAACTGAAAGTTGTTGAAAGAAAATGGTTCGGGAATGTATTTTTTTAGCGTTTTCAAAAAATAAATGGGATTAGAAATGACATTGGTGATCGAGTCTTTTGGGCTTTGGCCTGTGCAGTGGGAAATCAACAGAGGGAAGTGTAAGGTGCTTATGAAGTTGTTTTCTAACGTTTCCAGACACTAATGAGTGAACCAGGCAGAGCGTTTTGTTTGTTAGACTCGTGGCTGTTGTCAGATGGGTTAAAGTGGTGTTAAGCTTCTTCAGTGTGAAGCAAATTGGTGTTTTACTTGGAAGTGAAGAACTTGCCACCATCACTACACTAGTTTGTTGCCTTGACAGACTCACTGCCACAGTGAGATCTCCACCAAGGAAACACTGATCTGTGCCGTTTTTTGGCTTCTGACAGAATTCCACCACCTCTAGAAACGGACTTTAGCTTCAAACGTGCCCGAGTTCCCCTTTAAATTAAGAACATTTTACTTTATTTGAGTTGATTCAACTTGACAAGTAAAATGTTCTGCCAGTGGAATCAGTGTTTTTCTCTTAATTCAAGCAAAATTTGATTTTGTTTCATATTTTAAGTACAAAAAGTCTTATTCCACTGGCAGATAACTTTACTTGTCAAGTGAAATTTACTCAAATCGTGGCAAAACTTTCTTAATTCAAGTCATCTTAGCTTGACTAGATTTTGTTTTTTGCAATATTCAGCTCAAAAATCATTAAATATTGATGATTATGAGAATCATCATTTTGAAACTAGTCCAGAAATGGTATAAAACAAGCTAAATAATTATGGTTTCGTCAAGTAAACACATCTCAAATCAACTCAAATTCTGAACTTAAGTCATTTTAACAACGTGATGTATTATTTTTTGCGGTGCTGAAATGTAATGTAAATGCACCAGTTCTACTAAATCACGAGATGGTCATGTGTTTGTATAGTGCAATGCTGGTTGAATGAAAGTGAATTTTTTAAGACAACATTTTTATTTCACTTCACTGAATGAAAACCTTAAACTCGGTCGGTTCAGAACTCACAGGATTTGTACGACTGTGAACGTACAAATCTTCATTCTGGTGCGTTGTCAGTTTTCTGTGGTAAAACTGTGTGCGAGCTCCATTTCTCAACACATTCCTCTGCGTGTATCTGATAAAACCTGCAAACATGGCCGCCACACAGGGGCAAACATGACCGCCACACAGGGGCAAACATGAGCGCCACACAGGGGCAAACATGACCGCCACAGAGGGGCAAACATGACCGCCACAGAGGGGCAAACATGAGCGCCACACAGGGGCAAACATGGCTGCCACAGAGGGGCAAACATGACCGCCACAGAGGGGCAAACATGGCCGCCACAGAGGGGCAAACATGGCCGCCACAGAGGGGCAAACATGACCGCCACAGAGGTTTAAGAGGTCCGGACTGCAGGAGAACGCAACGAGAATGTTTATTACGAATGTGAGGACTAAACCAGGTCTATAACTGTGGCAGGAGAAGGTACAGAAGGACTAAACCAGGACTAGACCAGGACTAAACCAGGATTAAACCAGGACTAAAGCAAGTCTACACTAGAACAGGAGAAGGTACACAAGGACTATCTAAGGACTAAACCAGGACTAACTAAGGACTAATGAAGACTAAAGCAAGTCCAAACTGGAGCTATAATAGGAGAAGGTACACAAGGACTACTGAAGGACTTAACCAGGACTTAACCAGGACTAAACCAGGACTAAACCAGGATGTCTATGCTAGAACTATGACAGGAGAAGGTACAGAAGGACTACCTAAGGACTAAACCAGGACTAAAGCAGGATTAAACCAGGACTAAAGTAAATCTACACCAGAACTATAACAGAAAAAGGTACACAAGGACTAGCTAAGGACTAAACCAGGACTTAACCAGGACTAAAACAAGTCTGTTGTAGATCCTAAACTGGTTTATTTCAGGGCCAAAGAAAGAAGGCCAAGGCAAGCCTAAATCAAACCAAAGCTAAACTGAACTAAATTAGAAGTAAACCACATCTAAACCAGGTTTAAACCAGGACTTAACAAAGTCTAAACTCGTCTAAACTGTCCAGGTCTAAACCAGCAAGATCTTACCTAGAACTAAAACTAGGCCTAAGTCAGTTCTAAACTAGGACTGAGGCCAATAATAGGACTAAACTAGGACTAAACTAGGACTAAACTAGGACTAAAGCCAATAATAGGACTATACCAGGACTAAACTAGTACTGGGATTAAACAAAGGCTCAACTGGAGCTACACCCGGTCTAAACCAGATCTAAAGTAGGACTTAAACTGCCAGGTTTTAACTAGAACCAGGACTAAACCATGTCCAGACCAGGACTAAACGAGGACTAAACCAAACGTGGCTAAGGTGGACTGTGCCGTTTGAATATTCTGTGTACGGTCCTGGTGAAACGGCGATGGCGACATTATTGCAGGTCACTAAACTACAAACCTCAGCTTTTAGTAAAAATCAGCGCTCGGCGTAGCTCCATTAGCCTCTGACTCTGCGCTGGGAAAGGCTTTTTGGCCAATTATCGCTCGCGCCGCCGAAGGAACCTCTGACTCCTCACATGTGACCAGTGGATTGTTTCTGAACCACAACCACGAGTGCACAGTACTTCAGATCTACTGCGACACGCTGCAAAACACGTCCACACGGGGAGAAATGACTTGAATTTAGCAGTTTTGAGGAGTTTTAACGCCGAGATTAATCACTTATTACCTGAAATTATTGGGTCGTTTCGGTATAAAAACAAGAGGAATGTTGACTGTGTTTAAGACGATGTGTTTAGTCTTTTTCATGTGTTTTTATGTTGATCCAAAGCAAATATTTGAAGTGTAATTTACTCCAATAATCTAAGACATCAAAGTGGAAAAGATATGACTTCATACATATATTTGAATTTGTCAACATTTTCTGACCTGAATTAGAAGAGAAACAAAATTCTACCAAAAATGTAAATACAGTAATTTATTCATGGAAGCCCATTTTTGCCCGTAAATAAAAAATAAAAGCCTCACAGGAAGTCAGAATTATGAGTTTTAAACGGATAATTACGAGTTTTAAGTCATAATTATGAGTTAAAAACTAATAATTACTAGTTTAAAATGAATAATTATGAGTTTTAAGTCATAATTATGAGTTTTAAGTCATAATTATGAGTTTTAAAGTCAGAATTACAAGTTTAAAGTCATAATTACGAGTTATAAAAGTTATAATTATGAGTTTAAAACTAATAATTATGAGTTTTAAATCATAATTATGAGTATTAAGCTAATAATTATGAGTTTTAAACTAATAATTCCAAGTTTAAATCTAATAATTACAAGTTTTAAGTCATAATTACGAGTTTTAAACTAATAATTCCAAGTATAAAACCATTCATTATGAGTTTTAAGTCATAATTATGAGTTTTAAAGTCATAATTATGAGTTTTAAACTAATAATTACAAGTTTTAAGGTGTAATTCAGCAGATAGCAAAGGCTTTTTAGATGTAATTATGACTTTAAAAAGCATAATTATTCATTTTAAACTTGTAATTATGACTTCCTGTGAGGCTTTTATTTGTTTTATTTTTTTTTTTACTGGTGGAAATGGGCTTCCATAGTAATCACATCTAAATTAGCAAAAAAAAGAAAAAACCTCCTCAAATCTAGACACACTTTTGTAAGTTCAAGTCACTTTGACCTGGTTCAGTGTGTTTTTGCATCGCGCTCTACCCCTGCCCTGCTGTATCCAGAACGTCGGCTCAGCTTGGGCAGTTTTGATTGTATTGTATGAATTTTCTGTACATAGAATGATGAATATTATATAATGTTATTATTACTACTATTATTGCGGACAGTCTGTATACTTCATCTGCACAATTTAAGAAAGAGCAGTTTATAATTTTATATTTTCGTTCCCATCAGAAGAAATCATTGTAATAGCATCAGTAAAAGGTATATGATAAAATAATAATAGTAGTAGTGATAAGGTTGATATCTCTGGCTTTACGAGTGTCACCTGATTTATGTGTAATATTGTTGTAATTTAAGAATATTTGAAATACAAATGAGTGAAAATGGCACTTGCTGTGATGCCTAAAAACTGTACATCTCACGTGGTCCATCTTTCACCAGGTGATATTTGAAGCTATATTTAACATTTTTATGATGCTTTTATTTACACGAGAATTGAGAATCTTTTGTTATAAGAATGTAAAACTCTGTGCTCCTCACTCCTCTCCACGCCTCCTCCACTCTCCCTCTGTGTCTCTTGCTGTTATGTCTGTGTATAGCCTCAGTGTGCAGTGCTAAACCTCGTCGGTAAATAAAAGCCTGTCGTTTTTGAGTGTGACGTTAAGAAGGAACAAAAACATTGCATTGATAAATAAACTTATATTAGCAAACTATCTGAAAACGAAGCAAAAAGGGAAACAGTGACAGTGATGCTGGATTATGCTGACCAGTTGTTGTTGATGAGAACTGTCAAAACATTACGAAATTCATAATAAAATCACTCTATGACGTCGCAGTTTCATTCATTTTAGTTATGTGGAAAGACAGAAATATTTACACAAGAAATGCCTTATATATTCATAAAAACACTGCAAGAATCTCACACAAAAAGCAAATGTCAGTTCAGAAAAAAAGTTTTAAAGTCCTAATTAAGAGTTTTAAACTAATAATTATCAGTTTTAAGTCATAATTACGAGTTTTAAACTAATAATTACAAGTTTAAAAGTCATAATTACAAGTTTTAAACTAATAATTTCGAGTTTAAAAGTTAATTTCGAGTTTTAAACTAATAATTACGAGTTTTAAGTTATAATTACAAGTTTTAAAGTCAATTATGAGTTTTAAACTAATAATTACAAGTTTAAAACTAATAATTACGAGTTTAAAAGTCATAATTACAAGTTTAAAACTAATAATTACAAGTTTTAAGTCATAATTACGAGTTTTAAACGAATAATTACGAGTTTTAAGGGATTATTCAGTAGATAGGGAAGGGTTTTTAGATGTAGTAATTATGACTTTAAAACTCATAATAATTTGATTTAAACTTGTAATTGTGGCTTTTAAACTTGTAATTATTAGTTTAAAACTCGTAATTATGACTTCCTGTGGGGCTTTAATTTATTTTTTTATTTTTTTACTGGCGGAAAAAGCAAATGTCAGTTCAGAAAATGATTAGAAATGTTATATGGGCGTATAGGATGATATATTGTCATCTGATACTTACTAATTAAATGCTTTGTACTTTCAGGAAATACCCACAAGGAAAATGCATTATGGGACCACACTTAGGCCATCATCATATTAGTTGTGTCCATAATCTATACAGACACATAATGGTGGTTTGATACCGTCTGAAACTGAAAGTCGACAGTAATATTTGTGCTGACCTCCTCCTATAACGTATACAGTCTGTGAGCTGTGGTTTTCAAACTTTTTACCAAATATTTGCTATTTGTCTTTCTCAGTATCACCAGATCTAAACCAGGATTAGGCCTATGTGAGGTAAATTAGGGCTAAACTACACCCATTAGTTTTCCAGTTTATTGTTTATCTAGTTTGTGGACAAAGGAGGGTGAAATCAGATTAGAGGAGCTTTAATCTATTCTTTATAAACGCTAAAATTAGGCCTAAAACTATAGATAATATACTGCAGAAAACAAAATCTAGTCAAGATAAAACTACTTGGATTAAGACATTTTTTATTGTGATTTGAGTAAATTTCACTTGACAAGTAAAATTATCTGCCAGGACAGTAAGATTTTTGTACTTAAAATATGAAAATACATCTTGCTACACTTAAAATAAGAAAAATAACAACGTTTGCACTTAGAATAATAAATAAAATTGCTTGAATTAAGAGAAAAACACTTATTCCACTGGTGGATAATTTCACTTGTCAAGATGAATCTGCTCAAATAAAGTAAAATGTTCTTAATTTAAGTCATTTTAACTTGCTTAGATATTGTTTTGTTTTGTTTTTTCCAGTGTAGGCCTAAAACCATAGATGAGCTCATTCTAAAGAAATATTTAATTACTTAATGCGTTTTTCGGGAGTGAAAATGTCTCTTGATTTCTAATTTTTGTGATATTCTGAAGCAAATATGCACCCACTAGTTTTCCAAATAGTATTATATTATTCTCTATAAATGGTAAACACAAAAATTAGGCCTAAAACTAGACTAAACCATTCCATAGATAAGATATTTCTAAATAATTATAAACCCAAATAAGGACAAAACTCACTAAATCTAAACCAGGACAGGGCTTATGTGGCATACGCTAAATTAGGGCTAAACATGCACCCACTAGTTTTCTAATTTATTGTATAGTTTGTGGCCAAAGGAGGATGAAATCAGATTAGGGGAGCTTTAATTTATTATCTTTAAATGGTAAACATGAAAATTAGGCCTAAAACTATAGACTAAACCATAGATAAGATCATTCTAAATAATTGTTTGATTACTTAAAGCATTTTTTGGAAGTGAAAATGTCTCTTGATTTCTTTTAGCAGTATTTAAAAAGACATTTTAGTACACTATGACTATCTTTGTGATATTCCGAAGCAAACATGCACCCACTAGTTTTCCAATTTATTTTCTATATAGTTTGTGGACAATGGAAGATGAAATCAGATTATGGGAGCACTATATTATTCTCCATAAATGGTAAACAAAGAATTAGGCCTAAAACTAGACAAACCAATTACATAGATAAGATATTTCTAAATAATTATAAACACCAAATGAGGACAAAACTCACACAATAACGAATAGATTAGTGTTTGAATAAAACTTTCAAACAGCAAAGAGCCCAGTACCAGCAGTGTTACGTGTACCACAGTTTGAAACACGCTGGTCTACACTGGCAGTAGCACATTTCCCTCACTAGGTGGCGCTTTCCCTTTGCATGACACGGTCCTTTTGCGCCATCTAGTGACAAACTGTGAATCAAACAGCGTTCAAACTTTTTCCAAATTGCATCTTCTTCGTCTTTACTCTGCATTTTCCAAATATAATACACTACAAGCCATTCATTTAAATTACCATACTTAAATTTGCGCTTAAGTTAATAAAAGTGTGCTTACATGGTCAATGAAATGGTAAAGTCTAGAAAAACACCAAACTTAAGGTGACCATACGTCCCTGTTTTACCCGGGACAGTCTCAGTTTTGAGCCCTGTGCCCCCTGTCCCTGCAGATTTATACAAAACCACTAATTTTTCATAGTTTTATATCAGAAATGTCCCAGTTGTTTGTTATTTTGGACCAATTTATTACCTATAAACAGTAAAGAGGTGGGTAGATTGTCATTTGTTAAGATAAAACACAGAAAACTAATTAAAAATGGCACCAACAGAGGTCCCTCAGATTATGACTGACCCACAAATGAGTCGAAAACGGACAATGTTACGCGCTCTTTTCACAATTTTATTTACATCAGCCATTCCAATAGGGTGACCAGGCTTCCAAAATAAAATAAATAAAAAATAAAATAAAATAAAAACTGGGACATCCCTGGTTTGGGGTAGTTGGTAAATAATAAAATTGTGAAACGAGTGCATAATTATGGAAAATTGTTATGCACTGTCCACTAATGTGAGTCAGTATAGTCAAATTTTCATTGTGTTTTGGTCATTTTAAAGCAGTTTTTCTATGTTTAACCTAAACAAATGACAATTTATGCCTATCTTTACTGTTGACAGGGATCAGACTGGTCAAAAATAGGGACACCTGGGACATTTCTTGTATAAAACTGGGACAAATCAGTGGTTTTGTGTATAAATCTGCTGGGACAGGGGAGCACAGGGCTCAAAACTGGGGCTGTCCCGGGTAAATAGGGACGTCTGGTCAGCCTAATGTCAACAAGAGTGTGTCCCAGGCTATTTTTTGTCTGGGGTCATCAGCTGGACTTTGGTCCCCGGGCGCTGCGCATGTAGTTTTGTGCGTAAAAGCAGCTCCTGTGCGTTCTTTGGCACACGCTGACGTCTCCGTGCGTAAAAGTGTTTGTGAATAGCAGTGCTGACGCTGGGAGACTCCGAGCAGGCAGAGGCTCACACTTCGCAGCGAAAACACTCAAGGTTTGTGGGTCATGGGAGAGAGAAGCTGAAAAAGAGAGGAGTTTTTTTTCGCTTGGAGCCGCAGCCGAAGGAGCGGATCGGAGCTGGTCTGCCCGGGAGTCCGCCCGAAACACGCCGGGAAAGAGCGACTGAACCCGGGTTTAGCAGCGCCTGACTGGTGAGCTGACAACCACGCTACAGTATTATCAGCATTTTCCACATCTTTTTCTCACAGCTTTGATTCCACTGGCGAATTTGTTGACTTTGTTTACATTTTTCGGCTCTTGATTTGAGTAAATTATGGCAAATTTGGGGATTTTCTCACGCAAACATGCACCCACTACTTTTCCCAATTTATTGTCTAGCTAGTTTGTGGACAATAGAAGATCAAATCAGATTAAGGGAGCATTATATTAGTCTCTATAAATGGTAAACAAGGAATTAGCTGGTCTTTTTCGCCACTAGCAGAGTTATATCATGTGCATGGTTCATTGCAGCTAGCTCCTGAGGCTAAAGCTAACAAATGAAGCTTGACTAATGTGTTTCAGACTTGTATATATCATCCCATGGACTGTAGATTCCTCTTTTAATTGCAATCTGTAATTTTCTGCATACTATTCTGCCTGTTTTACATGCACAAACCTTGAATTAGCTCAAAATGACTGTTTGTTGGAGCACAGAGGCTTTGTTGACATGTACAGAGCCATGGGTCTAAAATGCACAGCATGAAATATGACTTAATACAGGGTGAAACTGGGACATCCGCAGTTTTTTATTGGTTAGTAGTAATAAAATTGTGAAACGAGTGTGAAATTAAAGGAAATTGTTCTTTCAGAGACCATTCATGACTAATGTGAGTCAGTATAGTCCCATTTTCTTTATGTTTGGATCATTTTTAAGCAGCTTTTCTGCATTTTACCTAAATAAAAGATAATTTATGCCTCTGTTTAGTGTTGGCAGGTATCAAATTGATCAAAAATAGGGACACCTGGGATATTTCTTGTATAAAACTGGGACAAATCACTGGTTTTGTATAAATCTGCTGGGACAGGGGACACAGTAGTAGTTGTAGTAGTAGTAATTTATTTTCTTCAGTCATGTACTTAATCATGTACTTAATAGACAGTTAAAAACATTTCACATAAACTAAGACTAAAGGGGTTTAAGCTAGGGTGAGCAGACGTCCCTATTTACCCGGGACAGTCCCAGTTTTGAGCCCTGTGTCCCCTGTACCAGCAGATTTATCTAAAACCAGTGATTTGTCCCAGTTTTACACAAGAAATGTCCCAGGTGTCTCTATTTTGACCAATCTCATACCTGCCAACAGTAAAGAGACACTTAAATTGTCATTTGTTTAGGTAAAATACAGAAAAACTGTTTAAAAATGACCAAAACACACAAAAAAATGTGACTATACTGACTCACATTTGTACCTAGTGCATAACCATTTCCCTTAATTATGCTTTTGTAACAAAAGCATAACATTTAAAGTTTAAATGCATTGAAGGTGGAAAAGCTCTATATAAAATGTTACCATCAAATAGACTTTTTCCAGGTATTTAGTATGAACAAGAGCTCCTCCAGCGGGGCAAAATACGCCCGTACTTTGAATTATTGTATATAGAATTCTAGAATCGGAATTCCACCAATCAGATTGCAGCAACAGAACTTAAAGACACTACAAAGCTTTAATGTGTCAAAGCTCAAAGAAGCAGAGAATGTGGGTTGTTCTCGCTTTCAGCAGCAGAACATTTGAGAAGAGTTCAGATCTTTCATGAAGACAAAGCTTCAAAGACTTCAAAGCTTTGAAGTGTCCACAGACGGACAGACGGACGGACGGACGGACAGCGCCATACCATAATACGTCCCGTCTTATTACAACGGGCGTATAAAAACTAATTTTGAGAATTAGCTTTAATATTTATTACTTTGTTTGATCAAACCTTTTCAGTCCGGGCTCCTCGGCTTTTGAATGACCAGCCTGAGGAGATAAGAATAGCACCATCAGTATCATCTTTTTAAAATAACTTCTTAAAACCCATTTTTATACGCCCGTGATAAAACGGGACGTATTATGGTATGGCGCTGTCCGTCCGTCCATCCGTCCGTCTATCCGTCTGTGGACACTTCAAAGCTTTGTAGTGTCTTTAAGTTCTGTTGCTGCAATCTGATTGGTGGAATTCCGATTCTAGAATGTGATGATGTCATACTCATACTCCTACTGCAAGAGCCAGATTTCCCTATTGATTATCCGTCCATCTGTCTGTCCGTCTGTCCGTCCGTCTGTCTGTCCGTCTGTCTGTGGACAATTTCTTGTCCGCGCTCTAACTCGACAACCGTCTCACCTAGGAATGTCAAACTCCCAAACTGCACCAACAATTCATCTTTAACTGGGTTTGACAAATTCTAACTTAATTCTATATACAATAATTCAAAGTACGGGCGTATTTTGCCCCGCTGGAGGAGCTCTTGTTTTTTTATACACTAGTGATAGTGTATAAAAAAACAATTGACAACAACAAAACTGAACACTTTTTTATACGCCCGTTGTAATAAGACGGGACGTATTATGGTATGGCGCTGTCCGTCCGTCCGTCCGTCTGTCCGTCTATCCGTCTGTGGACACTTCAAAGCTTTGTAGTGTCTTTAACAAAGCTTTGTAGTGTCTTTAAGTTCTGTTGCTAGGTTTGACAAATTCTAACTTAATTCTATATACAATAATTCAAAGTACGGGCGTATTTTGCCCCGCTGGCGGAGCTCTTGTTTGCAGTTAATAGATGCTTTGGTTTAAATGAGTGCGCATCTACTCCTCAGTGGAATCGTCATGAGGAGGAGGGCGGGGCGGAGCAAAGTCGGCCATGTTGGGAAGGTCAAACACCACACAGCAGCTCAGGGCAGCACGAGGGATCTCCATGTCCCGCACCTGAGTCCAAACTCCGGTCCTTGCATCAAAACATTCAGCACAACGAATGGTGCCCCGACAATTGTACCCGCCTACAACATATAGCTGATTGTCAACAACCTCGATGCCAAAGTTGCTGCGCTCGGTCCACATGTTGGGTAGGGGGCGCCACGTGTTGGTTGCGGGGTTATAGGCTTCAACAGTGTTCAAACGGGAATATCCATTAAACCCACCAACAGCGTAGATTTCATTGGCATAGGCGATGACACTAAGCCCAGAGCGCATGGTGGACATATCCGCTATCATGGTCCACTGTTCGGTTAGTGGGTTGTAAGTCTCAGCTGATGCCAGGTCATGTTCACCATTAAAACCTCCACAAATGTAGATCTTTCCATTGTACACTGTGCTGCTGGCATCGCTCCTCTTTTCGTTCATAGGTGAAATCATGGTCCACTGATTGGTCACTGGCAAGTACCTTTCGGCTGTCTTCAGCCAGTCCCGTCCATCGAACCCGCCTATCGCGTAGATCAAACCATCCAGCAAAGTCACACTAATGTAGCACCTACGTGAATGCATGGGTGCTAATTCTTGCCACGTGTGAATTGCCAGGTCGTACTTGCAGGTAGTGTTGAGCCTGTGATTGCCGTCAAACCCTCCAATCACGTACACAGATCCATTAAGGAACACTGTGCCGTGATAGCCTCTTGGAGTCCAGTCATCATTAACCACACCCACCCATCGATCGGTGCGGTTGTCATAGACTTCAATGCTGTTGGTTGTTCTTCTGTTTTGGCTATAGCCACCAATAACCATAAGCACCGCACTGGGCAGCCTTGGAGTGGCTAGACGAGTGGGGGGCAGGGAGGCATTGTACCTCCTAGCTCTTTCATCCAACATCACCTTTATGATCTTCTCCTCCACAATCTTCCAGTTATGAATGTAGTGGGACAGGTTATATCTAATCATGCACTGAGTGAAGTAATCAACATGGATCAGACCCAGACGGACTTTTAGTAGGAGGTCGGCCAAGTAGTGGTTCCTTTCCTCAGGAGCATGTGCAATCCATCTGATGACTGCCACTAACACGGTGGTCTCCTCCTTCACGTTCAGCCGATCATCATCAATGACTGAACACAGGTCTTCGCTGGAGAGCTGGAAGAACTCTTCAGAGCTGGTCACCACCTCTTCGAAATGCTTCAGGACGTATAAGAAGGCTTGTTTCCTCAGCTGGGGGTAGTAGTACTTGTTTGAGATACCCCATACAGTGATGCAGTTACTGGGGGACATTTGCTCCTTCATGACCTGACAGCAGACTTCGGTAATGCCGCTCACATCTAAGTAGTCAGCAGCTATAAAGAGCTCCTGGAGGTTTTCCTGGGTGATGTGCACCACCCTGGTGTAGCAGTAGTCCAGGATAATCTTCATGATATCAGCTGACACATTGGAGATCTCAAACACCTGGCAGTCAGGGCTGGACCAGTTAGTGAAGAGGCTTTTAAAGTATGTGCTGCAGCTACACAGAACCAGTTTGTGTGCTGGGAATTGCACGCCGGCCACGTTGAGCAAAGCATCGCACAACTTCTGCTCCCTCCTCAATTCCTCGAACACAGTGCTCATGTTTGGTTTTGTATTTGAAAATGGATATCTTTGCACAGAGACATGTCTGTCTCTGTGCCCTCTCACAGTAAAAGTGAACATCCTCCTCAGTATGAAGCCTGTCATACTGAGGAGGATGTTTCCAATTGATTTCAAGGTCTTTTTATCTTCCATCTCTGTCCTTTTATGTTACGTGCCGTAGATCTGAACTCTCTTCTCAAATGTTCTGCTGCTGAAAGCGAGAACAACCCACATTCTCTGCTTCTTTGAGCTTTGACACATTAAACCTTTGTAGTGTCTTTAAGTTCTGTTGCTGCAATCTGATTGGTGGAATTCCGATTCTTGAATGTGATGATGTCATACTCATACTCCTACTGCAAGAGCCAGATTTCCCTATTGATTATCCGTCTGTCCGTCTGTCCGTCTGTCCGTCTGTCTGTGGACAATTTCTTGTCCGCGCTCTAACTCGACAACCGTCTCACCTAGGAATGTCAAACTTCCAAACTGCACCAATAATTCATCTTTAACTAGGTTTGACAAATTCTAACTTAATTCTATATACAATAATTCAAAGTACGGGCGTATTTTGCCCCGCTGGCGGAGCTCTTGTTATCAGCTGGCCTCCCTTTAACTGGTTATAGCTTGATTTTTTTCCTTATTTCCTTTTATTCTATTGCTTTTTATTATACGCCCGTTCTAAGACGGGACGTATTATGGTATGGCGCTGTCCGTCCATCCGTCCGTCCGTCTGTGGACAATTTCTTGTCCGCGCTCTAGCTCGACAACGTCTCGCCTAGGAATGTCAAACTTCATGGCTGGACACCTCATGGGTCAAGGATGTTCCCTATTGATTTCAAGGTCACAGGGTCAAAGGTCAAGGTCACCTTATATATATATCGGCGCATGCCCCACATGTTTTGCCTCTTCATGAAGACAAAGCTTCAAATACTTCAAAGCTTTGAAGTTTAAAGTTCAAAGGTGACACACAGTTCCAGCTGCAGCGGTTGCTAGGCAACGGGAGAGAGAGAATACAAGACAACTACACATTACCTTGTCCGTGCTCTAGCTCGACAACCGTCTCACCTAGGAATGTCAAACTTCATGGCTGGACATCCCAAGGGTCAAGGATGTTCCCTATTGATTTCAAGGTCACAGGGTCAAAGGTCAAGGTCACGGCCCGACCCTTTGCGAAAACCTTGTCAGTATTGGAATCTTCCAAACTGCACCAACAATTCATCTTTAACTAGGTTTGACAAATTCTAACTTAATTCTATATACAATAATTCAAAGTACGGGCGTATTTTGCCCCGCTGCCGGAGCTCTTGTTTATTTACTATAATCAATTGAATTGTTTGCATCATTGTCTGTTTTTGTATGCTTTCTGTATGCTATTTTTTATGCTTTTCGTATCGTTCATTGTTGCTTGTACAGCACTTTGCAAACCTTGTTTTTAAAAGTGCTTTATGAATAAAGATTTATTACTATTATTATTATTATTCTGCAGCCTGGCCAATAAGTCACAATGCATTCACAACAGACGGCACCACTTGGCCACTTTAGCCTTCCCTATGTAAACACAAGCACTCTGCTGGTATCCTTTAAGAACCATACAGACCTCATAAATATGTTCATAGTTAATGTGACAGTAGCACAGCTGAGCTTAATGTGCAGAACTGTTAATGTTCATCCTTTATAGTCAACTCCTCGCTCCTCAGAGCTCACTGATCAAATTAAAACACAACACAGTTTTAGTGGTACTGGCACTTGGTATTGGCAGCACAATGACGATGAGCATCTGCTGTGAGACGGGTACCTGACACTGGTATTGGTGCTTCCCTTGTTTTCTTCTTATTACATGAGTAAGTAACAATACTGCAAAAAAACACCCAATTTGAGCTTTTCTGAACAGTTTTAGTATGATTTAGAGCTTCATCAGAACAAGTATAAGATCTCATGGTAAAGGAAGTACTGAAATGACATGATGCACTACTAGGGCTGAAACGATTCATCGAGTTAATCGATTAAATCGATTAGAAAAATGCATCGATTATTTTTTTTTGCCTCGATGCTTTGTTTTATTTCCATACGCTCGGCGATGGCCGGAACCTTTTGCGGTAGAGGTAAAGTTTCCGCACGACCACTGCACTTCACTGTACACACAACAGCGCGGCGCCCATGGATGTATAATAAGAGCATAACCTCCTCATCTAAGAGGGAACGTGAGCTGGGTTTAGACCGTCGTGAGACAGGTTAGTTTTACCCTACTGATGATGTGTTGTTGCAATAGTAATAGGGAACACTCCTCATCGAGTGCGCGGTACGCTCACCCCGCATCTCCGGTACGCCGCCCGCGGTACGCTCCGGTACGCAGTATACCATCTGCCAGAACCAGGAGTGCGCGGTACGCTACGGTACGCCGTGCCCCCCTCATCTCCCGTACGCCGCGCACTCTGCGCGTGGATTGTGTCTTGTCGCGTACACTCCGTGGACCGCGCTTCCTCCTGTGCGCCTCTAAACCAGAACTCACACCAGGACTAAGCCAGGTCTAAAGCAGGTCTAAAGCAGGTCTAAACCAGGTCTAAACCAGATCTAAAACCAGGACTAATCCAGGTCTAAAACCAAACAAGAATTTGCAGGAGTTGGTTGCTACATTTATGTAGTTTTAAAAATCATGACAATATCAAGTAATCCAAAGTAATCAGATTACGTTACTCACTTTAAGTAATTTAATTGATTACGTCACAAACTACATTTTGGGGAATGTAATCTGTAATCTGTAGGGTATTACATTTTAAAAGTCACCTTCTGAACACTGATGCTACAACATCTAAACAGAAAGCCCCGTACATTACATCAAGTGGAAAAGAACCCGCGAGGTGAGTCAACCTTAGCCCAGCGATAATTACGTTTTTCATGTCCAAAACACGTGTATCTGTCAATGCAGGTGGTGTGTACTTAACATGTGCAAAGTAGACGCAACAATAACAAACGATTACTCGATTATTCGAACAAAATAATCGACAGAATAATCGATTACTGTAATAATCGATAGCTGCAGCCCTATGCACTACTCCAGATTTTTCTGTTCCAATACTGATGCCGATACTGAAAGCCGATATCAACTGATAGTAGGGCAGAGACTAAATAAAGCAAAACTATTATTTATTTCCTATAAACAGACGGAGAATGGGTTTTGTAACTGTTATTTATCACTTTAACTAACTACTGGACAACAATTGGTAGGTGTTTGGGCAATGTATAGACCAAAATAGGATATGGACAGAACCGATAACCTATCCATAAAAATCATCGTATCCTACCGGTGCATCCCTAGTATTACTAAAAAGGAGAATATTTTATCTCCAGTAAACAATATTAAGTCAATTTCTTAGTATTGAAATCAAGTTTGAAATTTGAGTCTTGTGACAGTATTAATTTCAAAACTACAAACCAAACCAAAATGCCAGTAGTGTCTATAAATGCCTTTTATAGACACATACTGTGGAACACCTTGAGTAGACTGAAGGAGGGAGATAAACTATTTTACGCTGCGGCTGATAATGCTGGGTTGTCAACCTGTCTGCGCTGCCAAACATGATAATTATGAGCTTTGTTCTGGCTTTTGTCTGAGAGGAGGCTGGGGAAAACAAACCGGGATGTAGCCAGGTGTTATGTCATTACAGCTACACTAGGGGTGGGCGATATCTCGATATTTAAAATATATCGAGATATTTTTGAAACTCGATATGAATTCTGACATATCGATATATCGCTATAATGCTTATGTTTACTTCTGGTTTCGCCGCTTCGCTTGTTTCGCCTTCTCTGTGCCGCGCTCGCCTCCGCCTCCTGCTTTTGTCCCCTGAGCTCCTCCGCGGAGCCCGGAGCTGGCCACGGACTAAACCAGGACTAGAACTAAACCAGGACTAAACGCGCCGCAAGCCCGGGCTCGGCCGCGGACTAAACCAGGACTAGGACCAGGGCTCTGCAGTGCGCCCATTTCACTCGCATTTGCGAGCAAATATTTCGTCGTGCGAACGTGGAAAACCAAACAGGCGCATCTGTGCGAGTGTTTCTGCAGCTACAATAAGGAGCTGCGCACAGACACAACGTGACGAGTTAAACTTTCTAAATGCACGTTTCCCAGCGCGAGCAACCACGTGACACCTCCGACCGCGCGCAGCCCAGCACACGAGCTCCGCGTGTGTGCAGATATCACGAACAAACTCCGCTTCAAAACACACCCACGCCCCCTTAAACGAGGAGCCCCCGCAGCAGGACCCACACCTGCCCCACCCCTCACAGACACCCGCGTGCCGCTGGACAAAGCGAGAGCTTTGGTTTTTGTCTTGGTCTTGTCTCGGACTCGAGCGCATTTGGACTCGGTCTTGTCATGAACTCAAGGTCTGAATACTGAGTGCGGTCATTTTTCATTAATGCCGCTGCTGTCGCCAATAAACTCATCCCGGTGTGCGGGAGTGCGCGGAGCGTGGGGCTTCTCTCTGCAGCCTGTGCCAAATGCCAAATAAATCCGTTTGTCACACTGTGCGTTTGATTTGGTAAATGTGCAGAGACTAAATACCACTTTAAAACAAGAGAATGTAACTCCAGTTTGGAATTTGAAAATAGAGGTTTAAAAATCCTACACACTTTATTCACTTTGAAGCAGTTTTGTGTCAGTGGAAGTCCTCTTAAAGAAGAGGTTCTTAAACTGTGGGTGAGGGTCCAAAAAGGGGTGTCAAGAGTGTTTAAGTGCAGAACTAAATGAATATTAATCAGATAAAATTTGTTTTTTTGTTTTTGCAGTAGTTTGTGGGGGCTGTATTTTTTCCTGTAAAGATATCGAGATATATATCGTATATCGAGATATAGCAAAATATATCGAGATATATTTTTTGGTCCATATCGCCCAGCCCTAAGCTACACACTTAGATACCTTGGTTTAAAGTGTAGGCTTTAAAGTGCGGCAAGGTTTAACATAAAGGTCCTATATAAAAGAAAATTGACTCTTGTGAGGTTTAAGACATACTTGACAGTTGTTATCTCATCAAAAACATACCCGGAGTTGTGCTTTGTTTTATTGACACACGTTTGAGTAATCCTTTGTTATCAGAGGTGGTACAGAGTGTTTTCTGAGAGAAGCAGCCTAAATATGGAGGGTTTGTGTCTTAAGTGATCAGGTCTGTGGAGAGGTGATCCCAGTAACAGTAAAAGTTCACATTTTCGAGGTATATTTTGACTTGTACATGTAAGAACAATTGGTTCAATACAATACTGTGAAAGAACATCACAACAAGTAGGTGATGGATCCTCAACCAGAAAAGTTGCATAGTGCACCTTTACACATGGGTAATAAACAAAGAAATAAACAAGAAATAACACATTCTTTCCCAGATTTGAAACATATAGTTTTTGTTAGTTTTAGTTCAGTTGTGTCAGAATATAAGCCTGGGAAAGGAGGATCATGGTTAATCAGGTCTTGAGGGTCAGAAAGTTTCCAAAACTACAACACAGTGTTACCAACATCTCCAGACATTCTATAATATTGATGGAGGGCAGGGGGAGATGATTAGACTTGAAAATAAGTGACCTGTCAAATAAATATACAAGAATAGTTAGCATAGTTGCAAACAAACAAGTTATTACATTTTGTTCAGTGCAAAAAATATATATTTAATAAACCTGGGGAAAAAAATACAAACAACCATGATATTAATTCTCTACGCACCAGGCTGTCTCCCTAAGAAGAACTCTGAACTTTTCTTTCATTTTATTATTATTTAATTTAGCTTTGACTGAGAGTGAGAAACGTAACTTCATTTTTGCGAATATGAAAATTTTACAACTTTTTGAATCTTGATTATAACGTGTTTAATGCAGCTTTGCGCACATTGGTTACATTTTACAGAAACGAAACTTAAGAAAAACCGCACGGCTTATTTGCATACAGTATAAGCACTAAAAAAAACAACTCTTGGGCCGATGTGGTCAGCTTCTGTCGGACTAAAGGACACGACTCGGTGGAATATGAGTGTTCTTTCTGTGACAGAGGATGTTCTGCTGATGGTGAGTCTGTTCTGTGCTTATGTTGCGTTGGAGATGGTTCATGTTAAACTTTTCAGAGATCATACGAGTGCAGAACTGCTCTTTCACTAATGTTGGCTACAGTTGCTTTAGTTATGTGGCACTGGTTTCTCATAACCGGGATTTTCAAAAAGGAGTGGGAAGAAGAAAAAAACTTATATTAATCCACTCCTATTTATTCAACCTTGGAAATGCTAACACAACATCTCATTACAACAAAACACAAGAGAACTTTGTGCATTACATAAAGAGCATATGTGTGCAATTCAAAAAATATAAAAATCTAATCTTATAGAAATACCAAGAAAAACAGACACCTTGTCCTGACAAGTAAACCACGACTATTAACTAAACAGGTGCTTTTCTTTAACATTACATTTTATTTTGATATGGTCATAAACTATACATTTTGTGCCTTATTTGTCAGTATTATTGGTTTGTACGACCATAATATAGTACAATAGAAAAAAAAATTGTAAATCATTAATATACAGCAACCACATAATGTTTAAATTTTTTAAACTATGTAATAAACAGGTGTATTAATATAAGTTTTTTCTTCTTCCCACTTCTTTTTGAGAAATGTGCTTTTCTGTTGTTTACAATGTATAGGATTATTGTTTCCCTCTTGGCACAAACTCGAAATAAAAACAAATCCACATTCTGATTTTGTTTGTTTTTATACGCCCGTTGTAATAAGACGGGACGTATTATGGTATGGCGCTGTCCGTCCGTCCGTCCGTCTATCCGTCTGTGGACACTTCAAAGCTTTGTAGTGTCTTTAACAAAGCTTTGTAGTGTCTTTAAGTTCTGTTGCTAGGTTTGACAAATTTTAACTTAATTCTATATACAATAATTCAAAGTACGGGCGTATTTTGCCCCGCTGGAGGAGCTCTTGTTGATTTTGTGTTGACCAGTCACATGATGAATAAATTTGAATGTTTTTAGCACAAAGCTAAAAAGCTAAAAGCTTTGTGGCGTGATTCGTATCCATGGATCTCCATGGATACGAATCACGCCACAAAGCTTTTGTTCTAGATCCTCAGTATGAGAGGCTTCACTTTCACTGTGAGAGGGCACAGAGATGTCTCTGTGCAAAGATATCCATTTTCAAATACAAAACCAAACATGAGCACTGTGTTCGAGGAATTGAGGAGGGAGCAGAAGTTGTGCGATGCTTTGCTCAACGTGGCCGGCGTGCAATTCCCAGCACACAAACTGGTTCTGTGTAGCTGCAGCACATACTTTAAAAGCCTCTTCACTGACTGGTCCAGCCCTGACTGCCAGGTGTTTGAGATCTCCAATGTGTCAGCTGATATCATGAAGATTATCCTGGACTACTGCTACACCGGGGTGGTGCACATCACCCAGGAAAACCTCCAGGAGCTCTTTATAGCTGCTGACTACTTAGATATGAGCGGCATTACCGAAGTCTGCTGTCAGGTCATGAAGGAGCAAATGTCCCCCAGTAACTGCATCACTGTATGGGGTATCTCAAACAAGTACTACTACCCCCAGCTGAGGAAACAAGCCTTCTTGTACGTCCTGAAGCATTTCGAAGAGGTGGTGACCAGCTCTGAAGAGTTCTTCCAGCTCTCCAGCGAAGACCTGTGTTCAGTCATTGATGATGATCGGCTGAACGTGAAGGAGGAGACCACTGTGTTAGTGGCAGTCATCAGATGGATTGCACATGCTCCTGAGGAAAGGAACCACTACTTGGCCGACCTCCTACTAAAAGTCCGTCTGGGTCTGATCCATGTTGATTACTTCACTCAGTGCATGATTAGATATAACCTGTCCCACTACATTCATAACTGGAAGATTGTGGAGGAGAAGATCATAAAGGTGTGGTTGGATGAAAGAGCTAGGTGGTACAATGCCTCCCTGCCCCCCACTCGTCTAGCCACTCCAAGGCTGCCCAGTGCGGTGCTTATGGTTATTGGTGGCTATAGCCAAAACAGAAGAAGAATCAACAGAATTGAAGTCTATGACAACCGCACCGATCGCTGGGTGGGTGTGGCTAATGATGACTGGACTCCAAGAGCCCATCACGGCACAGTGTTCCTTAATGGATCTGTGTACGTGATTGGAGGGTTTGGCGGCAATCACTGGCTCAACACTACCTGCAAGTACGACCTGGCAATTCACACGTGGCAAGAAATGGCACCCATGCATTCACGTAGGTGCTTCATTAGTGTGACTTTGCTGGATGGTTTGATCTATGCGATAGGCGGGTTCAATGAACTGGGCAGGCTGAAGACCGCCGAAAGGTACTTGCCAGTGACCAATCAGTGGACCATGATTTCACCTATGAACGAACAGAGGAGCGGTGCCAGCAGCACAGTGTACAATGGAAAGATCTACATTTGTGGAGGTTTTGGTGAACATCGCCTGGCATCAGCTGAGACTTACAACCCACTAACTGAACAGTGGACCATGATAGCGGATATGTCCACCATGCGCTCTGCGCTCGGTGTCATCGCCTATGCCAATGAAATCTACGCTGTTGGTGGGTTTAATGGGGATTCCCGTTTGAACACTGTTGAAGCCTATAACCCCGCAACCAACACGTGGCGCCCCCTACCCAACATGTGGACCGGGCGCAGCAACTTTGGCATCGAGGTTGTTGACAATCAGCTATATGTTGTAGGCGGGTACAATCAGCACAATGACGCCATTCATTGTGCTGAATGTTTTGATGCAAGGACCGGAGTCTGGACTCGGGTGCGGGACATGGAGATCCCTCGTTCTGACCTGAGCTGCTGTGTGGTGTTTGACCTTCCCAACATGGCCGACTTTGCTCCGCCCCGCCCTCCTCCTCATGACGATTCCACTGAGGAGTAGATGCGCACTCATTTAAACAAAAGCATCTATTAACTGCAAAAAAGTGTTCAGTTTTGTTGTTGTCGATTGTTTTTTTATACACTAGTGACAGTAGCTCATTTGATATAGTGCTCGTCCTCTAATTTGAAGGTTGCCAGTTCGAATCCCGCTCTCAACATACACATCACTGGGAGAGTGATCAGATCCTCTGGCCCACAGGTTGGTGGTTCGATTCCAGCTCCCAAAGAAGAATGCTGTTGTTGTGTCCTTTGGCGTGGTTCCCTGATGTAAAAGTGCTTTAAATTAGGGCTGCAACAACTAATCGATTAAATCGATTAAAATCGACTATTAAAATAGTTGGCAACTAATTTAGTAATCGATTAGTTGACTAGTTCACGTGACAAAGTCCAAGCGGGAGAATCGGGGGGAAAAAAGAGGACACTTGAGAAATGGCGTCTCCCCTTTAAAATCAGTAGGACTCTGGTGAGATTTCACAAACATATTGGCAACCTTTTTTTGACATGAAAAGTAGTTGGGTTGCATTACTGGTACAAGTTAATAGGAACGTTTTAATCACAACGTATTGTTTGACACTATACAAGTTAAGCCGAAGTTGCTTGGTGTTAGCTAGTTAGCACATATTAGCCGCGATTGCATTGGAACTATGTGTTTCTAAGCCATTAACTAGTCCAGTTAACTAGTCCAGTTAACTGGACTAGTTAATGGCTTAGAAACACATTGTTCCAATGCAATCGCAGCTAATATGTGTTTCTAAGCAACAATGTGTTTCTAAGCCATTAACTAGTCCAGTTAACTGGACTAGTTAATGGCTTAGAAACACATTGTTCCAATGCAATCGCGGCTAATATGTGCGAACTAGCTAACACCAAGCAACTTCGGCTTAACTTGTATAGTGTCAAACAATACGTTGTGATTAAAACGTTCCTATTAACTTGTACCAGTAATGCAACCCAACTACTTTTCATGTCAAAAAAAGGTTACCAATATGTTTGTGAAATCTCACCAGAGTCCTACTGATTTTAAAGGGGAGACGCCATTTCTCAAGTGTCCTCTTTTTTCCCCCGATTCTCCCGCTTGGACTTTGTCACGTGAACTAGTCAACTAATCGATTACTAAATTAGTTGCCAACTATTTTAATAGTAGATTTTAATCGATTTAATCGATTAGTTGTTGCAGCCCTACTTTTGTTTAACAGTTTTATTACCAACTATTACCAACCAGTTTTATTACCAACTATTACCAACCAATCCAAAACCATGAATTTGTCCCACGTGTTCTGTAAAATACAGAAAAGCTGCTTGAAAATAACCCAAACACAAAGAAAATGTGACTACACTGACTCACCAAGTGCATAATAATTTCCTTATGTACTTGTCTCACAATTTTATTATTACTAAACACACCAAACCGAGTGTTCAAGTTTTTGATTTTGAAATTCTGGTCGCCCTAGTTTAAGCTGAGGTGAAATCACTTATGAACACCTAACCCTGTTTACAGATGATGATGTCAAGAACACGGCTGTCAGCAAAACAACAAGCAACAACTTTTATATCACAGAGAAAATAATTGTTTATATACAGTTGCAAGAAAAAGTATGTGAACCCTTTACTTGGATTTGGGCATAAAATGTGTCCTGATCTTCATCTAAGTCACAACAGTGCGTTTTTACATGTTGTATTCAAAAAAAAAAAAAAAAATATATATATATATATATATATATATATATATATATATATATATAATTCTTGTGAAGTATTAGTTAAAGCAGAATGTGTTTGTCTATTTTTGTGACTTAGATGAAGATCAGGACACGTTTTATGCCCAATTTAAGGGTTCACAAACTTTTTCTTGCAACTGTATATACACTTATAATATCAGTACTCGTGAGTGCAGCACAGAAGTTCTTTTGAGTAAACTCTATTCCGCTTCCTGCACCTAAGAAGAAAAAATAAAAATATATATACACCTTTCCCTTCAAAAATCATCAACATTTATCCTATACTCTAACCTGCTTCTGTAGCCTACAGAATCTACATTATCATCTTATTGTCTCTACGTAAAAGAATATATCTTTAAATCAATCTAATGCTCTGTGTTTGTCTAGAGAATAAAATTTGTATTATTTTTTATGTCTTTATTTATTGATGTCGATCCTTTTAACCTGTCATCCGGACTATCCCACAGATCTACTCCTATAACCGATAAACATCTACAGTACCTTTAGTGTTAATCCTGGCTTTATTAATTTTTTTATATACTTCGGTTCCTCTTGGATTATAACAATTATAACTCTCTGGGTTTGAATCTCACTTTAATACAGTCAGGGCGTGTGTGATTATGAATGTTTTCTTAACTAAACTTTAATAATCCACCTCTTGCTTGTATCCATGGAGGCGTTATGGCGTTTTTTTTACCTAGAATATATATATTTTTTTACATTTTATTTAACGTTTATTTAACCAGGTAAAGACCCACTGAGATCCAGACCTCAAGGGTGACCAGGCAAAGTGGGCAACAGCACAGGTCAAGAGCAGAAAACAACTATCAATTAAGATAAACATCAATTGTGAAGGTAAAGTGCAGTGAGTGTGGAAAATATTTCAAAAGTTGTTACACATTGTAGCTTTACTGATATGTTTATTCAAGTACAAGTGTTTTACAGCTAAAAAAAAAAAGGAAAAAGGCTCAGCTCTCCACAGATTTAACCTGTAACGTGGGATAGTGGCGTCACCTACTTGTCTCTGTGTAGATTGTTCCATGTACGCTGCAGGTTTCTCTGATCTGGCCAAGATTTTAACACTTTTATCAGGTTATTCTTCTTGTTTTCACCTTTATTATCGACTTGCTAGTTCTGAAACTGCTTCATTCTCGTCTAAAGGTTGTTTATTTTAAAATAACTACCTGGAATGTTACATAGTGTAGCTTTACGGATATGTTTAATCAGTTACAAGTGTTTTACGGCTAAAAAAAAGAGGAAAAATTGCTTTCTTACTGTGATAGTACTCACATCTCCACAGATTTGACCTATAACCTGAGATAGTGGCATCACCGACTTGTCTCTGTGTAGATTGTTCCATGTACGCTGCAAATTTCTCTAATCTGGCCAAGATTTTACACTTTTATCCATTAATTTTTCTTGTTTTCACCTTTATTATCGACTTACTACTTCTGAGACTAATTAATTCTAGTCTAGAGGTTGTTTATTTTAAGAAAACTTCTCAAGTTAAATGAGCAGCAATATAATTTCACTACTTTTACGTCATTTCCTGATAGATTTAAGTGTTTATATCTTAAGCTTTTTGCAGTCTAAGCATAACAATAACTTTCCATGAATGAAAAGTTACACAGTGAACCCTTTACTGGAACGCAAAAACTAATTCTAGCCATTAATTAATTTGTCTGTAGCGTAAACTGTACGGAGTGTGCGCGGAAGGCCCACGTCTGATAACGTGTATTAATATATTTTCCTAATCCTCTTGCGTATTTGCCCTTAATCATGTACACATCTGTTCTTCAGTTTAGACATAAAATAAACTTAAATCTTGCACAGTTTACGAGTTGCTCTGTTGCCCACGGGACACCTGTACGGTTATTTTTTTTGTTTGACAGATTAAATTTAATCAGTATACAGGGATTTTTATATTACGCAATCCTGGTACATTAATGACTACATGGATGTTGAAAGTATTAAAGAGTTTCAGTGCGTTTATAGCCGCACTATTTGCTAAAACTGCGTATAATGTGCTCTAAAAGGAAACCTGATTTGATGTGTGCGCAAAAGTGGGAGCAGCAGTAATGGGGAATTATTATGTAAGAGAAATTAGTGGCCTGGAAAGAAGCAGATGGGACGCGGGTTATGGAGTTACTGGAGTGCAGACGACCTCCGGGATTTCACCTTCGTTAAGTAATTCTTGTTAATGTGATGGACGGTTGTGCTGAATGATTCACGAAGAAGATCTAATTTCAGTATTTCTTACAAGCGCTTTGATTAGATTTGGGATTTAAGGTTCACATTTTAAAAGCGTCCACGAAAATTGCCGAAAAGACTGAAATATGAACTAATATATTGCATTTTTAGTGAAAATCTTAGTGTTTTTGTATCCCCATCAAACATCTCAGGTGGGATAACGTCTTATCTGCTCCATTTTGTGTCAGCAATGGGGTTAGACAAGGAGGAATCTTATATCCTATTTTATTTAATGTATATATGGATCAACTATCACACCAGCTGAATAATATTAATAATACAAACACTGGACGTCTTATGGGCAACACTTTTGTCAATCATCTTATGTTTGCAGATGATCCTAGGTATGGTATAGAGTGTGATATGAAATATTATGCCAAGAAAAGTAAAATTATGATAGTTTGAAGCACTGGGGACAGGAAATCAACTTTTCCCAGTTTCTATTTATCTGACAGTCCTCTTGAAGTGTGTGAAGAAATGAAATACTTGGTCACGTCTTATCGAATGACTGGACGGATGACGAGGACGTTCGTCGGCAGAGCTGTAAATTATATGTTCAAGCTAACATGTTAAGGAAGTTCTACATGTGCTCTGATTTTGTGAAGTGTTCCCTGTTTAAAACCTGGATCACGCCAGTCTACACCGCACAATTATGGTCAAACTATAAGAAATCAAGTTTGCAGAAGTTAAAAGTCGTCTTTAGTGACGCTTTGATATGCTCCTTCGAGTCCCTCGGCGGCACAGTGTGAGTCAGCCGTTTGCATACACAAGATTAGCAGCTTGTGGGGCACTTTTAAGACAGATAATGTTTAGTTTTATGTGTCGCCTGAACTCAGAAAACCAAGTAACAGCAGCTTTGGTCAGTCCTCAGTAAAGCTGCTACAGACATGTATCTATTCTAAACTGAGGCGGCGCTGGTGTTATAGTCTGTACCTCTTATAATTGTACACATTTTGTATCTGTATTCTTAGATTTCTCTTTTATTGTATGCGAATTGGACTAACTGTCTGGAATAAAGTTAAATATATATTTCAGCATGTTTGGAAAGGTCTAAACTGTAGGATTATCTGTTTTTTTTTATTCAGAATAAGACCAAATACTTTGTTTTATAAGAAGGAAATTATGGCGCTTCAAAAATGGCAGACGTTGCGGTTTGCTAATCTTGCAGCCCTAATGGATTGTACAGCACTTTTGCTTTCTATGCAGTTTTATTTTTCATATTTTTCTCTATTCCTGATAATGTGTATATGTATTTTTTGTCATTTCAAGCATTTAAAGCACCTGTAAAGGATACTAGAAGGGGTCCTAGATACTTATTGATATTAAAAGTCGTAACAAAACTAAATGGCGTAACTAACTGTGCCGTTTTCTCCAACAAACTACAGTACCGTAAATTATTAATAAGTTGTTTCTTTCTCTCTGATTTCCAGGTGTTTTGGGGTTCGCCTCCTCAGCCGTCATCATGGCCATGCGGGACTTGGTGGAGGCAGAATGTGGAGGGTCCAACCCCCTGATGAAGCTGACGGGTCACATGACCAAAGAGGGCGGCGCCTGGAGACACCGGTCCACACCAACGGTGAGTTTTACTGATAATGTGTCATTTAGATTATTTAGTTTTGTTTACTAGAGTCATTAAATTAAAGATCCCCTGTTAAAGCTGTTCTAAAGCTGTGCACATGACCAGAATACATGTGAATACGATAAATGTGCTAAAGGTTTTGACCTCGGTGAAGTCGAAACTCAAACCTGCACAAAAACTATGTCGATCGTTTGTGCTGCAAAAAGTTTTGTTTGTGCGATTCTGGTTCTTAAGATATTCACAGTTTTATTTTCGGCCAATGACGTCGTCCAGAACCTCAGAATGTGAAACAGCCTCAAAACAGGAAGAAAATTATAGAAAATGTTTATATTTCATTTGTGCTGTTTTGTGCTGTGACAATTTCCATTTGTGCGATTTTATTTCTAAAATTATTCATTATTATTTCTGTGGTAATTATAGGACGTCATTTCCGCTCAGCTGACGGCGGCGACTTTAGCAAAACTCCACCAAACTAGTGAAGAGAAACGATCTGAGGCTGTGGAAAAGTCTGTACTATTCTATAAAATACGAATCAAAAGCAAATTACTAAAGACTGAAACGGACTTTTCCAGAGCCTCAGATCGTTTCTCTTCACTCATTTTGAGGAGTTTTGCTAAAGTCGCCGCCGTCAGCTGAGCGGAAATGACGTCCTATAATTACCACAGAAATAATAATGAATAATTTTAGAAATAAACTCACAGAAATGAAAATTGTCACAGCACAAAGTTTTGGGGCTGTTTCACATTCTGAGGTTGTGGACGACGTCATCGGCCGAAAATAAAACTGCAAATATCTTAAGAACCAGAATCGCACAAACAATTGACTCCAGTTTGACCTGTAAAAGAATCGTTAATTTCTCCAAAACTAAAGCAGCAAAAACTAAACTTTTTGCAACACAAATGATTGACAGTTTTTGTGAGGTTTGAGGCGATTTCACGGAGGTCAGGTTTTGTGATGGTTAGAAACTGAACATAAAAAGCAATTCAACTTTTTTTCTAACCAGACAAGACGCCACATGAGCAGTTAAAATGTAGTTTAAAACATTAGCTACTCGCTTAAAAATTGAGATACATCTTTATGTAGGCCATCCGTCTGCTTTTCCTCTCCGCCATAAGGAAACTAAATTACTGCTCTGAAGTCGAACAATACACAGCTGTATGGACCGTCTTAGATTAAATTTATTTAATGCTCATAAAACACTGACCATATGGAGGAAAGAGGGTTTTTTTTTCCGTCTGCGCTCTGTTTCTCTGCTCTGTGCACGACCGAGGTTCAGGCATGTTTTAATTTTAATGCTTTGAACTTTTTTTTCCAGATTCCACCTGCTCCTATTGAAATTGCGACTGAAGAAGAGGTCAGTATGGAAAAACGGGTCAATTTAGATCAGGGGTCTCCAACCTGTATCTCAGGAGCTCCCAGTAGCTCCATCCCCCCCCCACCAGCTCGCCCGGGGATTTCTGAATTATACCTACTGTGCTGAATAACTCATTAGATTAATCAAAAGGTGATCACTATTGCAAATGTGTCACTTTGATGCTTAACTTTGTGCACTAAATAAACTTATAAACATCTAACTGTACCCCAGCCAAGGCCATGTCTCTTATATACTGCTCCAAAAAAATAAGAAGCACTTTGAAAACACATCAGATCTCAATGTGAAAAGAAAAAATGTTGGATACAAATATGAATATAACAAAAGGATGTCACCGCTCTCAAATTTTCAGCCTACAGAGGACTTGAGATCTGATGTGTTTTCAAAGTGTTCCTTTAAATTTTTTCCTAGCAGTGTTTCTGTGACCACTAAGATGACGAGCTCTTTGGCATTTTCATTCTGTATAAGTAGCTCACCGGAGGAAAAAGGTTGGAGACGCCTGATTTAGATTGTTTACAAATCAGCTCTGCAGATATTTTGGGGACGATGTCGAGCTCAACAGTCCCACCCACTTTAAAGTCCACTCCAGTTCAATTTTAAATACATTTTTCCCATATTCTAATATTAAGAGTTCAAAGACCAAGTGGAGATTAACCAGTTATGTGGTATCGAAAATCCATAACGCTGTTCTTTGAACCCTCTCAGGCTTAAATTAACTTTTAGTAACAGGAAAAATCTGATATTTGGGGAAAATTATCATATGGGGTAATAATATACAATCCTGACTTTTTTTTGAGAGAGAGACCTTCACGTGCAATGCGTTCTGGGATGTTGCAGATTTGCAACATTGGCCCGGTGTGGTAACTTAACACTGAAGACTGAATATGATATGAACGCTAAATTTATTTGTATGCCACTTTTCAAAACTATGTGCTTTAAAGTGGCACAACAACAATAAAAACAACTTGGTATAGATCACTTTTTCGTGTGGTCTCAAGATTCATCTAAACGAGATTCATCTAAACGTTTTAATAGCTTCACGGTTACTGTGGGGCTCCATGTATAACCTATTTTGATTTATCTTTCCGTAATTATATGATTTAATATTACTGCAAACTCAAACCTGCATCATCCTCAAACCAACAGTGACACGGCTCAGTTTTTTGATCTTTTATCCTCACACGAATGCCCCACAGAGAGCGTCACAACAGCTCCGGTCAGTTTAAGAGAATCTGTGCCAGTAAAGCAGCGGGACCAGGTGGAATATCTCCACCACTCCTGAAGGTTTGTGCTGCTGAGCGGGAGGAGCCTCTGCAGGGTGTTTAATATGAGTCTTTACTCAGTGAAAGACAATCCTGTACTGTCCCTGTCCAAAAGCCTCATCCCCAGGATCTGAACGACAACAGGCCCGTCTCCCTGACATGTGATGAGGACCGTGGAGCGACGGGATAGAGTTACAGTCTCCAGTTCACGCAAAGCAACATCTACTTCTGTTTAGCTGTTGGTCAACAATACTGTGGGTTTTTGTAGATTCACACTGAGGGAGGATCTATTTTCACCCAAATTATTTACATTTTGTACTATTAATGGTCATTTTTTAATTTCTTAATTTTTTTAACCTATTTTGAGGTAAACATAGACCGCTGTCACCAGACATGATGTGTTCCATGAGCTCCCCTAAACATGTTTGTGCAGGCACATAGCATAAGATCAATATCTTGTAAGCTCTTAAAAATATCTGTTAAAAAACAGGCCTTTTCCTGTAAATATTGACTTAAAGTTGTGCTCATAAGTTTCCATCCCCTGGCAGAATTGATGATTTCTTGGTCCAGAAGCTGCACATGGGACGTACTTGGATATTCCAACATGATAATGATCCAAAACACAAAGGCAAGTGGACCTGTCACTGGCTCCAGCAGTGTAGCAGCTTTACGAAACCTGTTTTCCGGAGTAGCCGCGGAGAGGTAAAATTGGGTCCAGTAAAAACTATGACGCGCTGAATGCTATATCAAACAAAGAGGCTAGATCCAGTAAGATATTTTGCAATGATTTAATGAATGGTTAACTGGCATCACAGCAGAAACATATGAATGTGGACACAGAGAGCAGGAATATTGCGACGAGGAATACTGTATTGATAATGTAAAACCATAAACAAAGCAATAGCGGTCAACAAAAATTACGGCTACCCAACCAACCTCTCTCCTCCTCCCTGGCCCAGGTGAATGCACGCCCTTTAACCCTTCCACGCCTGCACACACCCATGCTCACGTGACCCCACTCTCTCTCTCGGGGGTGAGGACACACATGCACATGCACACACACACACACACACACCGTGCCCAAAAAGTGTCTCCTATAAGCAGAATAAAGTGAAGTTCTGGAGTGTTCGTCTCTTCTGACCTCAGTATCACTGAGCCTCTGGGCAGATTCAAGCTGCAGTTCAGACAAGAGCCCAAGAATCTACAGGAACTGGAGCCTTTTGCCCAGAAGAATGAGCAGATTTACCATCAGAGAAAATAACACATCCACAACTGTCACAAAAGACTCCAGCTTCACTGGGTCATTTGTGCAGTTTCTGTTTCATTATGATTTAAAAAGAGGAAACACAGGTGTTTGATAATAAACGGCTTCACCCAAGCGCCAACCATGAGGGAAAGAAAAGTGTTTGTGTTTCATTCATATTCTCTGAAAGATGGACAAGAAATCATAAATTCTGTCAGGATCTGAAAACTTATGAGCACCACTGTATTCTCTGCAGTCTAGGACAAACATTGCCTGGAATAATGTTTTTGTGTATTTTTTTTGTACTATATCATTCAAACCTTTTGATTTCCTGTGCATATACAGTAGAATTTTCTGTTTTCTATATTTGTAGCTGGTGAACGAGTTCCTCCAGGCCCCCCCACGACCACCGCAGACATTTGATATGGGGCAGCTCCTGGAGGAGATGCAGCAGATCGATCAGCAGAGCTACAGACAGGCGCCGCAGAGAGGTGCTCTTTATGATTAAAGCGCTTCACCTGACTTTTATTGTCTTTAAAAATATGAAAAACAAAACTCGTTCAGTTTAAATGATTTGCAGTGGTCCAGAATTATTCCTTATTCACCTTATGCATTCAGAGCATCCTAATTATTCACTGAAATAAGTTTATAAATGCACAACAACAACATTTAGAGACCAGAGAAGAGTTTTGCGAAGAGATAAAGCTAACAATAACTAGCATATTATCGCACATTTTCTAATTATGAGACAATACATCGCTTTATAATGAGAAGTACAGTACACGGTGGACTTATTTTGAGCTTTTTTTCTTTCTTTTGTGTGTGATTTACCGCCGTAGCTCCAGACGTGGCAGCTCTGGCGCTCTCCGGGGACTGGGCGGCGGAGTTCCTCTCGGGGTCGGACTCGGCCTCCGCTCCCCTGGTGGCTCTGGGCGATGCGTCTGACGCTGACTGGACCAAAGAGTTTATCGCTGACGCTGCAGGTATCTTCTGTTTCCTATCGGCGTTTCAGTCTCCGTCAGTGAAATTTACAACCTTCTCCAAGCTCTGGTCTATATTTAGAGATTTTATTTATCCCTTATGTATAGGTTGTATATTTAAACGCGGCTCTCTGTTAGAGCTGTTTTCCTTTTTGTTATTTAGCTGTTGATTAATCAGTTGATGGGGCTTCTTAGTTGACCAAAAATCGAATTAATATTTTAGATTATAATAATTTATGTATATTTAGTATGGAGTGAGTCTTAAGAGCTGAGAGTAAAGTTTAATCTGAGGGGTTTTTTTACATATAACTACATGGTTTATTAGTACTTTTTAGTATGAATAGTTGTTTTTGCGTGAACTCCTGTGCAGTTGTAGTCAGATACAACCCAATACGTAATAGTTTTGAGATCTTTTGTCCTTTTTAAGGCCGCCACACACTAGAGGATTTTTCGGGTTTAAACGATTTTTAAACGTGTGACAAAAACACCACAGACACGAGGAGAATCTTGTGAGACTAAAACTCCCAGACTGCAGCAGGATCTGTGTGTGGACCACAGGGTATGAAGCTGTGAGGCTGTGATGGCGTCAGCTGTTTCCTGTCTACAGTAAAACCACTCGCTCTGAGACTCTGAAGTGTTCAAAGATCAGAGCTCTGCACTTCTAGTTTAGACACAAGTCAAAACTGTGTTATTATTATTGTGAAATGTGGAGCAATACTTCAGATACAGGATTTTTAAAACATAAAAGAGGCGATAAAGTCCACAAGAAGTAGAGTCACTGTCGCTGATCTGCAACTTCACCGCACACTTTCTGCGTGAACAAACACACAAGGAAACCCTGTCTTTTTACTTTCAAAGAACACTTCAAACTGGATTAACAGTGCAGTTTTGTGGACTGGAGTCATTATTTGTGGAGGACAATTTCTATGGATAATGTGGATCAGACGCTGCACTTTAAATGTTCCACTTTACATTAGGTGAGTAATAAAGTCTTTATTTTCGCTCTATCCTGAGTTTGTTTGTTGCGTCTCTGTGTCCGTCGCTCCTCTGCCCCTGACTCTGTTTTATCGTCTGTTTCCATCGCGTTGTTGATGTTCGGTGGTTCTGATCTGACACTGACTCCACACATGAGGAGCAGCGGCTTCAGAATCGCACACGGAGACAAAAAGTCGGGTCACGTCTCCCTGAACTCTGGGAGAAGAAATCGCAGCCAAAATCGGGCAAATTCTCCTGTAGTGTGTGGCGGCCTTTAGACGACTAATCGATGTGCAGGACATGTCTTTAGTCAACCGAGAATTTCTTTAGTCGACAACAGCCCGATTCTGTGCAGTTTTTACAACTTTTTTGCCCTAGATCCGGGCCGCTGGGCTGAGGAGTATCTGGAACAGTCTGAGGAGAAGCTGTGGTTGGGAGATCTGGGAGACAAGGAGAGCGAGTGGTGAGAATTTTAAGAGCAGTGACAACAAGATAAATGTGTTTTCCTCAGAAGCTAAAACTGTAACTTTCTGGCATTAAACTTGAAGATTTATATTGTTGTTATATGCATATGCCTGCACCTTGCACAATCTTTTTATAAAGATGAATGCAAGAGTTGTTCATTAATGTAGAATTCAAACTGTAATAATTGTAGTTATTTTTTTCATGTATTTGAGCAGATTATTCTTACCCTAGAAGATATATTGTATAAGCAGCTCATGAGGTCAGAATATGTTGGCTGCTTGTTGTTTGTTTATAATTAGAAAAGTTGAATTGAATGAATCTGTGCAGTGTTTTGATCCACACCTAAAACCTTGTCACTCTCCAACATTTGCATCTCTGCGGTGGAAACTTTATTTTTGTTTATTTTTTGCAGACGGAGTTCACTTTAAACTTCTTTAATTTAGTGTTTTTTATCTTTCTGTAACAGGACAAAGGAATACCAAGCAGAAGATCTGAGGCAAGCAGCAAATGAACTTGTTGCCAAAGTTGACGACCCTAAATTACAAAACACAGAGGTGAGTTTTCTGTGTAAAATGTCTTTTTTTTTTTGTGACGTTTTACCATTACAATTTTCTTTACATTTTTCTTTCTTTCATTAAGTTGTGTTTCTTTCTGATACTCTACTTGAGAAACTAAGCAAAAATTGTAAACATTAGCAACTTTTACATCATTTAAAATATCAATGTTCTTATTACAATTTGCATGTTTTTCTTCAGAACACTGGGTGTAATTCAGGGTGCGTTTACACTTTTACTCGTATAGTCCTGGTTTGGGCCCAGCTTAGTCCCGGTAAAGACTTGGTTTGGTCCTGTTCTAGTTCCTGACTTTATTGCATCTTAGAAAACATGTGCCGTTACTGTGGGCTTGCATCTCCACAAACCTGACTCTAAAGGTCGCCACACACTACAGGAGAATTTGCCCGATTTTGGCTGCGATTTCTTCTCCCCGAGTTCAGGAGCCGTGACCCGACTTTTTGTCTCCGTGTGCGATTCTGAAGCCGCTGCTCCTCATGTGTGGAGTCAGTGTCAGATCAGAACCACCGAACATCAACAACGCGACGGAAACAGACGATAAAACAGAGTCAGGGGCAGAGGAGCGACGGACACAGAGACGCAACAAACAAACTCAGGATAGAGCGAAAATAAAGACTTTATTCCTCACCTAATGTAAAGTGGAACATTTAAAGTGCAGCATCTGATCCACTTTATCCATAGAAATCGTCCTCCGCAAATAATGACTCCAGTCCACAAAACTGCGCTGTTAATCCAGTTTGAAGAGTTCTTTGAAAGTAAAAAGGTGAAAGTTGTTCCTCATGTGTTTGTTTACGTCCACAGAGCCTAAATCTGCAGATCAGCGACAGTGACTCTACTTCCTGTGGACTTTATCTCCTCTTTTCTGCTTTAAAAATCCTGTATCTGAAGTTTTGCTCCACATTTCACAAATAATAATAACACAGTTTGGACTTGTGTCTAAACTGGAAGTGCAGAGTCTGATCTTTGAACACTTCAGAGTCTCAGAGCGAGTGGTTTTACTGTAGACAGGAAACGGCTGAGGCCATCACAGCCTCACAGCTTTATATCCTGTTTTACACAGACAGATCCTGCTGCAGACTTTGCGATCGGAGTTTTTTAGTCTCATAAGTTTCTCCTCGTGTCTGTGGTGTTTGCGCTTTTTGTCGCACATTTAAAAATCGTTTAAGACCGAAAAATCCTCTAGTGTGTGGCGGCCTTTAGCCTCCTCCTGCTTGTGGAAATGTCGTTCCTTTGGCTAAATCTTCCACAGTGTAACATATAATCTCCATTCAGAATGTTCCAAATTATGCAGTTAATTTTCTATCCATGAAATAATTTTGCTGATGTTGCTCACAGCCTCTAGTTTGATATATTTATGCACGACGCACCTCAATGCATCAGTGTACACAAATAAATAGAGTGTGAACGCACCCTTGAAGTGTTTAAATTGTCCGTAAAAGTGGGTTCTTTTTGTTGATCATCTTTTCGAGTGGTTCTGTTCACATTCTTCTCTCATAATTTCTGTCTTGTCATTTGTCATTGTGGCTTTAGTTCCTGCGCTTCGTTAGGCAGATTGGGGAGGGCAGTGTGACAGTGGAGAGCAGCACAGACAAACAGCTCACAGATAAAGCTCAGGCCCGGGAGGCTCAGAACTGGGCCTCCAGCTTCAACCAGGTACGGGTCAATGCCCTCACCACCAGGGGGCACAAGGGAGCACACGGGAAAAGTACAAGATAAGTGTTAGAAGTACTAGAAGCTGCACTGTGCAAGGCCATTTTTGCGCTGCAAATATCAAGATTTAAAGGAAGTATTTTGCTTTTTTAACGTATACAATAGGCTCACAACAAGGGAACACACAGAAAAACTATTAGTACAGTTCCCAAACAGTTTGTGCTGCAAAAGACAATTATTCAGAAATGCTTTGATGTAGGGTTGGGTGGTAATACGGTATTAAAGTATCCTGAGGTATCAAAAAGAAGCAACGGCATCAGTTTCTTTACCGTCATTAAAAAAATCTGCAGTGCATAAGGAGCTAATGTGATATTATAATTTATTGAAACTTAAATTTGTTTGCTCAGCACAAATGAATGTGTGATTGTATTTTCAATTTAACGCTATGTCCTGGTTCAGTCCTGGTTCAGTCCTGGTTCAGTCCTGGTTCAGTCCTGGTTCAGTCCTGGTTCAGTCCTGGTTTAGTCCTGGTTCAGTCCTGGTTTAGTCCTGGTTCAGTCCTGGGTTAGTACTGGGTTAGTACTGGGTTAGTACTGGGTTAGTCCTGGTTTAGTCCTGGTTCAGTCCTGGTTCAATCCTGGTTTAGTCCTGGTTCAGTCCTGGTTCAGTCCTGGTTCAGTCCTGGTTTAGTCCTGGTTCAGTCCTGGTTCAGTCCTGGTTCAGTCCTGGTTCAATCCTGGTTTAGTCCTGGTTCAGTCCTGGGTTAGTCCTGGGTTAGTCCTGGGTTAGTCCTGGTTCAGTCCTGGTTCAGTCCTGGTTCAGTCCTGGTTCAGTCCTGGTTTAGTCCTGGGTTAGTCCTGGTTTAGACCTGGTTTAGACCTGGTTTTAGTCCTGGTTTTGACCTGGTTGTAGTCCTGGTTTAGACCTGGTTTTAGTCCTGATTTAATGCTTGTTTAGTCCTGGTTTTAGTCCTGGTTTAATGCTTGTTTAGTCCTGGTTTTAGTCCTGGTTTAATGTTCGTTTGGTCCTGGTTTTAAATCTGGTTTACACCTGGTTTAGACCTGCTTTAGACCTGTCCTAGACCTGGTTTCAGTCCTGGTGTCAGTTCTGGTTTAGAGGTGCACAGGAGGAAGCGCGGTCCACGTAGCGACGCCACGAAACACGGGCCACACGCGGTGTCCACGCCGTACGGGAGGAGGTGTGCGCGGCACTAGGTATATTCTTGGCCGCAGTGCTTAATATGTATCAGTGTATCTAGAGTGCGCCATCTATTGGGAAACGCCAGAATTGCAGGGAAAATAAAACTAATAAGTTTTATTGCAGTTCATTCAAGTTTGGCAGGCCGGATTAAAAAGGTTAGTAGGCTGTAATTTGCCCACCCCTGGTTTAGGTGCAGCTACAAAATAATTCTTAATTAGCCAAGGTAAAACCGTATACGCCGGTAAAATGCTGAGAAGGTTTAACAGGATCAAAATTTGGATACCGCCCAACCCTACTTTGAGGCCATGTTAGTTTATTATCAAAGTATTAAAGTAAAATGTATTGTTAAAGGTGGAATTAATTACATTTGACAAGTAACTGAGCCTTTTTGCTTGAAGAACAGCTATTCATAAATCCTAAAGACCATGTACAAGTTAAAATTGAGCTGTAACTTGTAAGCGATAAGTCCAAAAATGAATCACTAATGTTTTCCTCATGTTAATCAGTCACGATTTTAGATTCAATTGTCTTGTGTCCTAATTAAAAACAAATACATAACATAAAGATTACAGACTTTTTAAATTATTACCATTTAAAGCTAAAAAATAGTCAAATTTATTCCTCCAGTCTGAACTCTGATTGATCGCACAGCCCTACAACATGTCATTTTACACCAAGTGCAGCTTTTGAGTTGAAAATGTTCCCATTATTTGACCTGCTCTTGAACGTGGCGTGTCATTTCACCAATTGACAGCACCATTCGTCTGCTCTCCCGCTGTTTTCAATCGCTCCTACTTTATCCGTCCCACAAATGCCCCTACTTCACTTCACTTCACCGAACTCTGTCCCGATCCCCCCCTGCTCCTCACACCTCACCACTGTAGTTCCTGGCCCAAACAGGAGGGGGCAGTCTTCCTCTCGAGCCTCCAGAGGAAGACGAGGCCGTTGAGAAAGATAAAGCTAAACAGGCAGAGAAGTGGGCAAAGGTCGTCGGGCAGGTAGGAGCCTCTAGGCCAAATAATGCCAGAATAAATCACTTTATAATTAAGGAATCTGTATCTTATTCTTCTGTTCTCTCCTCAGTAGCTAATATGTAAATAATATTATACTTTTTGAAACTTTATGTACCTTTTCTGGTCGGGGTTTGCTACCTGCTTGTCCCCATGGAGATGTTAAAGAGGAACTCCAGCACATTTGAAGCTAAAATCCGTTGCTAGAGGTGGTCGAATACTGTCAGAAGCCAAAAAACGGCACAGATCAGTGTTCAGTGAGTCTGTCAAGGAAACAAACTAGTGTAGTGATGGGGCCAAGTTCATAACTTCCACGTAAAACGCCAATTTGCTTCACACTGAAGAAGCTTAACACCACTTTAACCCATCTTACAACAGCCACGAGTCTAACAAACAAAACGCTCTGCCTGGTTCACTCATTAGTGTCTGGAAACGTTAGAAAACAACTTTATAAGCACCTTACACTTCCCTCTGTTGATTTCCCACTGCACAGGCCAAAGCCCAAAAGACTCTACTGTCGACTCCAGAAGCAACAAGTGAGAATCGACTACTGACGGAGAAGAAGAGAAACTGAAAGTTGTTGAAAGAAAATGGTTCGGGAATGTATTTTTTAGCGTTTTTCAAAAAATATAATTCACTCGTAAATAAATGTGATTAGAAACCACATCGTCGATCGAGTCTTTTGGGCTTTGGCCTGTGCAGTGGGAAATCAACAGAGGGAAGTGTAAGGCTGATTATAAAGTTGTTTTCTAACGTTTCCAGACACTAATGAGTGAACCAGGCAGAGCGTTTTGTTTGTTAGACTCGTGGCTGTTGTAAAATGGGTTAAAGTGGTGTGTTGTGGATTTTTAAATCTGAGAAGAATAAAAACGGGAGAGAAGTTGTCTTCAATCAAAGAGTCTGGATTTATTAAAGCAAATGTGCCACAATTACAGAGGAAATGAAAACGAAACCTTCTGTCCCTCACGCAAAGTCCGTCTCTCCCTAATCTGATCCATGGCAAAACAAAAACAGCTTCTTATAGTCGACAACGTCATAGCATCACCATGAGGTGAAACATACTACAGTATCTAAACAACCACCAAACAGAAACTAAACGTCGGGTTCAGCTGAGGCATCGATCAGATTTGCCCCCAAGGAGATCACTGTTCTAAATGAGGAGAATAAGCAAAGCAACAGCTTATCGTTTTAAAAACACTGGATAAAGACAGAGCAGTGACCTGTCCTGAGATACCCCAGGAACAGCAGATTACACCATCACATGTAGCAGGAACGTGGAAGTTAAGAACTTGCCCCCATCACTACACTAGTTTGTTGCCTTGACAGACTCACTGCCACAGTGAGATCTCCACCGAGGAAACACTGATCTGTGCCGTTTTTTGGCTTCTGACAGAATTCCACCACCTCTAGCAACGGACTTTAGCTTCAAACGTGCCAGAGTTTCACTTTAAGCTTCACCTGCAGCATTAAACTTGTATTTCTTATATTTAGTGAATTGCAGGCGCTTTTATGATTTCAAAATAGATGCATCCGTACTGTGAGTGAGATCGCCTCTCCACAGATCTGACTTTGGTGGAGTAGCCCACTTGTCTTCATGGAAATAGACACGTTTACTTTGGTATATTCTAGGCAAAGCAACAACATCTGCATAGAGACGAGCAGTGTGGCGTTTTTGCACCTTTTAAATGGTGCTTTACTTTAGTTATTTTGAAGAAACTTTGAGCTTTTTTGTTTCTTTTTTTTATGCTCAATAATTAAAGATCTGTGGACCATAAACCAGGTCAAAACATATGAATTTTGCATTTTGCAACAGTAAAATTTTAGTTAGAAAGAAAAAAAAGAAAAGAAAAAGTTGCATTTCATTTTCATTGCTTTCTCTTCATGCCCTTCTAATGAATCTGTTTCGATCCAGTAAAACTACTTTAATATCAAATGGACACCGGACTCTGGCTAATCTTTCATTTCTCTGTGATCAGGTTCCCGAGGAGTCAGCCGAGGCCTGGGTGGACGAGTTTGCGACAGCAGGGCCGGATTTCCAACAGGCCAAAGCAGCCGTCGAGGTAAATAAAGATGACGTCACGATATAAATATAAAAGAACTGAAGAAATGTCATTTCTGTTCAACCTACTCCAAAAATCAGCCTAAACGCTTTCTTCTCTTGCTGTTAAGGTTAAGTTAATGTGACATAATCATAGAGGATGTTTGATTTCGCTGTAAACGTCTTATATTTGACATTTTTCCCTCAGAGTGATGTGGATTTCTGGGAGAAGCTGCAGGAGGAGTGGGAGGAAATGGCCAAGAGGGATGCAGAGAGTCATCCCTGGCTGTCAGACTTTGATCAGTTGCTCAGCTCCTCCTACGACAAGGTAATATCTCCATTTTCTAACAGAATACCTATAAATGAGCCTGTAAGTGGTTGGTTTTAAATTATATTAAGCATAAGACTGGACTGGGACCAATCAAACCTTCTACTTTTCACTATTAAATCTAAAAAAAATTATGAAGCAAAATGATGAGATGGCAACATTTTTAGAATATTTTATTCCGACCATGAGGCTTGGCAACTGCTAATTAAATGAATAGAAAAAAATGTAAAATTCTATGTCCAAAACAAATTCGATTACACTACTTTTTGTGGCAGTTCATTAAATAAATAAAACGACTGGAAAACCCACAAACTTGGCTGTCTATCAAAACTTCTGATTTAATAGTTTAGTAGCCAATTCCACCTAAGAAATTTTTGTTTCCCTCCGTTAAACCATCGACATTCTTTACTACTCTTTAGTAAATATGAATACAACTTATTGTATTATAATTAGGGCTGTCAAACGATTAAGTTTTTAATTCTCAATCAAAATCAGAAATTCCATTGTTAATCGCGATTAATCCCATATTGAATTGCATGTTTAAAATTGTGTTATTTTGTATTTCAAGACAGTTTTAAAGCCATAATGTAAAGCAATTCGTGCCCATTTAGCGATCGCTGTAGTTATTTTCTTTACCGTGTGATTATCCACAGGTTTGTCTGATCTGAGGCTCTTGGCTGTGACGCTCCGGTCGCTGCACCGGGGGGTTCAGCTCGGACGTGTAACTTAGACTAGACGAACTTCGGTAGAACTGAAACTCTGCTCGACACAGGCGACATTTAACTCTTGACTTGTAAATTGTCGCATCTGGAGGTTTTTTAAAGTCAAATAAACAGTTCAAAAGTCCAGAAGCTCCTCTGTTTCTCCATCACGGCGGTGAGTTTACTGAAACACAGCGCTCTGAAGTTCAGCGAAACAGCCAGAGGAGCTGCTTACGGATGTGTAGAAGGGACGAAAAGTCGGCGAATTCTAACCGCGAGTAAAAAAAAATACTGCGTTATGGATTGCATTAATCTAGTCGCGATTAACGCGTTAACGCTGACAGCCCTAATTATAATGTAATATTAATTAAGTCTATTGTCCTTTTGTCTTCATCAGGGATACCAGTTTGAGGAAGATAATCCGTATTTATCACACCCTGACCCTTTGTCCGAGGGCGTAAAGAGGATGGAGGCGGGAGACATACCTGGAGCCGTTCGCTTCTTCGAAAGTGCAGTTCAGAAAGAACCAGACAATCAGCTGGTGAGGGCCTACAAAACTATGAAATATTACTGAATACTTTGATTGTGTAATTGATTTAGTTTTATTGGCAGGCTTGGCAATATCTGGGGACGTGTCAGGCTGAGAATGAGCAGGAGTTTGCAGCCATCAGCGCCCTCCGCAGGTGAGGGAACGCGATACGAGTGAAAACTATACCAGGGATTCACCAGCGCATGTCCGGTGTTATTCTACACTGAGCTTTTGCTGTGGTGTAAAACAGTCCGTCTCAAATAGTGGTGCGATGCCAGTGGCGCGTGTGACCTCGGGGGATACGGTTTTATCCTGTACTAGAATAAAGTATAATTGCACAAAAACATTTGGCTTTTGGTTTGCTAATATCAAATCATTTTTCCCTACTGTGGAAAAACCTTTGGGCATCCCTGTACTCTGAGCTGTAAAATGTGAAAAGGCTCCCTGAAAAGTAGTTCAAACCCTGCAGAATTCACATAGTAGGATTTTGAGTGGAGTTACCATCATGGAAATGTAAACGTCACATTTATTTTACTATATTTAATGCAGAAGCTCACTGAGGGTGTTTGTCTTTAGGTGTATTGAGCTGAAGAATGACAACCTGACGGCGCTCATGGCCCTGGCCGTGAGCTTCACAAACGAGTCTCTGCATAAACAGGCCTGTGAGACGCTGAGAGACTGGCTCAAACACAACCCCAAATACAGCGGGATCTGGGACCAGAGCGAACGAGAGCAGCAGAAGAACGGAGCCCGAGACAAGAACAAGGAGAGGGAGCGGTTCGGCTCCCTGCTGCCAGAGTGAGCGTCTGATTAGGACAAAAATATGTGCCGTATTTTTTTTTATTTTTTTTTTTCAGGGTGGTTCCTGCGACTTATACTCAGGTGCAACTTATATATTACATTTTTCACACTGACAGCCCATAGACCAAATATATGAACCGTATATATGAATCAAGTTTTTTCATTTTGGTTTTAGAGACAAATAATAAAGAAAAGAGTTGTTTTTTCGTTTTCATATTTTTTTGGTTCTATTTTGAAAAACGAACGAATGACACACAGATTCTTCTCTATTCGGTTGTTTTTATTACTATAACTTCTATAGCTCACCTTTCACAATGAAATGTTGGTTCTTGATCTCTGATTTTATAAAATAAATTACCCCCAAAAAGTGCTTATAGTTCGGTACGACTTGTACATGTTTTTTTTCTTCTTCGTTGTGCATTTTTTGGCTGGTGCGACTTATAGTCCAGAAAATACGGTAGATAGAAAAAACTAATAATGAAATTATATTGAATGGATGCTCTTTTTGCCCCTCAAAATCTGGAACAAGTTAATCTAGAGTGACTTTTAAAACATGAATCAAAAACATTACCATAATTTCCAGACAAAAAATGCATAATGAAAAAGGGAAAAAAATGCAAAATGAAAAAGAAAAGACATATTTAAGTCTCACTGGACTATAAGTCACATTTTTTGGTGGAAACTGATTTGATAAAATCAGAGACCAAGAACAGACATTTCATTTTAAAGGCAAGTCACAGTGATACCAGTAGAAGAGAGAAGAACAGGATAAACATGTGTCTAGTGTGTTCACGTCACATATGAACAGTTACTCACAAAACTAGAGCAGAAACAACAGAACAAGTTTACCAAACTCTCCATCTCGCTCCAAATCACTAACTCCACTGAATTCTTCATCCTCGGTGTCACTTCTGAGCAACTCCACCAACTCCAGCTAAATCCAGCAATTAGCCACGATGAGATTTTGTGTTTTCTTCATTGTAGTTCGAGTTTCCTCCACTTTTCTCCATCAAACACAAGTTTCTCGCTCACTCCAAACTTTCATTTTGCTGCTCGGTTACAGTTTTCCGCTGCATATTTCACTACTTGCAGCTTGTGATCTGCAGAATATGATTAACAGTTTATCGCCGAGTGATAAAATAAGTTCTGATGCTAAATGAACATTAGTGAGTGGGACACGTCTGAATGACCCGTATGTGTTAAAGAGAGCGCCTCTGTCAGTGTGAACATAACAAACATGTGATTATATATTTTAATATACAAGTCAGACCTGAGTTTGTTGCAGACCCAAACCATGAATAAAAAACATACTGTACTAATAAAAGACAGTAAATCGACCAAAGAGACCAAAGAAGTTCACAAATGTAGGTTAACATTTGGCTAACAGTTGTTTATTTTCAAGAGGTCCAATTGACAGACTAAAAGTAATGAAGTGGATTTGGCTAAAATGACTCGAGTAAACGGCACTACAGATACAGTAAAGCTTGTATCATAAATCGGTGGATAAGGACATGTCATGATTTGCACTTGCGCTGCACTTTCCTCCTCAGATCCCTGTTTACAGAGGTTCAGTCTTTGTACCTCCAGGCCGCCAACTCGAACCCGTCGGAGGTGGACCCTCAGCTGCAGTGTGGCCTCGGGGTGCTGTTCAACCTGAGCGGAGAGTACGACAAAGCTGTGGACTGTTTCAGCGCGGCGCTCTCTGTGACTCCACAGGTCGGTGCGCACAGCCTCTGGATCAGTGTGTTTGGGCTGAAATCACGAGGGGAAAAGATCGAATTATCTTTTTTTTTATGCCCTATTTTGAAATCAAGATTCTTTATTTGTTTGTTTATTTGGATGGGACAGGGCTAATTTCCATCCGTAGTCCCAGACCTAAAATATAACAATCATTAGACAATATATTACAGTGACAGTCATAAAACAAATGACTATATATATACAATAGTGAAACATGACACAATAGATTTATAAGAAAATTCATCTGCTGATGGGCTTGACCTAAAGTGCAGCTTCTCACAGTCTGCATAATAAAGTGCATTTTATTAAAGTGCCTATTCTATTTCCATTGTCTGCATGTAAGTGTGTATGTGTGTGTTTCTTGTATGTTGTGGCTGTTGTGTGATTCAGTTCACTCGCAGGGACCATGGCACAACAATAGTTTAGCATAAAGACATTTGTTGATGGATGTTATGGATAGATGTGGTGGTTGGGTAGAGACTCAGGATAGGCGCTCTGTCTCGGGCGGTTTTAGCCCAGCTGAATCTACAGAAAGGCTCTTCAGGCTGAAAGAGGAACAGGAAAAAGCAGAGACGGTTTACACCAGAGTCACTGCTGCCCCACTGAGGCAGCTGCTCTTCCCAGAGTCTCCCGTCCAAGTCTGTCGGGGTGATGTGGCCTAAATCGGGACTAAACTAGAACAAAGCTATAAACGAGGACGAAATGTTGATTAACCAGGAATAACCAGCAGTGAGACTTTGGGCCAATCCCATTTCACCCCTTGGCCCTTCCACTTTGTTTTGTGCATTCACGTGTAGGTTTAGGTGTGTCCCGGTTACCGTTATGGCAGAAGTTTAGAGGAAAGTGGTCGGGCTTTATCCCCCTCCAAACAAAGATTTTTCAGAGGCACAGTCCAAACGGAGGAGTATGAGGAATTTCTCAGAATGCAAATCACCGGTAAGATCACTGCTGCCACGACCAAAGAAGTTCACAAATGTGTTTCCTCCATTATTTATGGTTTAAAATGTGTGATAACCGCTGTATTGTCTTAAGTTTAACGTTGTTCCAGTGCCTAATGCTCATTTTCTTCACAAAATGCACACGAAAAACTCGCTTGAGCAGTGTCACGTTATTTGTGACCTGAGTGATCAGTTGGTGCTGTAAATAAAGTTGTGAACGAATTGCGAGCGTCTGTGCTGCACAGTTGTAATTTGGATATTATAACCCAAGTAACTGAAGTGATATGATTGTTTTAACCCTTAGAGAAGCTCAGGTTGTTTCTTTTCAGTGGTCTGTGTGTCGTTCCTCTGACAGTTCTCACAGTTTTCCCTGTGCTCGCGTAAAAGCTGGTGCAGATTTCTTATGACGTATGTGAGTGTTGAAGGTTTGTCCCAGTTCGTCGGGGTTTGACTTTCTACCCCTGCCCCTTGTTGCTCAGTTTCAAGGGGAAGGGGTAGAAATTAGAAATGGGATTGGCCCTTAGACTTCTACAAACTTTATTGAGCCACAAGGGAAATTATTTGCACACAGTAACTCACACATGACAGTAGAATATAATAACAAAGGAGAAAAGTGACTGTGTTGTTGGGATAGACTTGTGTAAACACGGCTTCTAGGAAATTCGAGGTGTGGTTGAGGTGAGCTGTGGTTTGCCGAAGTCCTGCTCCTGAATCTGTTGTATTATCACATTAATGTATCTCCATTTCAGAGTAGACTTTCAGCATTTGAGAAAGACTGAAAACTGCTAATGAACTAAACTATTTACGTATTTTTGAACAGGTGTAAAAACTCCAGGTCAGAGTTAAAAGTTTTAAACAGATTAAAATCCCTTAGACACAGTTTATGTTGTTATATGCAAATGATTCTATATAAACTAACTACAGCCTTTACTACTTAATTTGCTAATATTATACTGCAGGCAAAGCATTAACATCTCTATGACAAGCAGTTGGCAAATTTGCATTGAATTTGTGTGTTGTATCTTTATGGTATAATATAATAAGTCTAATACAGTATAATTTATCTTAATTCTGATTGCTGTTCCGACACTGTAGTTTCCCCATTGTGAGACAAATGAAGGTTTATCGTTTCTCATTCTGACTCTTTTGTCCCTCTGAAACAGGACTACCTCTTGTGGAATAAACTGGGAGCGACTCTCGCCAACGGGAGTCGATCGGAGGAGGCGGTGGCTGCGTACAGAAGAGCGCTCGAGCTGCAGCCGGGGTTCGTCCGCAGTCGCTACAACCTGGGGATCAGCTGTGTCAACTTAGGAGCGCACAGGTGAGTTTACTTAGTTTAGTTTGAATCAAATAAAAAGCACATCATTTGCTAAAAGGCTATGACATTAAAGGGAATTACCGTAGGTTGTTTCCTTGTCACAATACATATGTGTGGTTTTGTTTTTGGCTTATTCATTATTGTTTAATGTCTTGTGACCTCAAATGTTTGACGCACAGCACAATGTAATTTACCGTAAATTCCGGATTGCAACCCGCTACTTTTTTTCTACACTTTCAACACTGCGGCTCGTAATATGAAGCGGCTTTTTTATTTTTTTTTCCATCGCGGGAAAAACATGGACCAATAAAATGAATACGTAGTTCACTGAGGTCCAATGAAATTGTATGATTAATCACAACTTCCTTATTTCAGTCTTTCTGCTAACCCTCATGAACATGGAGAATACCAGACAAAAAGCATATGATGCAGCTTTTAAACTAAAAGCGATCACTCTGGCAGTTAAAGAAGGAAATCGAGCTGCTGCCCGTAAAATTGGCATAAACGAGTAGATGGTGCGAAGGTGGAGGCTCCAGCAAGAAGAACTGAGCCAGTGTAAAAAGACAACCAGAGCTTTCAGAGGTAACCATAGCAGATGGCCTGAGCTTGAAAACTTTCTGGAGGACTGGGTTAACACGCAAAGAGCAGGCGGCCGCGGTGTTTCCACGGCCAAAATCAGACTGAAGGCTAAAGCGATCGCTACCGTGGTTTATTCCCAGAGCGCCAAGGTGTGTATGTGCATGTCGCGTGTGTGTGTCCCAAGTGTGTGAAGGTGTGTAAGTGCCTGTGGCGCGTGTGTGTCCCAAGTGTCACCAGTGAGCGAGTCCGTCCCCAGAGTTCAGCGGGGGACCGCGTCCGTGACCCGTCCCGGAGGCGCTCCAGGCGGGGGGTTCGCTTCTGCGTCCCCGCCGCCTGGACCGCCTAGTCTTTGGCCAGCGGCTTTTAATATGGTGCAGCTCATATAATTACAAAATGTATTTTTCTTCATAAATCTGAGCATGCGGCTCTTAATCGGGTGCGCAATGTAGTCCGGAATTTACGGTAGTAATAATCCAGAAAATCTACCCCAGTTTTTAAAGTCTGTATCCCTTCAATAGTTCAAATCATCTTCATTATGCAACTAACCAATTTCAGGACTAGCATCTGTTAAGGCCGTCACACACTACAGGAGAATTTGCCCGATTTTTGTCTGCTGTTTCTTCTCCCCGAGTTCAGGGAGGCGTGACCCGACTTTTTGTCTCCGTGTGCGATTCTGAAGCCGCTGCTCCTCATGTGTGGAGTCAGTGTCAGATCAGAACCACCGAACATCAACAACGCGACGGAAACAGACGATAAAACAGAGTCAGGGGCAGAGGAGCGACGGACACAGAGACGCAACAAACAAACTCAGGAAATGGGAAAAATAATGAGAAGACTTTAATACTCACGACTCGTAAAGTGGAACATTTAAAGTGCAGCGCCTCATCCACATTATCCATAGAAATTGTCCTCCGCAAATAATGACCCCAGTCCACAAAACCGCGCTGTTAATCCAGTTTGAAGTGTTCTTTAAAAGTAAAAAGGTGAAAATTGTTCCTCGCATGCGTCTGTTTACGTCCACACAGAGCACGGATCGAGGTGAAGCTGCAGATCAGCGACAGTGACTCTACTTCCTGTGGACTTTATCTCCTCTTTTCTGCTTTAAAAATCCTGTATCTGAAGTATTGCTCCACATTTCACATATAATAATAACACAGTTTGGACTTGTGTCTAAACTGGAAGTGCAGAGTCTGATCTTTGAACACTTCAGAGTCTCAGAGCGAGTGGTTTTACTGTAGACAGGAAACAGCCGACGCCATCACAGCCTCACAGCTTCATACCCTGTGGTCCACACACAGATCCTGCTGCAGATTTTGCGATCGAAGATTTTAAGTCTCATAAGATTCTCCTTGTGTCTGTGGTGTTTGCGCTTTTTGTCGCACGTTTAAGACCGAAAAATCCTGTAGTGTGTGGCAGCCTTTAAACTACCTCAGTCCTCAGTGTACCAGTGTTTGTGCCCTTTGCACATTTACAAGGAAACTAAATATATTAATCCATAATGAAGGCATTGTACTTAGGGATTTTGTCCTGTGTTGGTTGTGTGAGTATGAGCAGAGAAACTGCAATTGTACTGGAGTTTGATCAAATGCTAAGGGAAAATAAAAATAAAAAAACATAAAAATGATTGCTGAGGTCGCAAACACACAATTATCCAAATGCCATAATGAAAAAATTTTTATTCAATTATATCCTGACCGCCTGCCTTTGCTGTTTTATTCTCAGAGAAGCGGTGGAGCACTTCCTGGAGGCCCTGTCGCTGCAGAGACAGGCGGCCGAAGACGGGGCCCGGGCAGCGAGGGGGCCGGGGGTGGCTGCAGCGGCCCTCATGTCCGACAACATCTGGTCCACCCTGCGCATGGCCCTGAGCATGATGGGAGAAAGCTCGCTGTACGGGGCGGCCGACAGGAGGGACTTGGACACTCTGCTCGCTCACTTCTGCCAGAGGGAGGTGGAGGGAGCGCCCGAATGAGGACTAACGAGAGGAGGGACTATCGAGTGCGAATGTGTTTTATTCAGTGGAAAATGTTTGGGTACTCAGCCAGGATCATCAAGATTTTGAAGGTTTGGAGCAGAAGAAAGGACTAGACTGGGACTGGGACTGGACCAGGACTAGAACAGGACTGATCTAAACCAGAACTAGACCCTCCTTGACTAGACCGAGGACTAGACACAGCCTTTAAAGGTTGTGAAGCAAAGGAAAGACGAGGAATGTATTTATACTTACACACAGACAACATGTCAAAATTAGAACAAAACTAAAACTAAACCAAGATCTAAACCTAGACTAGAACAGGACCAGACCAGGACTAAACTGTGCTCAAACTAAAGGTCGTCACACACTACAGGAGAATTTGCCCGATTTTGGCTGTGATTTCTTCTCCCCGAGTTCAGGAGGCGTGACCCGACTTTTTGTCTCCGTGTGCGATTCTGAAGCCGCTGCTCCTCATGTGTGGAGTCAGTGTCAGATCAGAACCACCGAACATCAACAACGCGACGGAAACAGACGATAAAACAGAGTCAGGGGCAGAGGAGCGACGGACACAGAGACGCAACAAAGCGAAAATAACAGCAACAGAGCGAAAATAAAGACTTTATTACTCACCTGATGTAAAGTGGAACATTTAAGAGTGCAGCGTCTGATTCACATTATCCACAGAAATTGTCCTCTGCAAATAATGACACCAGTCCACAAAACTGCGCTATTAATCCAGTTTGAAGCGTTCTTTGAAAGTAAAAAGGCAAAAGTTGCTCCTCGCATGTGTTTGTTTACGTCCTCAGAGCCTAAAGCTGCAGATCAGTGACAGTGGCTCTACTTCCTGTGGACTTTATCTCCTCTTTTCTGCTTTAAAAATCCTGTATCTGAAGTATTGCTCCACATTTCACAATAATAATAACACAGTTTTGACTTGTGTCTAAGCTCAAAGTGCAGAGTCTGATCTTTGAACGCTTCAGAGTCTCAGAGCGAGTGGTTTTACTGTAGACAGGAAACAGCTGACGCCATCGCGCTCACAGCTTTGCAGCCTGTTTTACGCAGACAGATCCTGCTGCATCTTTGAGATCAGAGATTTTTAGTCTCTTAAGTTTCTCCTTGTGTCTGTGGTGTTTGCAATTTTTGTCGCACGTTTAAAAATCGTTTAAGACCGAAAAATCCTCTAGTGTGTAGCGGCCTTAAGACAAGTGAATGCAGCGTTAAAAGCTTGTGAGCAGAAGGAACGGCGTATCATCATTGGAACTAAACTCCGATTTAAACAGAGAAAAGGCACACACACTATACATAAAAATGGACACTATACTGGTACTAAACCAGGACTAGAACAAGACCAAACCAAGTCTATATCAGGACTGAACTCGACTCAAACCAGGACTAAACCAAGACGAGTTTGAACGCAGCCTAAACACTTGTGAAAGAAGAAAAGTGAAAAGAACCTGGAACTCACTGTGATCATAAGCTTATGTTTTGTGTTTGGTCTCTCCTCGGATCCTTGCACAACAGTTTAACGATATCCTCAATGAAGAAACTAAACAAAATCGACAAGGAACTAAATAATACATTTTGTGGTTAACGGCAATATTCTTTTCTCTAACGGTAAGTACAATATTGTTGCTGGAGAGGGTTTGATACGGCTGTAAATCAATGACGCAAAGACACTCATGTACAATTCGTACAAGTGTGAACATTTCCAGATTTTAATCATTTGTTTTCCTAATTATTTCAGCCAAAACCCGACTGTTATTAATTGATATGTGGCTATGTTTAATTTATATGCTTTTGGGAAGAAACTGCAATGTGCTACAATTGTTTTGTAATTAGGTCTCCCGATTTGTCATATATTGCTCTTGTAAAGCATTTTGCTTCATTATCATGTTATGCGATAATGTGTATTGTTGTAACAACTTGCTGCACTCTTGTTTTCAGGTAATTTCCATCCTGACAACAATGTTTATTATACTATTCAGCAATAAAATGTTGATTCAGATGTCATTTTTAATTTAATTTTAACATAGGATACCAGATTTTCAAAATAAAAACTAGGACATCCCTGATTTTGGGGGGTTGGTAATAATAAAATTGTGAAACGAGTGGTAAATTAAGGAAAATTGTTCTGCACTTGGCACTACTGTGAGTCAGTAAAGTTACATTTTCTTTGTGTTTTTTGTATTTTACGACAATTTATGTCTCGCTTTACTGTTGGCAGGGATTAGATTGGTCAAAAATAGGGACACCTGGGACATTTCTTGTATAAAACTGGGACAAATCACTGGTTTTGGATAAATCTGCTGGTCATCTTATATAATATAATATGCAATATATCTGTAACCTCTAAATAATTAAATGCTGAAATAGAGGGTTAATTTTATTCTATTACAGTGACGTAAAACAAAAAAAGAAAAAGAAAAAAAAATTAAGGGCACAAAATGGTTAAACAGCCTATAAAAAATAAACAATTTCAGCTTTCAAATGGTAAAGTCAAAACAGTAATATCATAAAACAGAAAAATATGAAAACGGTATAAGTACGAATTTGAAAAAATAAAAATTCAAGGCGAAATAAATAGCAATACATCTGTAACCTCTAAATAATTAATACTGAAATAGAGAGTTCATTTTATTCTATTACAGTGAAGTAAAAAAATAAAAAATTAAAAGGGGGAAAATGATTAAACGACCTATAAAAAAAAACATTTCTGCTTTCAAATGACAAAGTCAAAACAGAAATATCATAAAACAGAAAAAAATATGAAAACGGTATAAGTGCGAATTTGAAAAAAATTTAAAAAATCAAGGCGAAATAAATAGCAATACATCTGTAACCTTTAAGTAATTAATGCTGAAATAGAGGGATACTTTCCTTCTACAATAAAGAAGTTAAAAAAAAACTAGAAGGGCACAAAACGGTTAAACGGCCTGTAAAAATAAACAATTCCTGTTTTCAAATGGAAAAGTCAAAAAAATCATAAAAAAACAGGCGTGTGCGATGCGTTTTCAACTGTTAAATTTATCTGCACGTAAGCACCGCCCACTTTGGTCCGCTCAGCCAATCAGAATAGAGAAGGCGTGTTGATGCCGCACGCTGGTTGGTCAATTCAAAAATAACACGGATGCAGCGCCGCCATTTAAATGTTTTAAATGCTCGTCCTTCACTGCCGCAGGACAGAAGTGTGCGTTTACTGCAGACGATTCACTCTTTTTTTACAAGTCTACACGTTTTTAAACGAAAGGTAAGCTTATACTGCTGAAAAGATTGAATGTTATCCGTACTGACGAAGTTTATGTTCGTTATTTAGACACTTTACAACAGCGAACGGTAACTTTCTAATGTAATCTGACTGATATCTCCATGTTGTTGACCGCACAGACACAAGTATTGCATTCTTAGCATTGTTTGTGTTCTATTTAATAGCTAGGCCATCTCTTTGATTTCTGGTTTGGAATTTCTGATGCACAAATAAACAAACTTCAGCACGATCATAACGCTAACCACACTTTTTTGTGTAGCAGCTAGCTAACTTAACCCACACGTTAACATGCTGTGTCTGGCAATCTGATTTAAAAAATGCCTTACTAACGTTAAGTTTATTATTCAACTGATGTTTTAGTTCGCTTAGTTGTGATTTAGTTCCTTGTTTGTATTTGATTAATCTTTGAGAGCTTAGAACAAACCTTTGGGTGTTGTACAGATCCTGGACCACATAAGGCCCTTTGGTTGACTGACTGGTCCTTTTAAGATAATTTTGGAATTGCAAAATAAACATATTTTATCATTTTACCTCATGCATGGACTAAAGCTGCATTGCTTTTATTTTACAGATGTTTTCTTTGTGACATTTTTTGTAAGGCAGCTGTGAACAATAATCTTACAGTGTATTAATTTCATACTTAATGCTTGCAGCTAAAGTGCAAAAACCTTGAATGTTCCTTGCGTCTGTTTTATGATTCAAACTGCAAAAGCTCCAGCAGATTCCCAGGGTAAAATTATCAGCTAAGATGACATTTAATAAATAATAATAATAATAAAAAAAACTGGGTAAACTTACCGACCCTCAGAATCTCTCTGCTAGACACTTATAAACTTATATTTTTTTGGGTGTGTCCCCCTGATCATTAAACATCATTAAAGGTGCTGTAGATGGAACAATCTCTGTTCCTCTGCGCCTGTTTGTTTCTTTTTGCAAAGATCAGAAACACAGAAATCGACACAACCTCACTTTTTCGTTGCTTAGTCATAAAATAAACTCTTATCAACATGTCAAAATGATGCTATTTACTGCTTTTTATAAAGAAATATAATTAATATTATGCAGAACTGAGTTCAATCATTTTGGCCCAGTCCTCCACAATATTTTCTGTTGCTCAAATGGCCCCATGGAAAAATAATTGCCCACTCCTGGCTTAAAACGATAGTTCAGGGAGTGTTCGAAAGGCTAGAGTGGTTCTGCAGAACGTCATTGTGTGCCCTGTTCTGTTTGCATGATTAATCCAAGTAACCATTTGTGTATTTATCTTGCAGTTTCACACAATGGGATCGAGTGAGAGCAAACTGGCTGTGGCGCCTCCAGAGACAAAGCCTGAGCTCCCAATTAAAGCGGCGAGAGTCCAGGAGCTGCTGGATCCCCGCTCTCCTTCAGTGGGCATCGACCGCACTCCCATCCAGGTACGGCTAATGAAGGGTTTTTGGGATGAACAGAAAGCAAAATTAGTAACACATTTGAACAATGAGCAGCCTGACTTGTTCAACGGATTGTTTGTACTTTGGATGCCACAACAAAACTTGTACAACTTGAACAAATGTTTCCAAATAAATGGAAGCAACCTGCCGGGCTGCAGCATCAGAATCAGAATCAGAATCAGAATGTGTTTTATTGCCATATGAGTGAACAGGTTCACAACATTAGGAAATTGCTGCGGTACTTGGAGCAGGATGTAGACAAACACTGACATGCAACAAATAATAGAATAAAATAAAGCTATAGTATAATATAACAAGATTTACAAATTTACAGGAGTATAATAATATAGAGTATGAGAGTATCAGTGATCAGTGCAAAACAGGCAGGTGCGAGAACACAGGGTCATGTGGCAGAAGCAGAGTGGGGGGTGGGACCAGTCCGAGTGTTATTATTTATGAGTCCAACAGCAGAGGGGAAGAAACTGTTTTTGTGGCGAGAGGTTCTGGTCCGAATGGACCGTAGCCTCCTGCCTGAGGGGAGCAGGTCAAAAAGTCCATGTCCAGGGTGAGAAGGATCAGCTGCAATTCGACCATCCTCTGACTACGCATTACTTACACGTATACAGACTGAATAACACCTTAAATACTAAAGCCAGAATACCATTTTGAAGTCTCAGTACTTTAGTGTACATGGATTAGCCCTTTATGTCCTTTTGTGTTTTATTTCAGGTTGATGATGCCACTAAAAGTTCTGCTGAGGTGAAAAGAGTTTGTTCTGTAGCAGAGATGGACCCTCGCTCTCCTTCAGTCGGCATCACTCGAACTCCGGTCAGAGAGGTCATGAGAGGTAACTTCTGCAGCCCCTATCAACATTTGCACTTGGAATTATGCAAAGGAAAATATAATGTGCATGACTCTGAGAAAAGGAAAAGCTAGATTTAAAGTTTTTTCTTTTTTCAATTTATCCTCAGGTGAAATTACTTGTGATGGTAGCTCACACATTGCAGTATAATAACTAAGAGCAAAAAGTGAATAAAATCCTAAATAAGTAAAGTAGAAGATGGCAAAAAGACTTAATATTAAAGAATATTGCTCTGTGGAATAGAGTACTACGATAATTTTCAGCCTATAAGTCGCACAAAAAAATACATAATGAAGAAGAAAAAAAGCATGTACAAGTCACACTTTTGGGGGAAAATTTATTTCATAAAATCAGATCAATAACTGACATTTTATCTTGAAAGGCAAGTTATAGTAATAAAAACAACCCAATAGAGAAGAATCCATGTGTCATTTGTTCATTTATTTTTTAATATAGAACCAAAAATAAGAAAACAAAAAAACAACTCTTCTTTATTATTTCTCTCTAAAACCAAAATGAAAAAAACGGATAACGATTTGTTTTTTCATTTTTAATTCATATATAGGTTTCATATATTTGGTGTATGGACTGAAAAATGTAACATATCTAAGTCTCACCTGAGGATAAGTCACAGGAACCACCCAAACCCTGACAAAAAGTGCGACTTGTAGTCCAAAAAATACGGTACTTATCTGTTATGTGCGCTGTGAACATGAACTGCACGTACTCTAATCTACATCTACATGCTCATTTAGTTTAGATTAAAGTTCAATTGAGTTGCTTTTTAAAATATTTTGACATCTATAGAGATTGTGCAAATATATTTTTGGTTTACCAGAATTTCTTTTGCCCTCACAGCTACAGTTGGCACGTTTGCGCGGCGTCTGGGCATGTTCTTCCACAGCGATACTGAGAACAAGACTCTCCAAAACGACTCCAAACCCGCAGAGGAAGAGAAGGAAGAAGACCCCAAACCAGAGGAGATCGGGCCCACAGAGCCGCTCCTGACCCCACAAACCTCTGACATCCTCAGCTCCCTGGAGACCCACGCCACGATGCTAGATACGCCTCAACTATCCCCTCCCCAAATCACAACAAGCCCGTTCGTTCACCTCACAGACCCGCAGTTTGAGGTCGAGCTCGAGACTGAACCGGACATCAGTCTCGAGGAGGCGGAGGAAGCCAGGGAAACGCCTATTCACAAGAGGCTGAGTTTGAGTCTTATAGTGTGCCATGAGGGCTCCACTTCATCGCAAATGTTCGACGATGTCGGCAACGATAGCTTCGCGTACATTGAGTGTAGCGACACGGACCCTCTGATCAAAGAGGATCACTCGTATGCATTTCCTTCTATTACAGTAGAGTCCCCCGTCGTGCTGAGTGTTCCTAATGACGAGAACGCTAACGACCCAGCCGTGATCTCTAAAATATCTAGTCAGTCAGAAGAGGTGGCGCCTAGTTTACCGGAAGAAGCAAAGGAGGCAGAAGTGGTGAAAGAGCCTAGTGCGCCGCAAGAATGCAAATCTCAACCGAGCGCCCCCAGCCCACGTCCGAACCACATCCGCTGTCCCACCATCGACTCCAAAAGCCCCAGTCAGATCGTGTTTAAGCCTCAGTGGTTGGGTAAAGGGTTTGGGGGAGCGGGGCAGAGGGTCCGAGCACAGGGAGGGAAAGGGGGCTCCTTGCCTCTCGCGCTGCACGTGGCGGTGAAGATGGTGGCCAACGAGAATAAGGGACAGGCCGGAAAAGCAAAGTCCAAAGGTATGTCTATAGTACCATTGTTACTGAGGTGGAAGATGTGCCAGCAATGTCAAGCTTAAAAATTAGCTGCATTAAGTGTGACAATCGCCAGCTAGAAATGACAAAGATAATTCAAATGAAATGGCACGCTTTTATGGCTTTGCATTCATCTAAACTGTTGATTTCCTGAGGTTACTTGGGTCCTTTTGTGCTTTGGCTCACGGAGTTTTCCCACAAACCGATGACATAAACTAGAACAAGATATTTACATACTCATTTCTTACAAAAGTCAATTGTGTGCAGCAAAAGTGCAGTTCATAATTTGGCAATATCTCCCACCTTTTATACCAGGCGTGTCCAAACTGTGGCCCTCAGGCGTCCAGGTGAATTGGCCCCGCAAGTAGTACTTTACTGCATGTTTTTGAAATCTGCCTTGATCAAACAAATGTAGTTTGTCCTTTTGAGGGTCTAAGCACAAACAAAGGTCTGGAGGGTCATTCAAACCTGTTATAAAAGCACAGATTTGAATTACTCACTGTTTTGACCCTCAGTCTATATGACCCTCGATCGGCCTCACGCTGCTCTGTTTTTTAATATGTGGCCCCTGATGAAAAAAGTTTTGGACACCCCTGCATTAATCTAAACGGTTGATTCTTGAAGTTAATCGAGTCCTGTTGTGCTTTGGCTCACGGAGTTTTCGACAAATTGATGACATAAACTAGAACACGATATTTATATCCTCATTTCTGATAACAAAAATGTTGTGGGGCGAAAGTGCAGTACATTTTTGGCAATATCTCCCACCTTTTTATCGTGTACGTTTCTGGATTTTTCTTTGCTTTTTAAATATTGTTTTTAATATATCTTATACTATTTGTGATTCCAGGTAATGAAGGTCGCTCTCCGTTACAAATCCTCAAAGAGACCAACTCGCCTCGGGGGCAGCTTCCTCAGGTATTGTACCAGGATGGAGAAATAAAACAAAACACGAGTGACTTTTTGGGCCAATGAACTCTTATAATATCGAATTATTACAAACATTCACCTAAAGATTTGATTTAAAAAAAAAAAAAAAAAAAGGATCAATCTTCCAAATTTGTGCATTGTTCCTTTTTTCCGTACTGACATGGGACACCAAACACAGAGTCGAGGTGGGTGAAGTGTCTTGCCAAAGGACACAAAAGTTTATGATTTCTATCTGCACATATATTATGAAATAAACTATTTTTTTATACCATTTTCATAAACTAATCTCTTAAAATGAGACCTGTATTTTTGGACTCTACGTAAGGTCGCCATGTCATTTACACCACTGTGACTGCGAGCTCCTGTCGTGTCTAAACTTCTCTCGTCTTTCCAGATGAAGCTGAAGGTTTCCACTCCAGAAAGGCGCCGAAGTGCCCACAGCGAGCGCAGAGTTTTGGCCATCGCTGTAGACAAGGAAAACCGATGACTGAAAAATAATGTTCTTTTAAAACGGGCTTTTATCTGTACAGTTTTATCTGTTTTGTCATGTACGTTTCGCCGTTTACTATCCTCACTTTCACTTTTTCAACTTAAATAAATTAATGTGTACAGACGTCTTGTATCCTGACTGTATTTTGTAAAACTCAAAAGAGAATAGATTATCTTTAACATCTTGGGTCTTTTTTTTTGACTAGATTTGAGTTTAAGTGATGGAAATCTGTCCTGTTCAGTTGTAAATTCAGGTATAGACTAAAACTTGCTAAAAATATAAGTATACTCGGGGTCGCCGCGGGGTCTTAAAGGTCTTAAATTTCATGTTCCTAAATTAAGGCCTTTAAAAAGTCTTAAGACCTGGACAACATCATTTATTTTTTCCACAAAGGTCTCCATTAGTCTATTTTTTTTATATACTCAACCGGGCTGCAGTTCAATGTGAGACAAGACCATGTGAAAGCTTAGTTTGTCTTGTAAGAATGTTATAAATAATTTTTTTGGGCCATTTTACAAGCGATGCATACGACTATAAATGAGTTCTGAATGAGTAAATAGTATTTTTGTGATTAATGGTCACTATCGGAACTGGATCTGGTGTTTTTCGCCTGCATAAAGGGTGCGATGTTGGTCTTAATTTCCATTTAAGTGCTTTTAAAAACATCTTAAAGTCTTAAATTTGGCGTAGTCAAACCTGGGGAAACCCTGATACTATCGAGTCAAGCTTTTTTTTTTTTTTTACTTCTACTGAACCATAGAGCTGTGTCATGCTAATCCTTGCGCCCTCTACCGGCTACAGTGAAGTTTTTCCTCTGCACAGATGTGGCTGAATTTCTTTTTGGACAATTTTCATGACATTTTTTGTAAAGTGCCCCATGCTTTTGTCCAGAGGAAGTGTGACGAGACTAAATAATGCACAGTATATAAAGTAATTTTAATAAGAAATTGAAGACTGACACGTATTTTTATTTTCTGAATTTATTTAACATGTTTAGTAGTCAGTTACATACAGTGTTTATGATTGTGCTTTTGCCTTTAGAATAAGTTTACACTTTTTATTTCATTTTTTTAAACGAGAAAGCTTTAATATAGTAATGCATAGGATATTTTTAGAGCAATTTCCATAAAAAAGAGCGAACCAAACCCTCTATCCCTCCATCTATTTGCTGAAGGGTCATTTATATTCCAGAAAGGCGTTTAATAAATAAAAGCATGATTAAATAATTTTTTTTGTAACTTAACTGCTTTGAAAATAAGATTAAACTATGCTAACAGAAAGTAATTAAATAAAAACCAAATAAAATTCAATCACATTTTCATACAAAACATTAGAGTAACTAAAATAACTACAGTGAAACTACATTATACACACATTCGTTTATAAGTCATTCAGTGTGCTACCATACCAATTTGGCAACTGTTTTCACGTTTCTGGAGTTATTAAAAGGAAATTCTTTCTGTAGTGCGCCCCCTGGTTTACAAATGGTACTGCAACCGCTTTGAAAACCTTTATTTCTGATGGAACAGGCTGCAAAGTAGTGAAACACTGACTTAAATTTATGCAAACGTGTATTTTAATGGTGCATTATGCAACTTTTCTGCTGGAGGGTACTTCACTCATTTGTCTCCATGGAGATGTTGCTGCTTTGCATGAAATGTCCCACCAAATGGCATTAAATGTATCTATCCCACAAGCAGGTGATTCTATCAGGCCAAGTTACAAGTCAGAAATATGTTTTTGCAATATTTTTGATGAGTTTAATGAGAGATAAATGTGTTTAATGTTACATTACCGTATTTTTCGGGCTATAAGTCGCACTGGAGTATAAGTCACACTTTTAAGGGGGAAATTGATTTCATAAAATCAGAGACCAAGAACTGACATTTCATCTTGAAAGGAAAGTTATAGCAATAAAAACAACCGAATAGAGAAGAATCCGTGTATCATTCTTTCATTCATTTTTCAATATAGAACCAAAAATAAGAAAACAAAAAAACAACTCTTTTCTTTATTATTTGTCTCTAAAACCAAAATGAAAAAACGGATAACGATTTCTTTTTTCATTTTTAATTAATAAATACGATTCATATATTTGGTCTATGGACTGTCAGTGTGACAAATGTAAAATATAAGTCACACCTGAGTATAAGTCGCAGGAACCACCCAAACCCTGAAAAAAGTGCAACTTATAGTCAGAAAAATACGGTAATGAACATCAGGCAATGAAAATCAGGCCATGGAGACAAGCAAACCACCAGAAAAGTTACATAGTGCACCTTTAAATATCAATAAACCAACTTTACAATTGCATATCAGTGTTTGTACATATTTACCTCGCACACGGACAGTCTTAATGAAATGTTTTCGCACCCCTGCGTAAAGTCGCTACCTAAGTCTTTATTGCCAAAATAGAGCAGATATTGGTTAAATAATAACAGCTCCTCTGATCTCACTGCAAGGACTTGGCACAACAACAAAATACCATCCTCTGTTTGACCTGCGGCGTCTCTTCCCACTCCTCTAAACGTAGTAGATCCGGATCTGGGTCGGTTTTCGGAGCAGCCTCAGTTCCATATTTTCAGGAAGTTGTCCCAGGAGCCCGTGCAGCAGGCCATCCCGTCCGCAGACACGCCGATACAGCTCACCCTGTTGTCGTGTCCGGCCAGTACACCTGAGCAAAACGACAGGAAAGAGTTCAAACAGTGTGTAAGACCTGAGCGTATCTTTACATGATGCCTGTATTATGCTTATTTTATCTGCACACTTTTATCAACACTAATTGCTTCATCTATTTTACTGCTCTTCTCTATTTCTATTACTCACTGTTTAAGCTTTTTACTCTTGTTTTCAGGGAAACAATGGTTGAAAAACTGCCTTTTGGCTAATTCTGGTGCATTTGCAGGAAAGCTATTAAAGAGGAACTCCGGCACATTTGAAGCTAAAGTCCGTTGCTAGAGGTGGTCGAATTCTGTCAGAAGCCAAAGTTCTTCACTTCCACATGAAACGCCAATTTGCTTCACACTGAAGAAGCTGAACACCACTTTAACCCATCTTACAACAGCCACGAGTCTGACAAACAAAACGCTCTGCCTGGTTCACTCATTAGTGTCTGGAAACGTTAGAAAACAACTTTATAAGCAGCCCTAGCATTAGCTTGTTGTGAAAGCCCAAAAGACTCGATCGCCGATGTCGCTTCTTATCCCATTTATTTACGAGTGAATTATATTTTTTGAAAAACGCTAAAAAAAATACATTCCCGAACCATTTTCTTTCAACAACTTTCAGTTTCTCTTCTTCTTCATGGCTTTCACATGTGCAGTGGGAAATCAACAAGGTAAGGTTAAGACTGCTCATAAAGTTGTTTCCAGACACTAATGAGTGAACCAGGCAGAGCGTTTTGTTTGTTAGACTCGTGGCTGTTGTAAGATGGGTTAAAGTGGTGTTAAGCTTCTTCAGTGTGAAGCAAATTGGTGTTTTACGTGGAAGTTCAGAACTTGCCCCCATCACTACACTAGTTTGTTGCCTTGACAGACTCACTGCCACAGTGAGATCTCCACCGAGGAAACACTGATCTGTGCCGTTTTTTGGCTCCTGACAGAATTCCACCACCTCTAGAAACGGACTTTAGCTTCAAACGTGCTGGAGTTCAACATTAATGTACACTGTCCCTGTATAAAATCCATGAATAGCTTTAAGAATATAAAAGTTTTTATATTCTTAAATTACTTAGAAAAACATTTAAACAGTAATAATGCATTTGATTTATATAGAACTGTTTGGACTTGCAAAGAAGCTCATGTTGAATTGTTCGTCCACTCCACAACTGATGACGTTAAGATACTTTTCTAACTCCCTCCCTTAGCCTGGTGAGCCGCTCCTTCCCACTTTCTGTTTGAAATCAGGAGCCTCTGAGTCTGGGACATTAGATAATTGTCCAATTTTGGGACACTTCGATCACTAAATTTGTAGCGTCACAAATGCAGAAAACAACCCTCAACATCGTCGTGATGCGCAGTATGAATTTCTAACTTGTTTTACCTCAGTTTTACAGAGTTTTGTGCCATTGGCGCCTCTGACATCTCACACAAGTAATTTAATTGTCTATGATGTTGAATATTTAACTTGTTTCATGAGTTTTCTGGCTGGTTAAGAAAGCAAATCATTCTGGGTAAATGCATTTCCTGTAGTTCCTTGTACTCACCGACTCTCTCAGCTTTCAGCGCGTCCCAGATGTTGACGTTGAAGTCGTCGTATCCGGCCAGGAGGAGCCTCCCGGACAGAGACGGCGCCAGAGACGTGACTCCACACATGATGCTCGAGTCCTGGTACGTGATGAGCTCCTGGTCGGCGCGCAGGTCGTACAGTTTACAGGTGGCGTCGTCTGACCCTGTGATCACCGCGTTACCGTTTGGAAAGAACTGCAGAGAAAATAACGAAATAATTTAATGGTATTAAAAGGGACAAACATGAGCTTTTAACTCGGGATGCACCGATACAATACGGTATCGAATATACCCACTACCAAATATCAATTCACGAGCAAGGACCAGGCCAACAACACATGTGCGAAGCGAAAAACGTTTATTATATTGAGCTGAGGTGGGCTGGGTCGAGACTCAGGGCGGGGGATCAGTCTCAATCTTCACATGGAAGAGAACAGATATGTGTTGGGAGGGTGGGGTCGAGTTATTCAGAATGAACTGGGTTTCCGGGGATCGGCTGCTACAAATCGGCTTCTGGGAAATTGAGGCGTGGCAGAAGTGAGCTGTGATTCGCTGGAGAGGAAGCGAGGGCGACTGAGGTGTGGTCCTGCTCCTGAACCTAAGTTAATCATAGTAACTACATTTCAGTTGATATCCTGGTTAATAAGTATAAATTGATGTAATAAAACTATTTACAAGTTGTAGTTGGCCCAAATAGGTTAGTTTTACCCTGATGTGTTGCAATAGTCTGTGTTTAGTCCTCGTTTGGCCCACTTCTTACCCCTGGTCTAATTGTGGTTTAGTCCTGGTTTGTTATGTTATGCTCGATTTTTTGTTTATATAAAGTTGTAGTTACTTGGGTTTTGTCTTATTTAAAAAAACATAGCATTTTCAGTCTCTGCCGTGGTATCGGTTAAAACTGTAATACCGAAATCTGAATCGAACTGCATCTCTTCATTTTTAACTATGTCACCAGTTTCCTCATAATTTGTTTACTCAAAGTTGTATTTTGATTAATCCGCTCTCCTGTACATGTCATTATTCAAACATTTAGACTCTGGGAAATACTTGGTAGGGTTGATATAGTCGCATAACTATTTTTCAAAAGGTATTGGACTTGTTTTTATCATGGAGCTGCGATAAATCCATGTTGTGATTAACAATAAACAAAATCTTTCACTTTTTGTATTGTTTTTTTACTGCAAAAGTAAAATAAACTGAACTGACCCATCTTAACCACACTTAAAGTACCTCAAACAAGACACACGGGCATCATCAAGTCATTGCAACGTATCTGGATGTTCTTATTTAACCCTCACTGTAACTTAAATCCGTGTTGTTGTTTTTTTCTTCTCTTTGTTTTGTGCGTCCTCACCCCGATGGCGTTGATGTCGCTCTCGTGCCCTGCAAACGTCTGTCTGCACTGAGCCTCTCTGATGTCCCACAGTTTGGCCGTGAAGTCACAGGCTCCAGAGATGAAGAAGTTAAAGTCCGGAGAGACGCCCAGAGACATGCAGTCGCCCTGGTGACCGGCGAACGTGGTCTTTATGGTGCCGGTCTCGATGTCCCAGAGCATGCTGAGGTCAGAGATTTATCAGGATTTCACTCATTATGATGGTATTACCGGCATCTGAAATCTTATTTGTAAAATATTTCAACTGTACACAAGGGTCATAGCTCATCACAATTATTATTTGACAAATAAAAATATACAGCACCCTTATTTTGTTTAAAATATTCTGTCTGAAAAATGGGTCCCTGCATTTCTGATGGATTTCTTGGACGATATTGATTATATAGATTCTCATTTAGAACTCAACACTATTTCTGTCATTTTCAACTTTTTAAAACTTGTCTTCACCAAATGGCATTTGGCTGATAAAGCTATGACAGGTAAAGATATGATAAATATGTATTACAGTAAAAGGTATGTTTAAAAAACATGAAACCTGAACAAAAATATTATAGATAAATAAAGTAATACACATAAAATGAAAATAAGAGTCATAATGTTGCTTCATGTTGCTGCATAAAGTCCCCGTTTGTTCAGATGTTTTTGTGTTCTTACCAGGTGCAGTCTCCAGAACTGGTGATGATTTCAGTGTCACTGAGGAAGCGGCAGCAGGAGAGGTATCCTACAAACACAACGGGCTTTTTATTCACACAATACAGAGAAATATCAGGTCTCTTCCTCCTCTATCTCAGAGTAGAACAAAACAATTACCAGCAAATACTTTGGAATATTTTCCCAAGAATAATTTCTGCCAGAAATATATTTTTATGTGCAATTAAACATTTTAAAATGCCATTGTTCAAATCCCTGCAGTTAAAATAACTTCAATTTGCCAAAAAGTCTTTATAATAAACAAGGTCAGAATTCAGCTGAACCCAAAAGTAACGATCATGTAACAGTCCCGTAGTTAACAGCACGAGTGATATGACAAAAACAGATGCCTTCAACATTAATAAAAAAGAATAGCAATTAATAATTAAACTAAATCATATTTAATTTCTCTTTACCCGAGCATTTCACTGATGATTAGAGAGAGTAAGAGTTTATAAAAAGCAGAGAACAAACATTATTAGAGCTGCTTAGAGGAAGTACATGTCTCACCGTTGTGTGCGGCGAGTTCCCTCATCACCTTCACGTTTCCGTCCTTCCCTTTGAGGTTGTAGATGGAGCACATGTTGTCCAGACCTCCACAGGCCACCAGGTTCCCTGAAGGTGCATAGGCACAGGTCATGACCCACGACGACTTCAGCGGGATCGCATTCACCTAAAACACCACAAACACACAAGAAACGCACAAAAGATTCATTAAATTAAGCTTTTGAAGCTTAATTAAGCTTTAGAAAAAGCTTAATTATAAACTGCTAGAATTAATAATATGAAATCTTTCCTCTGGCTTTCATGCACGTTAAATAATTGTTGAGGAGAAAACATCAAAATCATCATAATCACCGAGATTATTTGGCTGATAATTGACGTCTGATTAAAATGATTGTGTTTTAAAGCCTGTGTAACCACAAAAGTGTTTTGATCCGCGCTTTGAGCAGCAGAACAAACGCACGTATCCAGAGAAATAATTGAAATCACAATTTCAAATGTGAGCACAGATTTGTTTCAGTCATTTTAACATGTGTACGGTACATAATATGTACAGGCAGTTTGAGGCCAGACCGGCCTGTCAAAGCCTGATCCTGTCAGATCTCAGAAGCTCAGTGAGGCTGGGCCTGGTCAGTACTTGGATGGAGACACTGGGGAAATCAGGTGTCTCAGGGTTGGCGCTAGTTGCAAAAACTGTCATTGTGTCCTTAGGCAAGGCACTTCACTCACATTGCCTTATGAAAGTGGTGCGTGAGTGTTGTGGTGGTCTGAGGGGCCCATGGTGCAGACTGGAGCCTCACTTCCCTCAGTCTGCCCCAGGTGTGGCTACAGTAGTACTTTACCACCACCGAGTGTGAAGTGAATGAACAAAGCTGTAAAGTGTCTTTGAGTGTCCAGAAAAGCGCTGTGTAAAACTAATGCATTATTATGATTTTCTTACCTTGTTGGTTGTAATCGTGTCCCACACGATGAGTTTTCCGTCTTGTGAGGCGCTGACACACAGCCTGAGCGACGCAAAAACAACAGGATTTAAAAAAGCATTCACTCCATTGGCATATTTAGTTTCTTAAGTCAACAAACTCTTCTTAAAGCTGGTGAGAAGTGTCTTAATATAATCTATCAAATAATTTCATGTCAAATGAAACTAATCTAAACTAGTGTAGACGAGTCATTTCACGATTATGAAATAATAAACTATAACATATGTAACTGCAGTGGCTTTTCACACTTGCGAGTCGTGCATTTTCATTTATGCGGTTAAATTTTGTAACCCTACGTGATCTGGAGTCTGGATTTCATTGAATAAACACTAGTAAATAAAGAGGGTTTGGCAGAGAAAACTGACATTTTCTGAGCACATAAACGTTGCATCTAAACACACTTCTGAGTAAATTAACGAAAAGAGAACCACATGTTTAATATAAATTGTAAGTTAGAAGCTCACTAAATTGTTTTTTGCATGCTGTAAGTATTAAGTCCTTACGCAGAACAAATAAGTTATGCAAAACAGTTTTTACTTGGAGTCCGTGGCCCAGTGCACGGCGTAGATCTTGGCCAGGTGCCCTCGCAGTGTTTTTCTAGTCTTCATTTGGACTCGCGCCACCAGCGAGATGGAAGCGGTCGCCTCCTGTAGCGTGGTGTCCTGCACCGCCTTACGGGCCGCCTGCAGCCAGCAAACACACACTGCTCTTACTCCAGCACAGAAATACACAACTTTATCTGTGTGGAATGTTTTATAATGACAAAGCACTGAGAAACAAAGATATATATAAACAAATTTAAGCGTAATAGCACCAGGGAGAAGATTTATTAATTGATTGATGAGCAAAATTCAGTATACTCCTCTGTACAATGGAGATAATACATAAACTGTATGATTTCAGAAACAAAAAAGCCAAGGAAATAGACATGTTTTATGCAATACCATAATTAAACTGACTTGAATTAAGCAAATTCATCTTAAAAGACAAATTTTAAGATTTTTTTACTTAATAAGATGAGATTTTTTTACTTGTTTCAAGATATTCCATCCTGATTTATCTTATCTAGATATTACAACTTATTCTAATCACTTTTTATATTAAATAAGGTGAAAAATCTTGCCATAAATACTTGAAACTCGTGTTTTCTGCTTAGAACAAGATTCGTATTTCGTTTTGTTTTAAGAAAACTTGGTAAGTGCAAATTTCTTACTGCACTGGCAGATCATTTCACTTAAAATAGAACATTTTTACCTCAAAATTTGCATTTTTTTCTTATTTTTTGATTGGCCGTTATTGCAGCGTACAGAGACAAGTCAGGTTTGTGGAGATGCAAGCCCACACACAGTAAGAACACATGTTTTTCAATGCGGTAAACACAACCAAATGTGTCTTAATTTAATTGGCTAGAAAGTTACGCAGTGGGGCTTTAGTTAAATAGTTAAAGATCAAGTTAACAGTAAGAAATACACAGAAACTCCATCCGTGTTGACATCCTGGGGTCTTAGGTTTGCAAAACATGTGCAAAACCTTCTAATCCTGTAGTTTAGACAACTACAAACTTTATTCATTTAGAAGTTCATAGTGTGTGTTGGTTGGAGCTGAATCTTGATTTTAAAACACACATCACAAACTAAACTAAACAAAAATTGTACTTACAGTGATCTGATCCTTTAGACTTTCCGCCTCTTTCCTCAAGTCCTCCATTTCTCCCATGGTGGCGCCGTTTAGACACTGTCACCGACTTGTCAACAGAATTACTACAATCAAATAAAAACATAAAAGTGTATTAGAAGTCGTAGATCAGATAATATCCAGAGTGCAGCTTGTCATTTTTCCTTTAGAGACAGAGGTGCGCTCGGTCCTACCCTGTAATCCTATAACCCAATTGACGGCAACTGCTCTTTTGCAAGTCAAACTCCCTCTCCTCGTCTACTTTGCAAACTTCATATAGGAAGCCACTGCACATGCTCAGTCAAATGAATATTCGCCGTGACATTAGCCGTGTTTGTTCTGCGGGGCATCGGACACACATCCCTACCCTGAAGGTACACACAAACCTGCAGGGCCTGTAGCTAAAGTCATCAGCAAAGTCCTGCCTCCAGTCTGGGACATTTGGCAACAGTGAAAGTGGGACGGCCATGTTGACGCCGTAAAAACAAAACGCCACGGAGATAATATTGCTTTCCTTTTTATTCTTTTGTATTGCCTTTCCACACCTAACTTGGCCTGGAGCGACATAGTCCTGTACACGGCAACAAAACTGGAGATATAAACACTTAAATCTATCAGAAAATGACTTAAAAGCTGTGAAATTATCTCGCTGCATGGACAGATCATTTTAAATCTTAAAATAATCTACCTCTAGACTAGAATTAAGCAGTTTCAGACCTAGTAAATTGATAATAAATCTGAAAATAAGATGAATAATCTGATATATGTTTTAAAATCTTGGCCAGATCAATGAAATTTGCAGTGTGGGCCTTTAGTCACTTACTCGTTTACTAATTAAATAATGACAGTGTAGTGCAACACCACAAAAACAAAACTCCATGGAGATAATATTGCTTTCCTTTTTATTCTTTTGTATTGCCTTTCCACACCTAACTTGGCCTGGAGCGACATAGTCCTGTACACTGCAACAAAACTCAAGATATAGACACTTAAATCTATCAGAAAATGACTTAAAAGCAGTGAAATTATCTTGCAAATAATTTTAAATCTTAAAATAATCTACTTCTAGACTAGAATTAAGCAGTTTCAGACCTAGAAAGTAGATTATTAGTGAGTCTTGGTCATACATATTTGGTGAAAAAAGTCACATAACCATTTTATAACCATTTGTGGTTTTCAGATTACTCAGATTACAGATTATGCATGTTTGACTAGTATATAAACACTTAAATCTATCAGAAAATTACTTAAAAGTGGTGAAATGATCTTACTGCATGGACAGATCATTTTAAATCTTAAAATAATCTACCTCAAAACTAGAATTAAGCAGTTTCAGACCTAGAAAGTAGATTATTAGTGAGTCTTAGTGATGCATATTTGGTGAAAAAAGTCACATAACTATTTTATATGTGAATAAAAAACATGTAATTGAAAATATGCTGCGTGTTATTGTGAAATTTTGCTGTGAATAAATCATTTTTTGTTGTAAGCAGGCAAAACGTTCATAGAGAAAAAAGAGAACTATATGAAAAAGGATCACTTCTGTCTGGTTTTCAGATTACTTGCAACAAATCTTAAAATATAAACACTTAAATCTATCAGAAAATGACTGAAAAGTAGTGAAATTATCTCGCTGCATGAACAGATCATTTAAAATCTTAAAATAAACTACCTCTAAACTAGAATTAGGCAGTTTCAGAGCTACTAAATCCATAATAAATCTGAAAACATAATGAAAAAACCTGATATAAATTTTAAAATCTTGCCCAGACCAGTGGAATTTGCAGTTTAGGCCTTTAGTCACTTACTCAATTTGTATAAATTTGTATAAATCGCCTAATTATTTTTGTTAAGATAAAGATTTCTATGGCACAACAGCAGAAAGGAGAAGTTAGTGAGTGAGTTTGTTGAAGATTTGGTATTTTTTTATATTATTTACAGCAGATTAAACTCGCACACATTGTTTCCTCTGACTTTTTTCTGCATCATTTGTAGTTTTTGCCTGAACTCCGGCGCAGTTGTGAGTGCAGTTTGGATCAGATCTGGTACCTAATGGATTTGTTTATAGTCAACTAAGCAAGCGGAAGAAAATACATTATCTTTAGGCCACCAAGAATTTATTTCGTCAATTCCAGCGCGTTATTTTGCCTCCGTAAGGTAATGTGTCCTCTGCATTTGACCCGTCCTTCAATTTTTCACTGTCAGGAGCAGTGGGCGCCGCAGTGGTTGAGGTTAAACAATTGCGTAATACAGTTTGAGCAGAAATATCACCTTTTTTGGAAGACTGTATTATTTTTGTATGCTATTTTTGCATGTTTTTGAGAGTTTTCTTTACACTTAATAATAATCTACTTCATTATTACGCATATACCTGTGATTTTGACTTTGAAAGGTTCTTTAAATAAGCAAAATTGACTCTTTTGAGTTTTAAATCATGTTATAATGTTGTTACCTCATCAAAAATAGACCTGGAGTTGTGTTTTGTTTCATTCACACACATTTGTCTACATCTCCAATGGTAAAAAATTCTCTTTTCCACCTTGTGATGTCACAAAACTGACAGCTAACTCATAGATTTGTTCAGTAGAAATGGGCAATTCCAGGCCTGAAATCAACCAAATAACTCAAGTGAAGGTGAATGGCGTTTAAAAACACAGTGGAACAAAGCCTAAATATGCAGTAATACTAATAATAATAGCACATTTTATTTCTTATGCACCTTTCTGGACACTCAAGGTCGTCTTACAACAACATAAATAAGTTCAATACTGTTAAAACATACAGTATTGTGTTCAGTGTGTGTGTTAAACATGTGTGAAAGAAACAAAACACAGCTCCAGGTTTGTTTTTGATGAGGAAACGACATTATAACACACTGGGTCAGAAAACGGCGTCACATGGGCCCTTCGACACTCCACCGAGCGCCGGCTAATGCTAATGGCTTTTGCACTGAGTAATGTGCTGATTAAATGGGCGGTTAAACAGTGGATCAATCTCATAATGGTACAACTGTCCTCGATCACAGGTACTGACGTTAAAGTGCGGATCACATCAGTTAAGTAGCAGTTTAGGACGCAACAATCCATCCAAAATACAGGGACAATTTACATACAAGGAAGAGATTTTCTGACGGTTTAAACTTTCATTTTAAATAACAGTGTTACTTTAATCATGACTATTGTGCACTTTAGTTCTGGCTCTTGTTTTGGTTTTTACATTGAATTACCTCTATGTACGTCATATCTGCTGCCCGGGTCCAACTGTAATGGGTATAATAGCTACGGACTGTATAGTAGTAGAAGTAATAGTAGTAGAGAAGGTTCAATTCTGTCAGAAGCCAAAAAACGGCACAGATCAGTGTTTCCTTGGTGGAGATCTCACTGTGGCAGTGAGTCTGTCAAGGCAACAAACTAGTGTAGTGATGGGGGCAAGTTCTGAACTTCCACGTAAAACACCAATTTGCTTCACACTGAAGAAGTTTAACACCACTTTAACCCATCTGACAACAGCCACGAGTCTGACAAACAAAACGCTCTGCCTGGTTCACTCATTAGTGTCTGGAAACGTTATGAAACACTCAAAAAGACTCGATTGTCGACTCCAGCGGCGGCGAGAGGCTCGAGCCGCCAGAAGCAACAAGTGAGAATCGACTACTGACGGTGAAGAAGAAGAAAAACTGAAAGTTGTTGAAAGAAAATGGTTCGAATGTATTTTTTTAGTGTTTTCAAAAAAATTAATTCACTCGTAAATAAATGGGATTAGAAACGACATCGACATTTGAGTCTTTTGGGCTTTGGCCTGTGCAGTGGGAAATCATCAGAGGGAAGTGTAAGGTGCTTATAAAGTTGTTTTCTAATGTTTCCAGACACTAATGAGTGAACCAGGCAGAGCGTTTTGTTTGTTAGACTCGTGGCTGTTGTAAGATGGGTTAAAGTGGTGTTAAGCTTCTTCAGTGTGAAGCAAATTGGTGTTTTACGTGGAAGTTCAGAACTTGCCCCCATCACTACACTAGTTTGTTGCCTTGACAGACTCACTGCCACAGTGAGATCTCCACCGAGGAAACACTGATCTGTGCCGTTTTTTGGCTTCTGACAGAATTCGACCTCCTCTAGAAACGGACTTTAGCTGCAAATGTGCCGGAGTTCAACATTAATACAAGTGCAACAGTTGACAAAAAAACAGTGTATTAGAAAACCCAATATTATTTACAATATTTACATATAAAGTTCAGAGATTCATGTACTAGAATAATTAGATTCAATACCAAACACACAAAAATATAGTTCATGTGACCCAGGGAACGGTAGTAAAAAGACTAAATACAATTATAAACTTCATCTTTAACTAGATAAAACTATCCAAAAGTTTTAGTCAGATCTTAAATAGAATGTTAGTTATGTTTTAGTGAAATGAGCAGTCTAACCTGTCATGTGCACTTTATTATTACAATGTATTCAGTTTTATGCAGAGCCAATCCTCTAAAAGTTTTTCTGTTGCTTCTCTTACCTCTTAGACAAACACTCACTGGTAAAGTAAAGGTTAATTCAAATAAATAGTGAACATTACATTATTGTTCTGCATCCTGACTCTCTTGGTATAACTATACACTGTACTGTAATTACTATAAGTACTATAATTTTCTTGTACATATTGGTGACGTAACCCTAACTCCTAACCCCGTAATTAAAGTGTATTTGACAGATTAATGTATTTTTCTAATTACTGCTGTTTAGATCAATTTTCATCGTAATTTCAAGCAGTTTGTGAAGAAAAGTTGAAAACAAAACATACAGAAAAAATAAAGAACAAAAAAATACAGAAAGTAGCCGTGACTTCTAAAACCTTTAACTGTTTCAGACCATTTACATGCAAAAAAACCCACATTTTTCTGACAGTTTAAGCACTAATTTAACAAAACAAAGGCGTTGTCATGTATTTTTAATGGTCAAATCATAACTATTGTGTGATTTCGAATAGTTTTGGCCCGAATCTTGTTAAGGTGTTGGAAAACTTTCACCAAAATTAAAAAAAAAAAAAAAAAATAGAAAAGAAGGAAAGATTATTTGTAAAATCTTAAACATATGTTGACTATGTTTTAGAGGAAGGAGTAGTCTAACCTGCTGTGCAACCATTTTACCCGCCTTTTACTCGTTGTTTTAAATCCTTATGGAAATTACAGGGGCAAAGCGATTTCCACCGGGAGGCTATAAGGTCTGAATCTGTGGCGGCGATTAAACTGGAGTAACATGCAACAACTAAACACAAACCCGACTTATTTCAGACTTTCTGTAATATCTGCCGTTATAAACCCATTACAAATATGGACAGTCGGTCATTCCAGTTTAAATCCGTGTAACCTTACCTTAAATGGCGATAACAGAGCCCTTTTCTGACCTATTGCGTGTCTTGCGTTCTCTCCCTTTCTCTCCTTCACTATTTGAATGCGTCCCCGTCCAAACACATGACCCGCCGGATTTGCCTCTCATTTGGCTGAAGAGAAAAGCTTCGACGGGGAGTGAACGACGAAAAAGATTTGCTTTTCAAGTCTACGGCACCGGATTTCTATTGTGTTTATTGTTTGGACCCGTCGGCGCCGAATAGACAAAGGTTATGCTCAAGTAAAAGGATCATTATGTCAACATTACATGACTTAAGTACTAGTGGCTCGAGAAAATGACTCGAGTAAGAGCAAAACAGGGAAGAAACCACTACTTAAACCATAACTGATCTGATTTATAATAGTTAATGTGTCCAAAACAGTAAAAAAAAATGCAATAAAAACAAAGTAAACTAAAAAACTAAAACAACTTAATCATTTTTGAAGATGTGCAAGAAACACAAATAAAAAGTAAAAAAAAATGGCTCCTGGACAATCAAATATGTACAAATTTGTAGTTTTTTACTTACATTTTACTAATTATGTTTCTTGTATCTTGTAAATACTTGTTTTTGTGTGGAATATGATTGTCTTTTTAAATTTAGTGTTTGTTTTGTTGTTGTTTTTTTGCTATTAACGTGCGTTCTCTGATTAACTGTCTGCTCGGTTAAACATCTCCTGCATGTTTGTTGTGTTGTATGTCTATGTGTCTGTATATTTATGTATTTTACTAAGTTTTTACGTCGACCTGCCCTGGGACTGCAGATGAAAATGAGCCTTTATGGCTAAATCTGGCATATTTACATGTTCAATGAATATGCACTGTCCCATTTTAAATAAACAGCTTTAAAAAATGTTCAAATCCTTGCCTTACATGCCTTTGTCACTTCCCGACTCGATTATTGCAATAGCCTCCTCTACGGTCTACCTTCCAAAACCCTCAACAAACTCCAATACATCCAAAACTCTGCTGCCCGCCTTCTCACCCACACCCGCTCCCGAGACCACATCACCCCTGTCCTTCAAAACCTCCACTGGCTCCCCATCCCGCAACGCATCCACTTCAAAGTCCTCCTCATCACCTTCAAAGCCCTCCATAACCTGGCCCCCTCCTACCTTTCTGATCTTCTTCACCGACACACCCCATCCCGTTCCCTCCGTTCCTCTGATGCCAACCTCCTGTCCCTCCCCTGCAGGACCAAGCTCCGCACCTGGGGTGACCGAGCATATTCCATCGCTGCCCCTACCCTCTGGAACTCACTCCCACAACCCATCCGTGACTGCTCCGACCTCCCCTCCTTCAAAAAACTGCTCAAGACCCACCTTTTTAAAACTGCTTTTAATGTTTAATATTTAATGTTTGTTTGTTGTTGCTTTTTATCTTGTTACTGTACAGCGTCTTTGAGTGTCATGAAAAGCGCTTTTATAAATAAAATGTATTATTATTATTATTATTAAATCATTAAAAAAGGCAAAATAAAGCTTATGTCAACACGTAAACTTACGACGAGAGCAACTAAAACCTTTACTCAAGTAAGAGCAGAAAAGTGTAAAAAACTGTATTAAAAAGTTACTCCAGTAAATAAACTTGAGTAAAAAGTACCTCTGTGTTTCATTTATGCATTTTTGTGTTATTTTGCGCATGTTGATTCCCACAGAGCTGCAAATGAGCTCAAACTGACTTCAATAGCAGTAACTGTTTTTAGCCTGAGTTAAGCTGCTTCACTCTAGTCCATGCGCCCTCTGCTGGCAACAATGGCAGTTCGTACGGACAGAAACTATGTGTGACTCTTTGCTTCCTGTTTATGGCGATGTATTAAAATATAATTAATACCGTATTTTTCGGACTGTAAGCTGCACTTTTTTTCACAGTTTGGGTGGTCATACATATCAAACATATCAAAGTAGATTATTAAAATTGCTTGAAAACCATAAACATCTTGAAGATTAAATGGAACATTTGACTATTTTTTGATCTACTGGTACGTTAAATGTTCCTTCTTCAAAAACAGACCTGGAGTGCTTTGTGTTTTGTTTCTTTCACCCATGTTTTAACACACAAACCCGGCAAATTTAGTCTGACTTCTTCTCTCAAACACTCTCTTCCACCTTATGATGCCATGCGGTAATACAGGAAGTGCTTCATTCTGTTTTTATACTCATACACCTTCACTAGAATCATTTAGATACCGACTTATACTCAGGTGCGACTTATATATTACATTTTTCACACTGACAGTCCATAGACCAGATATATGACTGGACAGAGCTAACGCACTTAGGATCTTCTGGCTCCTCTCTCTGGACCTGCTGCTGTGGTCTCGTCATTTTGGTCTTAAAATGTTCGTAAGAATCCGCAACACAGGATCCTGAATTCGTTTTTTTTTTTTTGCTATTTTGTCCGTCCAAAAAATCATAACTCAGAGCCTGACTCCAGATTCGCTCCTGTAACTGTGAGCATCAGGAGCCTCATGTACCTCCGTGAAGTCGCCTCATCAAACCCAAACCTGCACAAAAACTGTCAGTCGTTTGTGCTGCAAAAAGTTTTGTTTGTGTTATTCTGGTTCTTAAGATATTTGCAGTTTTATTTTCAGCCGATGACGTCGTCCAGAACCTCAGAATGTGAAACAGCCCCAAAACAGGGAGAAATGATAGAAACTGTTTGTATTTGGTTTGTGCTGTGACAATTTTCATTTGTGTGAGTTTATTTCTAAAATTATTCATTACTATTTCTGTAATTATAGGACGTCATTTCCGTTCAGCTGACGGCGACGACTTTAGCAAAACTCTGCAAAACTAGTGAAGAGAAACAATCTGAGGCTGTGGAAAAGTCTGTATCAGTCTTTAGTCATTTGCTTTTGATTCATATTTTATAGAATAACACAGACTTTTCCACAGCCTCAGATCGTTTATCGCCACGAGCCGAGCTGAACATTTTATTACTATAACTTCTATAAATTGCCTTTCACGACGACATGTTGGTTCTTGGTCTCTGATTTTATAAAAAATAAAATTTCCCTCAAAAAGTGCAACTTATGCATGTTTTTTTCTTCTTCATTACACATTTTTTGGCTGGTGCGACTTATATTCTGTAAGTCTGAACAATGCAAAAAATGAGACAAACTGACACTAAATCACTAAAACAGAACTGAACCAGAACTAAGATCTAAAACAAGTCTACACAGTTTAAAGCAGCACTGTGTAATCTGCATAAATCTAAAGATAGGAGGCTAAAACCATACTCTGGAACATTATTCATCCAGATGGATAAGTTTAAAGCTTCACTGTGGAACATTTCAGGCAAAACAAGTCTGTAGAGATACAACCTTTCGCACACTAAGCGCGTGTGTTTCTGAGGTGTTTTAGCGAAATAACGTCTATTTCCAAGGCGTTTTAGCTAAATAAATCGTGTTTCCAAGGCGTTTTAGTGAAATAACGTGTGTTTCTGAGGTGTTTTAGTGAAATAAGGCGTGTTTCCAAGGTGTTTTAGCGAAATAACGTGTGTTTCCGTGGTGTTTTAGTGAAATAATGTGTGTTTCCGAGGTGTTTTAGTGAAATAAGGCGTGTTTCCAAGGCGTTTTAGTGAAATAACGTGTGTTTCCGAGGTGTTTTAGTGAAATAACGCGTGTTTCTGAGGCGTTTCAGCGAAATAATGTGTGTTTCCGAGGTGTTTCAGCGAAATAACGTGCGTTTCCAAGGCGTTTTAGCAAAATAACACGTGTTTCTGAGGTGTTTTAGTGAAATAATGTGTGTTTCCAAGGTGTTTTAGCGAAATAACACGTGTTTCCAAGGCGTTTTAGTGAAATAACGTGTGTTTCTGAGGTGTTTTAGTGAAATAAGGCGTGTTTCCAAGGTGTTTTAGCGAAATAACGTGTGTTTCCGTGGTGTTTTAGTGAAATAATGTGTGTTTCCGAGGCGTTTTAGCAAAATAACGTGTGTTTCCGTGGTGTTTTAGTGAAATAATGTGTGTTTCCGAGGTGTTTTAGTGAAATAAGGCGTGTTTCCAAGGCGTTTTAGTGAAATAACGTGTGTTTCCGTGGTGTTTTAGTGAAATAATGTGTGTTTCCGAGGCGTTTTAGCAAAATAACGCGTGTTTCCGAGGTGTTTTAGTGAAATAACGTCTATTTCCAAGGCGTTTTAGCGAAATAACGTGTGTTTCCGAGGTGTTTTAGTGAAATAAGGCGTGTTTCCAAGGCGTTTTAGTGAAATAACGTGTGTTTCCGAGGTGTTTTAGTGAAATAAGGCGTGTTTCCAAGGCGTTTTAGTGAAATAACGTGTGTTTCCGAGGTGTTTTAGTGAAATAAGGCGTGTTTCCAAGGCGTTTTAGTGAAATAACGTGTGTTTCCGAGGTGTTTTAGTGAAATAAGGCGTGTTTCCAAGGCGTTTTAGTGAAATAACGTGTGTTTCCGAGGTGTTTTAGTGAAATAAGGCGTGTTTCCGAGGTGTTTTAGCGAAATAACGTGTGTTTCCAAGGTGTTTTAGCGAAATAATGTGTGTTTCCAAGGCGTTTTAGCAAAATAACGCGTGTTTCCAAGGTGTTTTAGCAAAATAACGTGTGTTTCCGAGGTGTTTTAGTGAAATAACGTCTATTTCCAAGGTGTTTTAGCGAAATAAAGTGTGTTTCCGAGGTGTTTTAGTGAAATAAAAATATCCATACTGAACTAAATGCTTTATTATTTGGCAGAAATGTTACGCAGTGGGACTTTAAAGGTTCTATATGGCACAAAATTGAGTCTTGTGACCCTTAAGTCACATCAGACTGTTGATACCTCCACAAAAACGTACCTGGAGTTGTGTTTTGTTTCATTCACACATAATAATAATAATAATAATAATAATAATAATAATGATAATCCTGGTTTATTATCTGTCTGTGTTCCCGAAACTCAAAATGCTCTGTTCCACCTTGTGATGTCATGTAGCAGTGATAGTTTAGATAGTTTTCAAGGTAACAGCTCCTTTTAGCTTTAGTTCAGTAAATATGGGCGATTCCAGGGCTGAAATAATCCAAATGTAAAACAATGTAGAGTATTTTCCATTTAAGAGAAGAACAAAGCCTAAATATTTGTGAGTTAAACATGTGAATGAAACGAAAAACACTCCTGCTCTGTTTTTGATGAGGATATTTCTTGTCATTTCGTACATTTTTGTGTTACATTATAGAGTTTATTGTACTTTATTTTATTCTATTTTATTTATCGCATGTTTCGTCGTGTTTATCTGTTTCGCTCCAAGTACCGCAGCGATTTCCTAATGTTGTGAACCTGTTCACTCATATGAAATAAAACCTTTGTGATTCTGACCCTGAAACAACATTATAACAGATCAGAAGTTAGTGCAATACGGATCCTTTAATTAAAAACACAATGGAGCACTTCCTGTATCACCACATGACATCACAAGAGCGAAGAGAGAAGAACTCAGCCTAAATATGCAGGATTTGTGAATGAAACAAAACACAACTCCAGGTAGAGTTGTGCTCATAAGTTTAAGCAGAATTGATGATTTCTTGGTCCAGAAGCTGCACATGGGACGTACTCAGATTTTCAACATGACAATGATCCAAAACACAAAGTGGAGCTGTCACTGGCTCCAGCAGAATAAAGTGAAGGTTCTGGAGTGTTCGTCTCTTCTGACCTCAGTATCACTGAGCCTCTGGGCAGATTCAAGCTGCAGTTCAGACAAGAGCCCAAGAATTTACAGGAACTGGAGCCTTTTGCCCAGAAGAATGAGCAGCTTTACCATCAGAGAAAAGAACACATCCACAACGATCACGAAAGACTCAGAGCTGTTATTCTGATTCTGATTTAATTGATTTATTTCGGTCACATATTCTGACATTATTCCGTAGACAGTCACATTTAACATACAGACCGAAAAGGTGTTGGCTGAAGATTGAGCTTATTCTGCCTTTACCCTTTATTCCTCACTGCGTCATCTTGGCCCCGGTTCATAATTACAGCAAACAAATGAGTAACAGTACGGCAGAGACGACAGCACAAACTAAGTCTGATAGTTCATGTATCTGCTCAGAGTTTTACACATTTAAATTTCTTTTTAAAGTAGAAGAGAGCGGTGCACAGTTTTATATCTTCTGTACAGTTGTTCCAGAGCTCACTGGGTCATTTGTGTAGTTTCTGTTTCATTCTGATTTAAAAAGAGGAAACGCGGTTGTTTGAGAATAAACGGCCTCACCCAAAGCACTGACCATGAGTGAAGGAAAAGTTTTTGTGTTTTCATTCATATTCTCTGAAAGACGGACAAGAAATCAATCAAATTCTGTCAGGGTCTGTAAACTTATGAGCACCACTGTACGTTTTTGATGAGGAAACAACATTATACCCCCCAGACTGTTCCCAAACTTTGACCTTTTCATGCCAAACGGGAAAGCGATTCATGTAATGCTTCGCTCTTTTGGCCTTTTTAGCCTTTTTAGCGTTTGTCTCCATTGTTTCGGGGGATTAGAAGTGCTCGCATTAACTGCTGCTGCGCACTGCTGGACAGAAAAAAGCAGAAGAGCAGGCGGCGGGGCGTGGAGAGGGGCAGATAGACGAGGGGAGGGGGCAGTTTGATAGTAAGAAGCAAGTGTTAAATCCCACGAGCCGAGATTTTAAAGGGGGTCTTTTGATTCAAATCTGCTCTCATCCGATTACGACTGCTCTTTGCATCTGGACCAGAGATAAAGAAAGAGTTCACTGTATGAATGTGTGTGTGAGAGAAACAGATAAATATGATACTGCGACGAGGATACTGACAGGAAACGGGTCAGCAATGATGCAAACTTAGATTAAAACAGGAAAACGAGGGCTTATCCGACACTGTGGCCGTGTGTCTAGCACTCTCACCTCACAGCAAGAAGGTTCTGGGTTCGATTCATGCGTTTTTCTACGTGGAGTTTGCACGGATGAGTGCGTTTCTACTCAGAACTCTTGTTTTCCTTCTCTGATTCAACCCAAAACGTGCACAATAGGCCAAATCCTCCAGATAACGGCCCTGACCACGACTATAGCACGAGATCCGACAGGTTACCCCAGTGGCATAGATTAAAGAATGGGTCAAATGCTTTTTTTTAATATATTAACCAATCAAAATGTTGAATTAAAGTACATTTTCTGCTACTTAAAAATGACTTTTAATCTAATTTCCTAAGCATAACCAAGACATATAGCAGTACAGTATAATAAAAAAGTCAAATTTCTTCCTCCAAACTCCAAATATTTGCTCCAAATCACAGGTTTTTACCGATTTTACTGATTTTACTGAGGATTGGATATAGACTTCTCCATTAAAAAGACCCAAGATGATCAATGGAGATTAGAAATGATTCGATCTCAACAAAAATCAGATTAATTTGACATATTTAATATCTTTTAGTCCTGGTTCAGTCCTGGTTCAGTCCTGTTTTAACACTGGCTCAGTCACCATTGTGTCCTGTCGTAGTCCTTATCCAGATTTGGTTCAGTTTTGGTTTAGTCCTGGTTCATAATTTAACCTTAATCCAAAACCAGGACTAAACCACAACTGAACCACATCTGGATAAGGACCATAATAGGACATACGTAATGGTGACAGTCAGTATTAAAACAGGACTAAAACAGGACAAAAATATCCAAATATGTTAGATTAATCACATTTTAATTGAGATTAAATCATTTCTAATCTCCAGTGATCACTTTGGGTCTTTTTTATCGGAGATACTGTATTAAATGGAGATTTCTATATCCAATCTATCTGTAAAAGCTTATGGTTTGGAGCAGATACTGAACAAAAAAGGATTTTCTAGCATAATTAAACTGACTTGAATTAAGCAGATTCATCTTAAAAGATCAATTTAAAAAAAATTTACTTAATAAAATTAGATTTTTTCACTTGTTTCAAGATATTCCTGATTTATCTTATCTCGATATTACAACTTATTCTAAGCACTTTTTATATTAACTCAGTCCAGGTTAAGCCTCTTTAACTTCCTCCTCAAACCAATAAGGTGAAAAATCTTGCCATAAATACTTGAAACTCGTGTTTTCTGCTTAGAACAAGATTCATATTTCATCTTGTTTTAAGAAAACTTGGTAATTGAAAATTTCTTACTGCACTGGCAGAAAATTTCACTTAGAATGGGGCATTTTAACCTCAAAATTGGTATTTGTTTCTTATTTTTGACAGGCCTTTTTTTGCAGTGACCTTCTTATTCTACTGTACTGTTACATGTCTTGGTTATGTTTAGGACATTTAGATTAAAAGTTATTTTTTAATAATAATTGAATTCTAAATTTTGATTGCTCAGTATATTCATATATAAAAAAAACCTAAATCAGGAAGTCTGAAACAATGAAAGTGGAAAATGGCGTTTTGAGCCACCTGCTCCCTGCACGTTCTCATCTGAATGACAATAGACGTCAGTGTCAGGATCCTCTGTGCTCTTAATCCCTTATAACATTATATCATCCACAATAACACAGATTAGGCCCGACCGTGACACTACTACCACATCAAATTCTGGGTTAACACTGAAAATACGCAGCGCTTTTCCTCGTTTCTGTCTGCACCAGGAAATGTGTAACGCCTCATCTTCACCAGTCACTATAAAACCTACTTTATGATAGAATATTTGAAGTTTTAGGTTTATGAGCGACACATTTCTCTCGACATTCATATATTCACAGTACATTTCAGACTGAGTCGCACAAAGTCACTGTCACGGTTAATTCCGGTCCAATTTTACTAATTGTTTTCAACTTTTGACCTTTTAGTAAAACGGGAACAAACATGAGATCATCAATTCGTCATTTAACATATCACGACTGGTGTTTATAATAAGAATTTATATAGTTTTATTGTATTTTTAGAAATCACCAAAAATAATAAAGATAACAAATAAACAAAATGAAAACTTTTTAGGTAATGATCTGCTTTAAACAAGGATGTAAAGCTTCTACTCGATTCCCTTTTTGAGCAATACACAAACCTAAACCAAGACAGTTATCCGCACATTTTAGTCAAATTTCTCAAAGATTTGCACAATGATTGAGTTATTTCTTTAATAAAAATAAAACAAGACATGACTAAAGTACTTAAAATATTAAAAAAGTGTGTTATCATAGCCAAAAGAACTGATAATATAACAATAATATCGTCCTTATTATTATATTTCTGACCGTCTTTGGGGTAATTATACGTTTTTATTGTGAATATTATGAATAAGTTCCATATTTAAACAAATATTATAAAATACTTTGTTATGAGTGAAAATAACAATGATCTAGACAAGAACATTTTAGCAAAATTCTCAAAGATTTGCAAAATGATCGTGTTATTTCTTTAATAAAAATAAAACAAGACACGACTAGATTACTTAAAATATTAAAAAACAATTAAAGTCACAATTACCATGGCCAAAATCATTGCGATTAACAATAATATCATGATTATTACTACATTTTTGACAGTTTTTGGTGTAATTATTAGTTTAATATTATGAATAAGCAACAAATATTATAAAATACTTTGTTATAAGTGAAAACAACAACAATCTAGACAAGAACATTATGAATTTATAGCTTTTTTTCTGTATCACATGGTTTTATGTATGGCAATTATCACTTTTATACCACAAATATACCTTTTTTTTTTTCTGTATTAATGGTAGCAGTGTTCAGATTCGAGAAAGTTATGATTTTATACTCCCAGACGGAGGGAAAGTGACAGTTTTTCCCATTGAAAATACTGTATTTTGCCATGAAATATCCAAAAAGTGAACCCATAAATGTTAAACCTGGTCTTTTATATGTTTAACTAGACCCAAAACCTCTTGTATTACAACAAAACTCTGCACAACATTAATTTCCGCTGTGCAAATCTGTATTTAATCTATAAAATCACCTCGGTCACTCACCCGTCAGAGGCAGGAAGGGTCCAGCTGCGTCTTTAGGCCCCAAAAGTCAAACTACAGACTCGTTCTCGTCGCTCCTTCGGTTCGTTCGGCTTTCGGCATCCGAGTCTCGCCGTTTACTTCTCCAGGACCACGGAGCGTCCGACCGGAGCCGGACAGCAGCGGATGAGGATTGGACGGATGAAGAGATCAGCGGCGAAGGGATAAAACCTGCGGATGGAGAGGGGAAAAGGGAGGACGGGGGCAGGAGGGAGGGAGACGGGGGCAAGAGGGGGAACGAGACAATTGTGAGAGTTATGAGGGCAGAAGGTTAAGTCTGAATCAGAAGCAAAACAAAAACGCCGTGTGACGCTGAGCTAAATCAACATGTATCTGAACACTGGGAGCGGTGCATAAAGCATAAAGTCCACAGGAGGCAGAAGAACTTGAAGAGGAACGTTTTTTTTAAATAAAATACTCCATACTTTTACTTGTTTACTTATTTATATCCATGGAGGCAAACAGGTAACGCCATAAAGCCAAGTTACAGGTCAGATCTGCGAAGAGACGTCATTTCTCGCAAAAGAAATGATTTATTTTATTGATAAAAACATAATTTAGACTTAGACAGACTTTACCGATCCACAGGGGAAGTGACTTGGACACAGGAGCTCACACATCACAGTATATTACAATCACACAGAGTAAAAAATGTAAAAAAAAAAAAAGAGGTAATAAACTTCTAAATAAGTAAAACAGCAATAGATTGGTGTCAATATCCTCTATAATATATCACACACGACAAAGAACGTGGCAGAAGAAGCGCTAACATCTGCACAGAGACTAAAGCTGCAACAGTTCATTGACTAAACGTGATTAGTTGAATATAAAAAATAATTGTTGTATTTTGCTAATTATCTTATTCACTTTTTTAGGCAATGATCTGCTTTAAACAAGGATGTAAAGCTTCTACTCGAGTCCCTTTTTGAGCAATACACAAACCTAAACCAAGACAGTTAACCGCACATTTTAGCCAAATTCTCAAAGATTTGCACAATGATTGAGTTATTTCTTTAATCAAAATAAAACAAGACACGACTAAAGTACTTAAAATATTTAAAAAGTGTGTTATCATGGCCAAAAGAACTGATAATATAACAATAATATCGTCCTTATTATTATATTTCTGACCGTTTTTGGGGTAAATAAAAAATGTAAAATGATCATTTGGACCAAACAGACACAAAAACACAAACATAAAGACCTTTTTATACTAAAGAAAGTGGTGGAACGTCACACCACTGCTGCACTGAAGTGTCTGGACTTTAATTTAATACATCATAAAATGGAAACTTTGGACTTTTACTTCACTACATTTGAGTGTTTGTATCTGGACTCTGCCTGAACATGTGAGACGGACTGAAACGTTTTCATTTTTCACTCCACACGTTTCTAATTCTCTCTCATTTAATCTCTATTTTAAAATGTCATGATGATTATTTATGTTTTGATTTGTTTGTATTGTGATTTTAATGTATTTCTTATTCTGTGAAGCACTTTGTATTACTTGTGTGTACGAATTGTGCCTTTTTACACCACTACCTTTTTTAACTAGACTGAAAAGTAAAAGTGTTTTTTATGGTTTGAGACCTGCTGAAAAGGCTGAGGATTTATTTTAAACATGTTTAGTTTGAATAAACAAAAATATATGAATAAAAACAGCTGGAAAACAAATGATTCACGTGTTTCTGCGGAACCAAATTCAACACAAATCTTTATCTTGTATATATTATATTCATTTATTCTTGTAAATCTTGTACATTTTTGTGTTATATTATAGTTTATTGTTTATTTATTTATTTTATTCCTTGTTATTTGTTGCATGTTTAGCGTTTGTCTAAGTACCGCAGCAATTTCTGATTCTGATTTAGCAAAATCACTACATTCGAAGTTTCGTTAGATCTGAAATCTGTCTGAAATACTTTGAAGTGCGTTTTCAAGCTGCTACTTTAATACTTAAGTACATTTTTTCAGGTGATACTTTTAATTATGTTATCTGTATTTTACTTAAGTAACAAAACCGAGTACTTCTTCCACCACTGAAAAACAACTATTGCTTTTTATCGATAATACAATTTATTCAGAAATATTCACTATCTAGAAGTAGCTGTATTTACATTTTTATTTCTTTGGCATTTAAAAGTTTTGATGTACAGTAGAAATAATTGTTTGACCGTCAGCTAAAACTACCACTGGACTCCTCAAGGGAAATGAGAGTTTGAAAAAAGCAAAACTACCGGCTTCAGCTGCCACATTTGTACAAAAAAAGACAAAAAAAATGTAAGGATGAGTCTAGAAAAACAAGGAAAGATGCTGAGAATGGACAGGAAAAAGTGGGTCGAGGAGCGGGTGGAGAAGTCCAACCAAACAAGGTGCAAGAGTCGTGAGCCGGGGGTAATTCTGACTCAAAAACCCCCGAGAGATGGAAATCGCGGAGGGGAGGGCAACAAGACAAATACAGCAGCAGAGAGCCTGGCTTTTTAAGGAGCTCGGAGCGGCTCGGAGGTCCGCGACGGGCAGAAGGAGCCGTGTTTTGTAAACCTGAGGCGAGGCTGGAATTAGAGCCGAGGCCGACGGGGCAGAGCAGCGAAGAGACGAACAGCAGACGAACCGTTTCTCCGCGATTTCAGAAGATTGACTGGAGAATCAGCTGAAGTTTCCTGTGATATGCAACATTTTCAGGACTTTTCCCCCAATCAAAAGATATAATGTTTTGTTTTTTAATTGTCCTACAGATTCTCGTCATTCTGAATATGAGGAATACGAGCCAAAAGTTTGATTCAATCCAGGTTTCATTCACACTCGTGCACAACATCAAAACTGGAACTAAACTAGGACTAATGAGAATTTGACTAAACTGAAACAGGACTAGACCAGGACCAGACTCAGTCCTCATCAGGATTAAAGGAGTACAGTTATATTGGAACATTACTACACTGTAAACCGTGTAAATCCAAAGTAATTAAATAGATTCAGTTGTGTATCGTCAAATTTTAGAAATAGTCCAAACTTAATTATGTCAAGCTGCTGTAACATGTTCTTCTTTTTGGGTCATTTTAACTAATATTTTTGGTTAAGTGAGCGTAACTTAATAACATATAAGGTACAGCTTAGTAGATTTAAGTAATTAAACACTGAGAATAATAAAGTCCTGTTATTTCTTTTGTTTCAAATGGGTGAGATGATTTAAAAATGAACTTAATTTATATAGTATAGTAAGTATAGTTATATAGTGTAGTAATATAGTACGCACTAAAATACTATTTCAAAGCGCTTCCCCAAATAAGTGACATTATTCCAGCTCCTCCTGGACCCTGAGGCGTCCCCAGGCCCAGAGACAGAGTCCCTCCAGTGTGTCCTGGGTCTTCCCCGGGGCCTCCTCCTGCTGGGACATGAACACCTCCTGAGCAGCGACTCTACTCCGAGCTCCTCCCGTGTGGCCGAGCTCCTCCCCCTCTCTATGTGGAGGAAACTCATTTCTTCGCTTGTATCTGGATCTGGTCCTTTCGGTCGTTCCCCAGAGCTCAGGACCACAGGTGAAGGAGGAACGAGACTGAGGTAAATCCAGAGCTTTGCCTTTGGGCTCAGCTCCTCTTCACCACAACGACCCGATCATAGACTGTATAAAAGAAGTGGACTAAGTGAGCGTGACGTCACCCATAGTGTTTAGCACCGCTCAAATGAGGCTCGCGATGCTAACGGCTATAGAGGCAAATTTGGAGCCAGGCTCTATGTTATGAACAGGGTTTTTTTGGTGAACAAAATAGCAGAAACAAATTCAGGATCATGTAGAGCGCGTTCATACGAACATTTTAAGACCAAAATGTTGAGGCCACAGCAGCAGGTCCAGAGAGAGGAGCCAGAAGATCCCAGTGTGAGTCAATGGGGAAAAGGGAGAGAAGGAGCCGGAAGAGCCTCCTGGAGCACTTCCTGTTTGGCACGCGACGGCTAACGGGTTAGCTTAGCCCACTCATATATACGGACTATGGACTATTGTGTACGTGTGCGTCTGTGTGTGTGTGTGTCTGTGTGTGTGTACGTGTGTACGTGTGTGTGTGCTTGTGTGTGTGTACGTGTGTGTGTGTGTTTGTGTGTGTGCGTGTGTACGTGTGTCTGTGTGTGTGCGTGTGTGTGTGTACGTGTGTGTGTGTGTGTACATGTGTGTGTGTGTGTACGTGTGTGTGTGTGTGTACGTGTGTGTGTACATGTGTGCGTGTGTGTGTGTGTGCGTGTGTGCGTGTGTACATTTGTGTGTGTGTGTGTGTGTACGTGTGTGTGTACGTGTGTGTGTGTGTGTGTGCGTGTGTACATGTGTGTGTGTGTGTGTGTACGTGTGTGTGTGTGCGTGTGTGTGTACATGTGTGTGTGTGTGTGTGTGTGTGTCTGTGTGCCTGTGTACATGTGTGTACGTGTGTGTGTACATGTGTGCGTGTGTGTGTGCGTGTGTGTGTGCGTGTGTACATGTGTGTGTGTGTGTGTGTGTACGTGTGTGTGTACGTGTGTGTGTGTGTGCGTGTGTACATGTGTGTGTGTGTGTACGTGTGTGTGTGTGCGTGTGTGTGTGTACATGTGTGTGTGTGTGTGTGTCTGTGTGCCTGTGTACATGTGTGCATGTGTGTGTGTGTACGTGTGTGTGTGTACGTGTGTGTGTGTGTGTACGTGTGTGTGTGTGTACATGTGTGTGTGTACGTGTGTGTGTGTACATGTGTGCATGTGTGTGTGTGTACGTGTGTGTGTGTGTACATGTGTGTGTGTGTGTACATGTGTGTGTGTACATGTGTGTGTGTGTACATGTGTGTGTGTGTGTGTGTGTGCATGTGTGTGTGTGTGTGTGTGTGTGCATGTGTGTGTGTGAGTGTGTGTGTACATGTGTGTGTGTGAGTGTGTGTGTGCATGTGTGTGTGTGTACATGTGTGTGTGTACATGTGTGTGTGTGTACATGTGTGTGTGTGTGTGTGTGTACGTGTGTGTGTACGTGTGTGTGTGTGTGTGTGTGCGTGTGTACATGTGTGTGTGTGTGTGTGTGTACATGTGTGTGTGTGTGTACGTGTGTGTGTGTGTGTGTGTGTGTGTGTACATGTGTGTGTGTGTGTACGTGTGTGTCCCGATACAGTGACCGCATCATGAATTTCCCCACTGTGGGATAATAAAGGGCAAACTTACTGACTGCTGACGCTGCACTGATCCTCCTGTGGACCTCAGGCTCCCTCCTCCCCTCACTGTGGACAGCACAGACATGATGGACATGACTTTATTGTCCCCAGAGGGAAATTTGTTTCCACAGTCGTCATGACATTCACACCATAAACATTAGAGGAAAAAACAAACAACAACAAGAGAACATGGCACGTGTCAGAGTGAGAAAGTTTAAGAATGGAGATGGCAGATGGAACAAAGCTCCTCTTGGATCTTCTCCGTTTCAGTGTCCGGTGCCTGTGTCCTGAGGGCCGGAGCTGGAGGAAAGGACGGAGATGCTCAGTGTCCATAGTGTCGGGCTGTTGTTACCTGTGGGAAGTCGCCCCCGTTCAACTCAAACCTGCACAAAAACTATGTCAGTCGTTTGTGCAAAAAGTTTCGTTTGTGCGATTCTGGTTCTTCAGATATTTGCAGTTTTATTTTGGGCCGATGACGTCGTCCAGAACCTCAGAATGTGAAACAGCCTCAAAACAGCAGAAAATTACTGAAAACGTTTGTATTTCGTTTGTGCTGTTTTGTGCTGTGACAAATTTGTGTGAGTTTATTTCTAAAATTATTAATTATTATTTCTACGGTAATTATAGGACATCATTTCTGCTCGTCTGAACGGGGCAAACTCCACAAAACTAGTGGCGAAAACGATCTGAGGCTGTGGAAAAGTCTGTATTATTATATAAAATATGAATCAAAATCAAATTACTAAAGACTGAGACAGACTTTTCCGCAGCCTGAGATCGTTTCTCTTCACTAGTTTTGCTAAAGTCGCCGCCGTCAGCTGAGCGGAAATGACGTCCTATAATTATCGCAGAAATAATAATGAATAATTTTAGAAATAAACTCACACAAATGACAAAAAAACAAAACAGCACAAATCAAATACAAACGTTTTCTATAATTTTCTGCTGTTTTGAGGTTCTGGACGACGTCATCGGTCGAAAATAAAACTGCAAATATCTTAAGAACCAGAATCGCACAAACGAAGCACAAACGATCGACGTTTTTTGTGCAGGTTTGAGTTTCTGTCGTTGCTTTTATACAGAAGGAACAGAACAGAACAAGACCCCGACACACTTGAACTGAATAATGTTGACATCAGCTGCAAAATATCAACAGATGATAAACGCGACCACTTTTATTGTTTGTGTTTCTGATGTGTACGTGTGTATCACTGATGCTCGATCCCAGACGCAAAACAAAAGTCCCAGTTTTGGCGTAACGTTCGCTCTGGTAAATGAGGATTAAAGGCTCAGGGAGTTTTGTTTACCGACGCAGATGAAGAAATGTGACTCGGCTGCAGTAGATGTCAGGGTTTGGTGTTTGTTGTGTGTTCCCCCTCCCTTCTGTGTCTGTCTGCTCCTCTCGGGGGCGTGGCTGGGCTAATGCTGCAGTGTGGATCACCTGCTCGGTGGTTCACCTGCAGCTAATTGTCTAATCAGCTCCACTACTTAGTTCTGTCCTCATCCTTTGTTCTTTTGTCAGTTTATTCCTCCTCTATCCCTCGTCTACGTCCTCGTCCTGCTTGTCCATGTCCACGTCCACGTCGTTGTCCTGCTTGTCCACGTCGTCCTGCCTGCCCTTGTCGTCCAGTCTGTCTACCCGTGAGTCTACCCCTGTGTCTTTCCTCCGTCTGTGTCTCCAGCCGGTTTCCATCACCACATCCTTCAATCCCGGCAATAAACCTGTTTAAACATCTACCTGCGCCTATGTCTCTGCTTTGGGGTCCTCAACCACACTCAAACCATGACAGTAGATTCAACGCACTCCTGCTTTAAACTGAGGCCGTGCAGCGCTGTAGAGTCGAGACTTTGCAGCTGGCGTCATCCACAGTCCCCGGGGCTGTGACGCTAACTGTAGGCACTGCTCTGTCTGAAGCTCTGTTGCTCAAGTTTGTTTTATTAAAGCGATTTGACCGTAAAGAACCGACTTAGCTGGAACTGTAACAGGGGCAGTGAGCTGATATGAGCTGATAAAGGTCCGATATTACACAGAATGGATTGTTGTGAGGTTTAAGCCGTGTTTTACTGTTACTTCATCAGAAATACACCTGGAGTTTGTCCTGTTTTATTTCATTCACACATGTTCCTCTCACCTTCACCGCAGCAGAAATGGACAATTCCAGGTCATAAATAAATCCAAATAAATGTAGTGAAGGTGTGTGGAGCTTAGAAACACAATATTAATTAATATATCACAGGCTACTGAAACTACTCTTTAAATCCATTTTGTATTTTTTCTTGAGGTTTCAGATCTTTTTTTTTGTTTTGTTTATTTATTATTTATTTTAGTATTTTTAGAACACAAAAATTATGATGCAAAACGGTAAACTGTCTCTGCCTTTCCCAGCGCCCAGACAGCGGCAGTGTTTTTTGGCAGTGTTTGCTAATATGTGCGTCATAGTAACTTGCAGAAACATTCTGCCATAGAAACACATGTAGAACCCCCCCACTGTGATGTCGCTGCGAAGTATAAATTGGGCCTTTTATTTCCTTTGATAAGCAATATTGTAATTATAATAACTGTAAATGAGAAAGCCGTTCTCTATTGACTTACCTGGTAAAATATTGAATAAAATAAATAAATGAATGAATAAATAAATAAATTAATTAAATAAAAAATAATATAAAAATAAATAAAAATTAAATAATATAAAATATAAAAAATAAATACATGAAAAAATAATAATAATAATAATAAATATACATAAATAAAAAATAAAATAATATTATACATAAATAAATAAAAATAAATAAATAAAATAAAAATAAAAAATATCTCTAAAATAAGATTTCTGGACTTGCTATTAGGTTGGAATATATATATAAAAAATTAATACAGTAATGCATATAAAAAGTGAATGAAAGTTTAGCTGTGCAAATGACTGAAAGGTTTTCATTCTCTTCTCTTTAATTCTCCCTAATTTAATGTCCCATCTCTATTTCAAAATTTCATGATGATTATTTATGTTTTGATTTGTTTGTATTGTGATTTTAATGTATTCTGTAAAGCACTCTGAATTACTTTGTGTACGAAATGTGTTATACAAATAAACTTGCCTTGCCTTAAACAAATTAAATAATATGTTTCTTCTGCTTCTGTTATGTTGTAGGTTTTTTTTCCTGATATAATCTCAGACTCGTTGCAGACGTTTCCAGCGCTTTTTGCCTCCGCTCGACAGCGCTCTTATCTCAAATTAACGAGTGTGGAGCATTTGCATAGAAGTACGATCATAATAATCTGCTTCATTACCATTCGCACCACCAGGAAGCCGTAAAAGTCGTTGGTTTTATGACTCCCGTGAAGTCGCGCCTTATGTAACTCCTGCTAATTAAACATGGCCCCTGACATGACGCAGGCGGCCGATTTCATGCTCCGGTGTGTAATTAGAGCGGGCGATGGGCGGGGCGGCTTAGCCTAATGGACCCTGGATCTGAGAGACGTATTAACCAAACGGGAGGTTAATGCAGACTTTACGGAGCCGGTGCGGGACGGGAAGGGTTAAAACCGAGTGTGCATTAAAGCAGAACCTCGACCCACTTCTGCACACGGGAGATTATAACACGGGGGGAGTGAGACGGTTAATACGGTTAATATGGGGCGTAAACACGGAGGCTCCAGGACGTACACTGCAAAAATGTGTGTTTACAGGTGTTAAAGGTGTCACTGTGTCACTGTTAACCCCTGAAGACCTGAGGGCAGTTTTAGTACATTTCTCCTTGCCTGGATTTTTTTTTCTTAATTTTGCTTTTAAAACTGCCCCTTTTACCCCCTAATGAAGTGTTCTACCTCCTTTTGTTCAGTCCAACCTGTTATTTCACATTTCACAATCTGCTGCTGTTGTTGTGTCATGAGGCTGTGATAAAAGCTACAGGACCAGAAATAGAGATGAAAACTTTTATACAAAACACACAGCAAACATGTAGAAACAACTTTTTGGACATAAAAAATGCTTAATTTAGGGCCTTAGCTACAAAACTCCAAAATATCAAGTCTGTAAGTAAATTAAAAATCTCCTTATTTCCCTAAAAACAAAACAAAAAAATGTAATCGCTCCATGACTTTCCTGGTCCAGTCCTGGAAACAGCTCCTGTCAGGTCCAGGGCCAGAGCCACAGCACTTCTGCATTTCCATAGTGGAAATTGCATTTGGATTTGTTCATTTTGAGTGAAATAAACCTTTAAATAAAAATAGCGAGGGACGCGCAATTAATTACACACACCAAGATGCATAATTTGCCATTTATTAGAGAATTAACTCCACTTAGAGCGACTAAATTTATGCCTCTTTTTACTGTTGGCAGAGATCAGATTGGTCCAAATAGGGACACGTGGGACAAATCACTGGTTTTGGATGGGTTGGTAATAGTTGGTAATAAAACTGGTTGGTAATAGTTGGTAATAAAACTGTTAAACAAATGCATAATTAAGGGAAATTGTTATGCACTAGGTACAAATGTGAGTCAGTATAGTCACATTTTCTTTGTGTTTTGGTCATTTTTAAACAGCTTTTCTGTATTTTACCTAAACAAATGACAATTTAAATTTGCCTCCTGTGGACTCACCACCTGCAGAGGGGTTCATAGGGGGTCAGGTGCTATGAGGATTGGGCAGCAAACTGCCCCCGCGACCCAGACGGATTAAGTGGGAGAAGATGGATGGATGGATGACAGTTTAAGTGTCTCTTTACTGTTGGCAGGTATAAGATTGGTCAAAATAGGGACACCTGGGACATTTCTTGTGTAAAACTGAGACAAATCAGTGGTTTTGGATAAATCTGCTGGTACAGGGGACACAGGGCTCAAAACTGGGACTGTCCTGGGTAAACAGAGACTTCTGGTCATCCTACTGTATGGACCACAGTATGAAATTTGACGTACAGTATCTACAATGTTTAACAAATGTATTGGTATGAAAGTGGTGTGTGTGTGAGTGGTGGTCGGATGGTGCAGATTGGAGCCCTGCTTCTGTCAGTCTGCCCCAGGGCAGCTGTGGCTACAATAGCAGCACCACCACCAGGTCTGGAGTGAATGAATAATGCTCTGTAAAGCGTCTTTGAGTGTCCAGAAAAGTGCTGTATAAAACTGATGCATTATTATTATTATTATTATTATTATTATTATTATTATTATTATTAGACCACGTCCCAGTATAAGGAGTTTGCCTCTGCTGCCATAACCGTTTACCAAAATATCTTCCCCCACTTCAGTGTCTTTTTATTTTTTCAGTTTCATTTACTTACACTTGTGTTTTTTCCTTTTTTCGGTTTGAATCACCCGGCGCAGACCATCACTGAGCCGAGGGGGAAGCACTATTTCTGGAGAATGTCATATCTGCGGAGGGGGGAGCACACTTAGAATAAAAATACATGTTTTTAAATGTGTTTTATTGCAATTTTATCTTGTAACAAGCGTCATTATTGTGCTCATGTTTACACAGCAGTAATTCATGGAGCTGGGCTCTTGCACCTTTATGCCTTTTACATCAAAACTCTGCAGTGTTTGATGCCCTAAATGTAAATTTGTTGACAATAAAATCTTGAAATGTATTGTATGTGAATAAACGCAATATAGTTTAATGCTATACTGTGGAACATACAGGCAAAGCATTATAATCTCCATGGAGACAAGCATGATTTTTTGTATAGGCCTATAGTGTGACTTTCCAGTGTAGTTCGGAAATTGCATTATATTATATTATATTACATTACATTACATTACATTACATTACATTACATTACATTACATTATATTATATTATATTATATTATTGATACAAATTTATCCCACAATCTTACTCCACTAACAAGTCTAAATAGGATCAGATTTTTTTTTCATGTAATGAAATACATACCCCCAAAATAAAATAAAAAACCTTAAGATAACCATTATAAATTCCGGTGAGTGAAGCCCTCCGTGTGTTTTACAGTGTAACGGGGGCTGCAGTGTCGTAATGGGACGAAGGATCAGCCCAAGTGAACAGTTGAGTGTCTCTTTGCCGGTGATTAAATGAGGCTGGATTATTCCATATTCTAGATGGAGTTTTTTAAGCTTCATAAACAAATGCACTCGTTCATGATGGATTAACCGTAATCCCTCTATTTCTCTCGCCATGTGCACCGCTCGGCCCCGACTCGCTCATCCTCAGATCAGAACTATTAACGGGCTGCAGACGTGGGCAGGACTCAATGGCTTTTAATCGAGTAACAGAACTGTACTTCTCAGCCACAGTATGTAACTTTCTTTAAGATACAAAATGTACTCAAATAAAAGCATGTTTTTGTCAATTTGGTTGAATTTATTGCACCAAAAAACCTGGGTTCTTACTTTTTCTCTTGCTTTTTCCATGGAAATGTTGTTCCTTTGGCTCTAAGCTTCCTGTATGGCATAAAATATATCTATCTCCATGGAGAATGTTCCGAAATATGGCTTTAACTTTCTATTACAGGCAACGTCCCATCTCCAGAAAGCTCCATACTGCGCCTTTAACTGCTACGTGAGCACTATTTAGTCTCAAGTATCAGTTTTCTTAGCCGAGTAAAAGTACTTACTGTATTTTTTGGACTATAAGTCGCATAAGTTATATGTTTTTTTCAGGGTTTGTTTGGTTTCAATTAGCAAGTAGATCCTCAGCTCCTTTATGGTTCTGTGCAGTTACTACAGTTTTGCAAATCTAGTCAGAAATAGGAATTATATTAACTTCTTAGGTTCCTTTCTAAGACAATGTAGCCAAGTGTATTTTTACCTTGTTGACATGTTTCGGCTGCTAGCTGCGAGCCATCTTCAGAACTGTCACCGGTGTTGGTGGTGACGTGTCATATATCAGCTGTTGTTACTTCCTGTAGGCGTGGTCAGCCTGATGGGACCTGCAGGTTGCCCAGACTGACCACGCCTCCTGTCGCCCGGTGGTCTCTGGAGGAGGGTGTCCCAGGTGTGTGAAAGGAGGAACGCGCCGTCGTCACGGTTGATGCTGTCAGTGCCTCGTTTCCTGATCTCAATGGCTTCCCTGATCCAGCGTTTGAACTTGTTGTTCTCCGATCCAATGACCCGAGCCCCCTCCCGATCCATAATGTGGTTATTTCTTTTGCAGTGGTCTGATATGGCAGATTTTAGGTTTTCCTGTTCTGCTTTGTCTCTTTGTGTTCTGGTGAGTCTCCCTGCTGTTTCTTTTTCGCATTCTTTTTGGTGTTCCTTTTTTCGGATGTGAAATGCCCGGCCTGTAAGGAACCTAAGAAGTTAATGCATTAATAAGACAAAATGAATATTTTTGGAGGAATTATATTATTGTATTTTTCAGACTTTTTTTCAGGGTTTGGGTGTTTCCTGCGACTTATACTCAGGTGCGACTGATATATCACAATTTTCACCCTGACAGCCCATAGACCAAATATATGAATCGTATTTATGAATCAAAAATGAAAAAACAAATCGTTTTAGAGACAAATAATAAAGAAAAGAGTTGTTTTTTCGTTTTCGTATTTTTGGTTCTATATTGAAAAACGAACAAACGAATGATACACGGATTCTTCTCTATTCTGTTGTTTTTATTACTATAACTTCTATAACTCGCCTTTCAAGATGAAATGTTGGTTCTCGGTCTCTGATTTTATAAAATAAATTTCCCCCAAAAAGTGCGACTTATACATGTTTTTTTCTTCTTCATTGTGTATTTTTTGGCTTATAGTGTGAAAAATACAGTACTTACTTTACCCACCTCTGGCTGTACAGAAACATTTCCATCATGTTGTTCTGGAAAAAAAATAAAGAGCCCACTGCAAAACGATCAGTTTCTCCGATTTTACTATTTACTTATAGGTTTGTGTTTGAGTAAAATGAACATTTCTGTTTGTTGACAACATTTCTCCCAAATTCCACATAAAAATATTGTCATTTAGAGCATTTATTTGCAGAAAATGACAAATGGTCAAAATAGCAAAAAAGATTAAATGTTTTCAGACCTCAAAAAGAAGATAATATGTATTTTAAAACAACACAATACTCATGTTTGAACTTAGGAGGAGTTCAGAAATCAATATTTGGTGGAATAACCCTGATTTTTTTCTCCTTTTCCTCCTTAAATCAGATTTCAGGTGATCTGCTCCGTCACACATGTAGAGACGCTGATTTCAGAAAAAAAAAAAACATGCAGTGGTCTCTTATTTTTTTCCCAGAACTGTATAACTTCACTGACAAATACAACAGAAAACTAAATAGTACCTTGAATTGGACTGGCCCCCAAAGGTTTTGCCCTTATTTCAACAAAGGACATAAAATAAACTCATTAAATCCCCAAATTCTGTCACCAATAACAAACCAGTACAAAGTCAACGATGTTTTTTTTTTATTTTCTTCATATAAAACAAGCTGAAAATCAAAGTGCAGTCCAACCATTGACACATAAAATCTACATCCAAAATACTGCATATACACCACAATTTCACAGCCGTATTTTTGCACTGACTTGGTAAAAATAAATTATAAAAAATGTTGCTCGCTGTTCATTTTGTTCCTGATATTAAAACACTGGACATGTGCACCACAGAGCTGAATTTCAGACGATATCACAGCATTAAATTAAAGGATTTCAGCTTCTTCCTGTTCATTATTCTGAAACTGCGGACAGGCCTGTAGTGTTTAACTGAGATAAAGGCAGAAGAACTATTGTCAATATGATCATTTGTAATGTGTTTGGATAAATACAGTGTGAAAATGGGCCTTGGTCACTAATATCTGTAAATTACCAAGTTTCAGTGCAGCTTTATTTATCCAACCACACAAAAGGAATCCTTATTTTGTCAATTTTAATATGATACTTTAAAGGTGCACTTATTCATGTGACTACAGTAATATGCACTGATATTAATGTCTTTGTCATATGTGATGGACTGAATGTTTTGTGCCTATGTCCTGTTTTTTGTCTTGCCAATGGGACTAAAGATGAAAATGAGTCTATACGGCAACTCTGGCACATTTATACACTGTACTAACACGTGATGATTAATGTGCACTGTTCCATATTTAATACATAAACATAAACTGTAACTTTCTGGTGGAGGGTTTGTCCCCTGTGGAGAAGCAAGACTGCACATGGTACAAATGTGTGTTTTTTAAAGTATTTTGGAGCTAGAAAACACTTGACCAATGCAAGTGATCAAATGCAGGGGAGACAAGCAAGTAACTCTCTACCTTAAAGGGGAACTCCGGCACGTTTGAAGCGTTGAGGCAACAAACTAGTGTAGTGATGGGGGCAAGTTCTGAACTTCCACGTAAAACACCAATTTGCTTCACACTGAAGAAGCTTAACATCACTTTAACCCATCTTACAACAGCCACGAGTCTAACAAACAAAACGCTCTGCCTGGTTCACTCATTAGTGTCTGGAAACGTTAGAAAACAACTTTATAATCAGCCTTACACTTCCCTCTGTTGATTTCCCACTGCACAGGCCAAAGCCCAAAAGACTCGATTGTCGATGTCGTTCCTAATCCCATTTATTGAATTATATAATTATATAATCCCATATCGTGAATTATATTTTTTGAAAACGCTAAAAAAATACATTCCAAAAACCATTTTCTTTCAACTCTCAGTTTCTCTTCTTCACCGTCAGTAGTCGATTCTCACTTGTTGCTTCTGGCGGCTCGAGCCTCTCGCCGCCGCTGGAGTCGACAATCGAGTCTTTTGGGTTTTTTGCAAATCAACAGAGGGAAGTGTAAGGTGCTTATAAAGTTGTTTTCTAACATTTCCAGACACTAATGAGTGAACCAGGCAGAGCGTTTTGTTTGGAAGTTCAGAACTTGCCCCCATCACTACACTAGTTTGTTGCCTTGACAGACTCACTGCCACAGTGAGATCTCCACCGAGGAAACACTGATCTGTGCTGTTTTTTGGCTTCTGACAGAATTCAACCACCTCTAGCACCGGACTTTAGCTTCAAACGTGCCGGAGTTCCACTTTAAAAGTTAAATCAAATTAATTTAAGTAACTTTTTTGGTTCAACTAACAGTGCAATCTAGGCCGGCCGTTCAGTTCCTCGTCAATCAGCTCCCAGATGTTTTTTTCCCTTAGGCAACTCACACAACTTTGTCTGAACATGACGCGTGGATGAAAGTGAATGTTTTTATCTCATTTTAACATTACAGGCCCATAGACCGTACGCTGTGTTCTCTGAAAAACAGCACATTGCTTTGTTTTGTCTCTCTTTCTCCCCTCTCAGAGTTCATCCCTCCTTCCCTTCGACCTGCCGCTCCCTCTGCTGCGCTCGGGCGGCGTTTGGCTGCGTCCGCTCCGCCCCTGTGTAGCGCCCCCTTCTGCCTCCTGCTCTGCCTGCGCCACCTCCTCCATGGTTTTTCCGCTCCACAAAGCCTCCGCCTCCTCCCGCTCCTGCACATTAAATAAATACTGCATAAATAAAGAGCTCAAGTGTAGTATTTTGTTTTACGTCTCCATGGAAATGCTCATAAATTCTCACGGACAGGTCATAACAACAGGTGCTGTCATTGCATTTTCACACATGACCAGATTATTTGCATTTCTTTTGTAGTTTGACTGAGCTGTAGACTTGTCATTAGTATATCCAGACTTGGGGTTTCATAACGATTTGTATTTATTATTTTTGTAAAACATACTAAATCATTAATCACAGTCATTAAAGTCGTTAAAAGCCTTACCATATCTCTATAATGTTTTTCTTTGGTGAACCACAGGGCCAGGGCGCACCTCTTCCCTTTGGTCACTGCTGTAACGCCGTGTGGATTGACTGGACCAGAGGAAAAACCCACCAGGCGCCCACAGGACGGCTTCACTCGGGCCTAAACACGAAGGAAATACAAAAAAATACAAAAAATACTTTACTAATTGATAGTTTTTAGTGACATAACTCTGCTAAGGGGTTCGTTAACATGGTAATATTCTACACTAGTGGTTCTCAAACTGCAAAAAATGTCATATGAGTGCTTTTTGATTAAAATATTTGCTACATTTTAGGGCTGAAACGATTCATTGAGTTAATCAATTAAATCGATTAGAAAACTGCATCGATTATTATTTTTTTTCCTCAATGCTTTGTTTTATTTTCATACGCTCGGCGATGGCTGGAACCTTTTGTGGTAGAGGTCAAGTTTCTGCACGACCACTGCACTTCACTGTACACACAACAGCGCGGCGCCCATGGATGTGTAATAAGAGCATAACCTCATCTCCCGTACGCCGCGCACTCCGGCGTGGATCGTGTCTTGTTGCGTAAACTCCGTGGACACTTCCTCCTGTGCGCCTCTAAACCAGAACTAACACCAGGACTAAGCCAGGTCTAAACCAGGTCTAAGCCAGGTCTAAACCAGGTCTAAACCAGATCTAAAACCAGGACTAATCCAGGTCTAAAACCAAACAACAATTTGCAGGAGTTGGTTGCTACATTTATGTAGTTTTAAAAATCATGACAATATTAAGTAATCCAAAGTATTCAGATTATGTTACTCACTTTAAGTAATTTAATGGATTACGTTACAAACTGCTACTGCTACATTCTGACAGTCATTTTATTGGTGAGGGTTTTGTTTAACATACGCTCTCCTGTTGCAGCTTTTTAAGGTCAGATTGTGTTAAAACAAATATTACTAATACTAATATTTGAGTAACAAATAAGGCTTTTCGACTGCACTAACGGCACAGCTCGGCTCAGCTCAGCACTACACAGTGAAGCTTTTCCGTGCAGTCGTTACCACCTAGAAGTGGGTGGAGCAGCGAGGTCGACACTGTCATGACGTCATTTTTTGTCACACCCATAAGACTATAATAAAATCTGGAAGATGAATCCAAGATGGCGCCCTGTTGTTTTCAATGGCCTGTGCTCATTGGCGCATGACCGGAAAAAGAATTTCATTTCCGCATTTACTTCCTTGTTTGCAGCCCAACGTCTGACGTCACAGCCCAAGACTGTTGGGCTGTGACGTCAGAAACGCAGTTCTGACCAATCAGAGCGCGAGCTGCTAGAGCGGAGCTCGCGCGGGCTCAGAGCGGGGCTAGGCTAACTCTAGCAAAGCTGATTTTTAGGCGCTTTGATGATTACATTTTTTTTTTACTTCGTATTGTAAAAATACAGAAGAATCCCTACAAAATCCGACCTTTATGAAAGCTGTGGACGCCCTGTCAGCCGAACACGGGCAGCAGGTTGATTTCTCAAAAAATACATTGTTCTTCTATGGGAGAATTTTTCTTGGGCTGCAGCTGCAATATCTCGCTCGACCACACATCAGTCTGCGGTCTGCGATAGAGGGGGCGTGTCTTATCCAGCTCTTATTATACATCCCTGGTCACACCGCGGTCAGTGCAACAACACAACAATGGAGGCAAACTGCTCCATTTTTTACCCTCTGTTGACGTGTTCGCTGTTGTCAGTGTGTTTTTTAGACACGACGGCTGATTATTTAAAGATCCTCGAGCTTCGTCGCGCGTATGACGACATTTCCTCTGACCAGTGAGCGAACAGCGGTCTGTCCACGTCACGTTGTCGTATCGGCTCAGCTCGGTTAGAACAATCAACCGAGACAATCGTAACGGCTCCAGGTCTAACCCCCAGTCGAAAAGCAAGCAAAGTGTGTCGTGCAGGTGCAAAAGACCCAAAAGCTTCAGACTGAAATTGTGCAAAAAAGTATCAATAGATGCAGGATGATTTCACTGTTGGCAAGTCCCATATTTTAGATTATTATTCAAATAAACGACCAGCTAATGTTTTATTCATAAGTGCCTTTCTAGACTCAACTTACAGTGACCGTCTTTGCGTCCCTGTCCGTGAAGAACAGCTCTCCTCCGTCGAAGTCTTCGTTCAGGTATAAAACGCCACTGGAGACAGAACAACGCACATGTCAGTGTTGTAATTGTTCTTTATTCAACTCTCAATAACTCAAATGTTAAAATTCTACAAAGAAAATAAACCTTTTTCACTAGTGCACCAAAAATTATTCAGCTAAAAAGATAGTTCCATCTTCTATTTTATTATCTATTGAAAGGTAAGTCAATAATATAGAACAATATAGTAGGGATGTAACGATATCCAAATGTCTCGGTGCGATATTTTCACGATACACATCTCACCGTACGATATTTATTGCGATATTTTGTGGAGGGTAACAAAACTGTGAATAATATGTTACTTTTTCCTCTAAAAATGCCTCCACAAGACTTAATCCAAAGAATGAAGATTTCAAAGTGCTTAGAACAGTTATTTCTTCATGTCGTCTGCACTGAAACGGAGCAAAGGATCATGGTCTATGTAGTTCCCTCTGTTTTTTTAGCTATTGCTGCACCAAAACTATTAATTTAAGCGAAGAGACTTGATATAGTGTGACGATCCACGATATTATTGTGAGACCTTTGACGATACGACATCACAATATTTTGGTTATTGTTACATCCCAATAATATAGTACTTATTGTGACTTATACGTAATTATTCTTCATGTTTCACTAGTAAAATGCCAGACAGAACAAATCAAATTCAGCCTGACCGTACCTGAGGTCTCGGTGGACAAAAGCCGGCGCTTCCCTCCAGCACAGTTTGGTCTCAGGTTCGAGGATGCAGTTGTCCACGTGAACCGGGTGAGACAGGTCCATTCTGCCCTCCTGGTCTCCTGCACAGTCGATTTACAACAATATATTATTCATTTATCTTTAAAATCTCACTCAATAAGCAAGTCACTGAGCCGGGTTAGGTTCAGGTATCACTCCACTTAATCACAATCTGACACTGGTATTGGACATCGGCTTCCAAAGATCAATTCAGCCGATGCTCTGGTTGGGCCTAAACACTGATATAATGAGACAATTTACTGGTTCTAATTGGCCCAGAGAGTCTCATAATGTTAGAACTTTATTTACACAAAGTTTTTCTGTAGTTACTTGTGGGATAAACAGCAGCTACTTAACATAACACATGGAAAATGTCTAAAAAGTACAATTTAAACTGCACAAAGTCTTAGGGCAGACGTCATCAAACTAAGGCCCGCGGGCCGACTGTGACCGGCCCCCCAACCCTCTGGCCCCAACCTCTTAAACCGGCCCCATGAGGTTTTTTTCAATTAGTTTTTGGCGAATAATAACATGTCTGCATCTTGTATTTGGTTTATTTTTTCAATTAAAAATGATATTTCTAATAAGTATCTATCTTTATATTTAAATAATTATATGACGTCTTTTCATTTGCTGCTGAATTTCCGTCACCCGACAAGCTCGAGATCAAACAGCGACGCACGCAAAGATAAATAAATATCTGTAATATTTCAAATTAAAACAAAGTGCGAAGTACTTCCTGCTTTTACAAACCGCTACTAACGATAAAACAAATATGTGCCAGTAATGCTGTGTTCATATAGTTTTGTGTGTGCCAGGCTCATCATTTCTACTACACAATGAGGCTGCTGCTCATTTTCGTTCTGTTATGCGGCCCTGACCCCGGCCCCGTCACAGTCAGGAGCGATAATGTGGCCCCAGAGAAAAAAAGTTTGGTGACCCCTGGTTTAGGGAATGTGGAGATATGAATAGGGACAAGGTCTTTCCTGTAAATACTGCCTTAAAGGTCCTGTTGGTGTATCACTCGTGGTCATATTTGGTGTCTTATCTACTTCTGTTCTATGGTGGATGTTTGTGTGGTGCTGATGTTGCTGTGACGTCCTGTCTTTGTGTTAAATCAGGGGCGTCCAAACTTTTTTCATCAAGGGCCACATAATAAAACACAGAGCAGTGTGAGGCCGATCGAGGGTCAAAGACTGATGGTCAAAACAGTGAGTAACTCAAATCTGTGCTTTTATAACAGGTTTGAATGACCCTTCAGACCTTTGTTCAGGCTCAGACCCTCAGAAGGACAAACTACATTTGCTTGATCAAAGTAGATTTCAAAAACATGCAGTAAAAAGTACTAGTTGCGGTCGTATGAGCCAATTCACCTGGAAACCTGAGGGCCAAAACAACTGGTCAGAGGGCCACATTTGGCCCCCGGACCATAGTTTGGACCTGCCTGCGTAAAAGCATGTGACCCCCTGTCCCAAGACAAATTTGTCCCAGTAATAAAGGATCATCTTATCTTAAAATCAAAACTGCAAACAGCATATGAACTGAAATATTTGTATTTAATCCTGTAGACACTTTATTTCTCTCCTTTAACAGTCGTTCTCTCTCACCTGCGATGGCGCTGCGACAGACCAGGTGGGTGAAAGAGACGAAGAGTCCAGACGGGCTCCTGAAGTACGAGTGGAGCAGGGTCCTCGCTCTCTCCCCGAGCTCGTGCAGGAGTTTGGCGTCAGTGCCGTTCACCAAACCCTCCTGACCCAACTGTGAGACACAAGTGACGTGTGTTTATATATGAATTTACATTAACCCCAGAGATCTGATCATTTATGGGACTTCAGACGATTCAAATGTCATCTAAACACCTCACATTTACCAATTCATCCTAGCAAATCCTAAAGTAATTTATATTATATTATAAAAACAGTGCACCTTTGCCGCCCTGAGCACCGTCAGACCCTCAAACGTCTCGTGGGGCGTGTGTGGAGAGCGGCGCCCCCTGTAGCCGTCTCCGATAGAACCGGCCGTCTGCGGAATCGAACAAAACACACACGTAATGTTCATAATCTGATCATTTAAAATAACACAGTACTTGTATTTTTATATTTTATTAGCCGACTTTTAAACTGCATCTATGCCGATATTGAAAACAGTGGAAACTCTATGAAAACTGCCCATTAACACCTGTCTAAACTAAACAAAAGAAAAGAAAACAAGAGTTAAAATCATTTCAAATAATGTAGATCTTCTATAGATCTGTTTTCGTCCTGTACTTGTACTTACTGATGCCAACTGCAGTATTGTGTCACACTCTTTTTGGGTCATGACTCCATCCAGAACGACTCGGTTTGTTCCATTCATCATCAGATCGTCCATGGTGATGGTCACACCCACCTGGGGAACAGCGCCCCCTACAGACCGTAACAGAGCGAACGAGTGAGGGGAATGAACCAGCGCTGAGAATGTTTAATCGCTCTATTTATATAAATGAATAATGTAGTTTATGTAGTTTGGATTATGTCTTATATTGTGTATTCTGTGTATGAACGTTGACAATGAGCATTTGCTCTGATCCGTGTGCGTCGCATCAGCTGCAAGATTTGTTTTCTAACTATGTCTGACTGTCCCTGTCAAACAAATAAATAAATCACAACAAAATCACAACAACTCTCTCCCTCCTGACCTCTGCAACTTAGACTCTCTCCACTCTTCAAATCCAGACTCAAAACTCACCTGTTCACACTGTCCTCCTCCTCATAACCAATCACACGTCTTTTATCAACCTGATTTTGTCATGTTTTAATGTATTTGTGTGTGTTTTTTGTTTTTTATTATTTATTAACTGTATTATTATTATTATAACAGTAGAGTACAGGCTGTTACCACATCGCAAAAATCAGACATGTAAAACATATCAGCAGAGGCCTTTCATTCTGAAGCATTCTGCATGAATTAGGCGGTTCAGTTTCGTTTGTTTTAATTTATATTTTGCCTCTTGTAAATACAGTAAGTCACAAGTGAAATTGTAAACACAAACTTGCTGTTCATACTGTTTTTTCTTCTTCTTGGAATTCTGTCCTTGTTCAATAGGGTTTGACATCAGAAGGACTTTTACTTCAGCCTAAACCATTTCAGTCATGATCTATGAGGCTCTCGTCTATGTTTTGTTTTGTAGTGCTGTAAAATGACTGAATAAACTACTACTACTACTACTACTACTACTACTACTACTACTACTACTACTACTACTACTACTACTACTACTACTGCTGCTACTACTGCTGCTACTACTACTACTTCTATTACTGTGACTACTACTACTACTACTACTACTACTACTACTACTACTACTACTACTACTACTACTACTGTGACTACTACTACAACTACTACTACTACTACTACTGTGACTAGTACTACTACTACTACTACTGCTACTACTACTACTACTACTACTACTACTACTACTACTACTGTGACTACTACTACTACTACTGTGACTACTACTACAACTACTACTACTACTACTACTACTACTACTTCTATTACTGTGACTACTACTACTACTACTACTGCTGCTGTGACAACTCCTACTACTACAAATTTAATCTAATTTAATGTCCCATCTCTATTTTAAAATGTTATGATGATTATTTATGTTTTGATTTGTTTGTATTTCTCATTATGTAAAGCACTTTGAAATACTTTGTGTACGAATTGTGCAGTACAAATAAACTTGCTCCTACCTCACTGCTACTACTGTGACAACAACTACTACTGATACTAAAAAAGGACCCAAAAAATGATGGACCTGCAGGAGCTGAATCGTCCTGTTTTTCGGCTTCCTGTTTAAACAACATTTTGAGAGACTTTTGATGGAAGGAATATAGAATAACGCAAGTGAAATATATTTTTACCTGCGTAGAATCCACTGTCGTCCACGTTTTCCTGCTGCTCTCCTTTATTCATCCTTTCAGTCATTTCTTCTTTCTCAGCACTGGAATTATTCACAAAAATCACAATAATATCGAGGCTGATGGACATTCTGGTGACTACAGGAGATTTATGTTGTTTTTAGCGCTGAATTTCCACATTATGGCATTAAACTTCTCTGTCTCCATGCAGACGAGTGGGCAAGTCACCGGTTAGATCTGTTTTACGCTCACAGTAAAAACGCAGTACACGAAAGAAGAAAAACATTCGACTCAAAGCAATAACATCTTCAGACAAACAGGTGATCCACTCGAGAAAGTTACACCGTGCACATTTAATACATTTTTGGCAGTGAAAAACCTGCGTGAAGTTGGTCCCATCAAACTCAAACCTACACAAAAAACACACTTTGTCAGTCGTTTGTGCTGCAAAAAGTTTCATTCCAGCTCCTCAAAATGTGAAACAGCTTCAAAACAGGCAGAAAATTATAGAAAACGTTTGTATTTGGTTTGTGCTGTGACAATTTTCATTTGTGTGAGTTTATTTCTAAAATTATTCATTATTATTTCTGCGGTAATTATAGGACGTCATTTCCGCTCAGCTGACGGCGGCGACTTTAGCAAAACTAGTGAAGAGAAATGATCTGAGGCTGTGGAAAAGTTTGTATTATTCTATAAAATATGAATCAAAAGCAAATGACTAAAGACTGAGACAGACTTTTCCACAGCCTCAGATCGTTTATCTTCACTCGTTTTGTGGAGTTTTTCGCCATCAGCTGAGCAGAAATGACGGCCTATAATTACAGCAGAAATAATAATGAATAATTTTAGAAATAAACTCACAGAAATGAAAATTGTCACAGCACAAAACAGCACAAAGGAAATACAAACGTTTTCTACAATTTTCTGCTGTTTTGAGGCTGTTTCACATTCTGAGGTTCTGGACGACGTCATCGGCCAAACATAAAACTGCAAATATCTTAAGAGCCAGAATCGCACAAACGAAACTTTTTGCAGCACAAACGAAGCGCAAACGATTGACTCCATTTTGGGCGTTTTCGAGCATTTTGAAGCTTCCTGTGGGGCCGACCCCAGTTTGACCTGTAAAAGAATCGTTAATTTCTCCAAAACTAAAGAAGCACAAACGAAACTTTTTGCAGCACAAACGAAGTACAAACGATTGACATAGTTTTGGTGCAGGTTTGAGTTTGACGGGGCGACTTCACGGAGGTCAGTGAATAGAGTAAAATTTGCCCAGAGTTTCAGTTTTTCTCAGCCTTTTATACAGATGTGCATAATTTGACTCACTCACCTCCATTTTTCCCTCAGTGATTCAGGAACAACATCTTCAGGAGTCCATAAATCCTGTAAAAAATTTTAAAAAATAGATACGATACAAATAAAAATTAAGTAAAATGAGGTTTAATAAAGTAGTAATAACGTGACATGATACTGACTGGATCTGTAAATGTGAAATCCAGGTTTTCCATTCCAAAATAAAGAAGCTTTTTCTCCTGCAGTGACCGGCGAACGTACCGCTCAATCTCCTGCAAAAAACATACAAAGAGTGAATTTTGTTGATTAATGTTGCATGTTTCTCATAGTTTAAATCAGCAAATGTTTTTTGTGAATTAAACCTGAAAAAAACTACTTAACATTCACTATACTGCATAGATAAACTATAATTATGTCCAGATATTTTCATAAACTGATCAAATCTGGATGGGAATAAATGTGGTGAGAGGGAACAGATAAATTAAGGCTCCAAATTAGCAGTAAAAAAAAAGAAAAAATAGATTGGCAGGTTAAATTTGATGCTTTTACTAGAACAAAGGTTGCATTATTTGGCTTTCGTTTAACCCATTATTAAGTATTTTAGGACCCAATTATTCGGAAATACTGGACTGGGGTTAAAAAGGCCCATATTACACTATTTGCACGACACAGAATGAAGCAGCTGTCAAATAATAATGGACATTTATGAAGAGAAAAATCCGACCCGTGCAGGCTGTGTGCCCGGTGACTCTTTGTCTCCCCCTAGAGTCTCAGAGTAGAGCTGCAGGTTGTCCAGGTTGTCTTTGTCCGTGGGGTAAAACAGGAGCAGAGAGCGAAGCGTCTGCACTGCCCCAGCGACGTCTCCAGCTGCGAAGAAACACAAATAAAAAACGAAAAAGAGGCTGAGAATCAAATGGTTGTAAGTTACTTAAGCAAAATGATCACAGACAAATATTATAAAGTTATTAGCTCCCAATCAGTATAAAATTACTGCTAAAAATCCACTCCGGAGCCAAAAAATGCACAATGAAGAAGAAAAAAAACATGTATAAGTCGCACTTTTTGGGGAAATTTATTTTATAAAATCAGAGACAAAGAACCGACGTTTCATCTTAAGTTATAGTAATACAAACAACCGAATAGAGAAGAATCCGTGTATCACTCGTTCGTTTATTTTTCAATATAGAACCAAAAATAAGAAAAAACTCTTTTCTTTATTTGTCTCTAAAACCAAAATGAAAAAAAAAACGGATAACAATTTGTTTTTTTTTTCATTTTTGATTCATAAATACGATTCATATATTTGGTCTAAAGACTGCCACTGTGAAAAATGTAATATATAAGTCGCACCTGAGTGTAAGTCGCAGGAAACACCCTGAAAAAAAAAAAACATTAAAAAAATACGGTAATATAATTCCTATTTCTGACTAGATTTGCAAAACTGTAGTAACGGCACAAAACCATAAAGGAGCTGAGGATCTACTTGCTAATTGAGATGGTTTGGCAGTGTAAATATGTATCGTAATGACCCTCCATTTTCTTCTGCTTATCCGGGGCCGGGTCACGGGGGAAACAGTCTAAGCAGAGACTCCCAGACTTCCTTCACCCCAGACACTTCCTCAGAGCTCCTCACCCCGTCTCTAAGCGAGCGCCCGGAGGAAACTCATTTCTCCGCTTGTATCTGGATCTCGTCCTTTGGGTCATTCCCCAGAGCTCATGACCACAGGTGAGGGGAGTTTATTTTATTCATAAAGTATAACAAGACATTAACAGCGTCACAACATCAAACATACAAGAAATGAATGAAAAGGAGGAGAAAGAAGAGTCATCTTATGTGATCTTATCTGGTCTGGGGGCCTTCTGTGGTGTTTCTGCTTTACTTAGTTCATCGTTTTCATCTATTTGTGCTGCTCTTTTGACAGTTGTTGTTTCAGGACTAGTACGATTTGGTCTCAGCGTACGGTTCTTGCTCTTGTTTTATTTTGCTGGTTTTACAGCGTGTGATCAAACCTGTGTGTTTATTTTTATTGTATTATTGCTGTTCTTGCTTTGTATTTGTGCAGCGCTTTGGAAACTGTTTGTCTATGAAATGTGCTATAGAAATAAAGTGGATTGGATTAGATAATCTTATCTTATCTGCTCCTTTTCCCTTTTCCAGACAACACGTCAACACCGACAGTCCCTTAAAACCATTTCCGTACCTTTGAACTGTGCGATGTGCTGATGCTCGAGCTGAGTGGGCAGGAAGTCCTCCTGGGCCGAGACTCTTCCAGGGCGAGTGGAGACTTGAGTGACACACGACTGTCGGCACGACAGAAGCGACAGGGAAAGAGCTGAGAAAGGACAAAAATATCACATTAAAACATTAAACAGACTGATCTGCTGCGTGCAATGGTGTGAAGAGGAGGTTTTCCACTTCTATGAGGGATTAACTGTAAACACATAATTATTTACGTCGCCTTTTATGGTTCTGAGAATGTTATATTGGCAGAAAATAATGTTGTCAAATGCGTAATTAGTTTTAGTTTAGTTTTTGATGCTCTGAGCGCCGTCAGCGTTCCACTAATGAAACCACTGCACATCGCATCAGGTTTGTTGTAGTGAAATTTTTTTTTTGCAGCGACTTTAGCAAAACTAGTGAAGAGAAACGATCTGAGGCTGTGGAAAAGTCTTTATCAGTCGTTAGTCATTTGCTTTTGATTCATACTTTATATAATAATACAGACTTTTCCACAGCCTCAGGTCGTTTCTTTTCACTAGTTTTGCTAAAGTCGCCGCTGTCAGCTGAGCGGAAACGACGTCCTATAAGTGCTGGAGAAATAATAATGAATAATTTTAGAAATAAACTCGCACAAATGAAAACTGCACAAAACAGCACAAACCAAATACAAACGTTTTCTATAATTTTCTTCCTGTTTTGAGGCTGTTTCACATTCTGAGGTTCTGGGCGACGTCATCGGCCCAAAATAAAACTGCAAATATCTTAAGAACCAGAATCGCACAAACGAAACTTTTTGCAGCACAAACGATCGACTCCATTTTGGGCGTTTTCGAGCATTTTGAAGCTTCCTGTGGGACCGACCCCAGTTTGACCTGTAAAAGAATCGTTGATTTCTCCAAAACTAAAGCTGCACAAACGAAACTTTTTGCCGCACAAACGACTGACGCAGTTTTTGTTTGGGTTTGCGTGTGATGCGGGCCTCTGTCTCCGTCGTCCTTGCCTGCAGCCTTCTCAAACGCCCCGTGGACGCCCTCCTCTCCTCTGTCCTCGGGCAGCAGCTGTGAGGAGGTGTCACACTGGACCCTGCACTCGTCCGTCTGTCGCAGCGTTTCGTTCACGCACTCTCTCCACTTCTGTGTCGCTCCCGGCCAGTCTGCAGACGCCTCCAGGTGAAGAGCAGAGTCGTACAAAACCTGAGGGACGGAGAGAAAGGTTTCTGCATCATAAATCTGGAGAAAAACACCGGATTAACAAATACGATTATATTTAATAACGTGATTTCACTTAGAGACCCACAAGTTCAGCTAAATAAACGCAAAAATGTAACTTGAAATCACCTAAAATTTTGTGTAACTTTTCTTTCGTCAAACACTTTTCTCCGTAAAAATGTTACTGCTTTGTCTGGGATGTTTCACAGTACGGCATTAAACCTTTCTATCTCCATGGAGACCAAACCAGACCAAGTTCCAGGTCAGATTTGTGGAGAGGCGACACCGCTCACATTCAGAATCCCTGTTTTTCTAGGTGTTTTTGAGCGATAAAACCACCTGTAATTGGATAAATGTGACATAGAGCTGTTTAATGTCGCACTGTGGAACATTCCAGGCAGAGCAGTGATGTATCCATAGAAACAAGAAGGTGATGGGCCCCCCCCTGCCGAAAAGTTACACAGTGCACCTTTAACTATATATACTATATGAACTAAAGGTCCTGGAGGTCTTGAAGTTTAGTCCTGGTTCAGTTCTGGTTGAGTTTTGGCCCAGTTCTGGATCAGACCTCGTAGAGTCCTGGCTGAGTTCTGGTTTAGTCCTTGTTTGGTCCTGGTTCAATCCTGGTTCAGTCCTAGTAGAGTCCTGGCTGAGTTCTGGTTTAGTCCTTGTTCAGTCCTGGTTCAGTCCTGGTTCAGTCCTAGTAGAGTCCTGGCTGAGTTCTGGTTTAGTCCTTGTTTGGTCCTGGTTCAATCCTGGTTCAGTCCTAGTAGAGTCCTGGCTGAGTTCTGGTTTAGTCCTTGTTCAGTCCTTGTTCGGTCCTGGTTCAGTCCTAATACAGTCCTGGTTGAGTTCTAGTTTTATCCTTGTTTGGTCCTGGTAGAGTCCCGGTTGAGTTCTGGTTTAGTTCTTGTTCGCTCCTGGTTCAGTCCTGGTTCAGTCCTGGTAGAGTCCTGGTTGAGTTCTGGTTTAGTCCTTGTTCGGTCCTGGTTCAGTCCTAATAGAGTCCTGGCTGAGCTCTGGTTTAGTCCTTGTTTGGTCCTGGTAGAGTCCTGGCTGAGTTCTGGTTCAGTCCTCGTAGAGTCCTGGTTGAGTTCTAGTTTTATCCTTGTTTGGTCCTGGTAGAGTCCCGGTTGAGTTCTGGTTTAGTTCTGTTTGGTCCTGGTAGAGTCCCGGTTGAGTTCTGGTTTAGTTCTTGTTCGCTCCTGGTTCAGTCCTGGTTCAGTCCTGGTAGAGTCCTGGTAGAGTCCTGGTTGAGTTCTGGTTTAGTCCTTGTTCAGTCCTGGTTCAGTCCTGGTTCAGTTCTGGTTCAGTTCTGGTTGACTTTTAGCCCAGTTCTAGTTCAGTCCTTGTAGAGTCCTGGTTTTGTCAGGGTTGAGTCCTGGTTTAGTCTTTATTTAGTCCTGGTTTAGACATAGATTAGTCCTGGGTAAGTCCTGGTACAGTCTTCATATAGTCCTGGTTCAGTCCTGGTCCAGTCCTGGTTCAGTCCTGGTTCAGTCCTGGTTCAGTCCTGGTTCAGTCCTGGTTCAGTCCTGGTAGAGTCCTGGTTCAGTCCTGGTTCAGTCCTGGTAGAGTCCTGGTAGAGTCCTGGTTGAGTTCTGGTTTAGTCCTTGTTCAGTCCTGGTTCAGTCCTGGTTCAGTTCTGGTTCAGTTCTGGTTGACTTTTAGCCCAGTTCTAGTTCAGTCCTTGTAGAGTCCTGGTTTTGTCAGGGTTGAGTCCTGGTTTAGTCTTTATTTAGTCCTGGTTTAGACATAGATTAGTCCTGGGTAAGTCCTGGTACAGTCTTCATATAGTCCTGGTTCAGTCCTGGTCCAGTCCTGGTTCAGTCCTGGTTCAGTCCTGGTTCAGTCCTGGTCCAGTCCTGGTTGAGTTCTGTTGAGTTTTATTATAGTTTTGGTTCAGTCCTGGTCCAGACCTGGTTGAGTTCTCCTTTAGACCTGGTTAAACACTTTCATGTCATGTCTGAGGCACTTTCACTCGGCTGATCTACGACCTCCTGAGCAGAATTAAAGCTCAGTTTGGAACTTTTCTTACCCAGTGTCTCTCGCTGTCGGCCTCTCGGTCGTGAAAAGCGTCTTGAGTCACTCCCTCCATCCTCCGGTACTTTTCTATGTTGTTCCTCATCTCCAGGTGACTGGGATTAGCCACGAAGTAGGTGTGAGCTGCTGACGCCGCCTTCTGCAGCTTTTCCAGCTGAGGTAAGACAAAGTTTTATGAGCTCCGCCCACAACGCAGACACAAGGCAACGTGGAGACGGGGAATATGTTTCATCTGGTCAACGTTTAACCCATTACAGTCGACATACAATATATTCAGTCTGATGTCCGTAAAATAAAGCACATTCAGCCTGTAGAAAAATCAGATCAAACACTATAAGTCACTGTCTTGATGTGGGCAGAAGCTGAAGCTGATTGTGCCGACGCTCATCTCCAACTAAATTAATACAACATTTTACTACATCATAATAAAACTAAAATCAACAGTTATTCTAATTATAACAAAATTTGTGTTACTATCATTACACTGCAAAAAAGGCCTATCAAAAAATAAGAAAAAATCACCAATTTTGAGGTAAAAATGCCCTATTTTAAGTGAAATTTTCTGCCAGTGCAGTAGGAAATTTTCACTTATCAAGTTTTCTTAAAACAAGACAAAATATGAATCTTGTTCTAAGCAGAAAACACTAGTTTCAAGTATTTATGTCAAGATTTTTCACCTTATTGGTTTGAGAAGGAAGTTAAAGAGGCTTAACCTGGACTGAGTTAATATAAAAAGTGCTTAGAATAAGTTGTAATATTGAGATAAGATAAATCAGGATGAAATAACTTGAAACAAGTAAAGAAAACTCATCTTATTAAGTAAAAAAATCTTAAAATTGATCTTTTAAGATGAATCTGCTTAATTCAAGTCAGTTTAACTATGCTAGAAAATCCTTGTTTTCTTTCAGATATTTTTCCATTATTATTGTCTTAAAAGTTATTTTAAACTGGAAAAGAGAAGCTGCTTGTTTTATCTCATTGCAGCGACTGTTCCATAATTTAACTCCTTCACTTGATAAACCGTTTTCCCCCAGAGTCGTTCATAAATGTGGCCTGTTGAACACACACGTCCCTTCGATTAGATTTATTTTGTCGCCTGCAAAGAACGAGGAGTTTCATCACGTTTGACTTTGTACATGAACTTAGCCGTGCACAAGTCGGAAAAAAAATCACAGAACTTTAGCACATTCGACTGGATGAACAGTGAGTTACTGCAGCAGGTGAATCATAAGGTGCAGGTCGATCAGTCGAATGTCTTTATTTGCAATAGAAGGACTGGATTAGCTCTAGTTTTACATGTGTTTCCCCAGATTTCAAGGCCATATGTTAGGCAAGGTGTGATGAGAGAACAATACACCGGTAGTAGATGCAATGCATATTTGTTCAGAGTACACTGTAATCTATATAAAATTTCACTTTCTTCTGTACATGTTGTATATGAGATGAGATTTTCATGTAAATTTGCAATCTATAAACACTCCAATAAATGTGATGCAATTTACCCTTTCTATTTTATGTTCATTCATTTTAATTTTGATATCATTCTCAAGATTATTGTTAAGGAGATATGAAAAATTACAATATTGAGCATATCATTGAGTATATCATTTGAGAAACCATCCAAAGCCCCAAAAAATGTATTTAAACAGGAAAAGAAACACGTGATTAAAGTGACATTCGTGCATTTTGTGTTGTCTATTTTTAAAGTAGTTTTACATTCGAGAGATTCTGGAAACTATAGGTGGGAAATATATCGGAAAATTGATGATATGGGCCTTTTTTTCCTTTTAGATATGCAAATTTAGAATATTAAGTATAAGGTTTATAATGAAAAACATTCAGTCAAAGGAAAAAAACGTCATAACTTCACATATCACCCAATGTGAAATTAAACCTACACCTTTACAGTCGTGTTTTTATTGCATCCTTCATCTGGAAAACTCTATATACGATGAGATATTCACGTTTATCTTGCACCAGCGTGTTATTTCTCATTAATAGACGGCGCCTTACTTTGTAGTATGTAACCTGGAGAAAGTTGTAGGGGTTTCTGGAGCCAAACTCGTATTCGATGTCGGTGGAGACGGGGAGCAGGGCCGCGGGAGACACCGACTTTCCCAAACAGAACCTCAGACATTCGGCTTTCTGCTGCACCCAGTCCAGAGCCCACAGGTCCCACCAGTTTCCCTTTTCACTGTCTGTCAAAACAACAAAGAGTCTTTCAATTCATTCATTATTATTGCATCCCTGTAATAGTAAAGTTGCTTGTTTTGATTACGTAAAAAAGCATAACCACATTTATTTCCAATTGCAAACCAAAAGTCTTGGAAAAAGGTAATTTATAGGTCAAAAACTTATGCACAAAAGTATTACTATAAGAATAACTGTATAGGCCTGTGCCGTCTTGTGTCTTGTGTCTTGTGTCTTGTGTCTTGTGTTTTGTGTTGTCCGTCATTAATAAGGTGACCAGAATTTCAAAATAAAAAACTTGAACACTCGGTTTGGTGTGTTTAGTAATAGTAAAATTGTGAAACAAGTACGTAAGGAAATTGTTATGCACTTGGTGAGTCAGTGTAGTCACATTTTCTTTGTGTTTTGGTTATTTTCAAGCAGCTTTTCTGTATTTTACAGAAACAAATGACAATTTATGCCTCTTTTTACTGTTGGCAGGGATAAGATTGGTCCAAAATAGGGACACGTGGGACAAATCCCTGGTTTAGATTAGTTGGTAATAGTTGGTAATAAAACTGGTTGGTAATAGTTGGTAATAAAACTGTTAAACAAAAGCATAATTAAGGGAAATTTTTATGCATTAGGTACAAATGTGAGTCAGTATAGTCACATTTTATTTCTGTTTTGGTCATTTTTAAACAGATTTTTTGTATTTTACCTAAACAAATGCCAATTAAAGTGTCTCTTTACTGTTGGCAGGTATAAGATTGGTCAAAAATAGGAACATTTCTTGTGTAAAACTGGGACAAATCACTGGTTTTGTATAAATCTGCTGGGACAGAGGACACAGGGCTCCAAACTGGGACTGTCCCGGGTAAATAGGGACGTGTGGTCTCCCTAATCACTGATATTCTGCAGATGTTTAGCTCATGGCTCAGAATTACATCTTATATTACATCTATGTTATATTACATGAGTTATTATGACTTACCCAGTTTGTGGAGTGCGTTTGTTCCTGCAGTTGCACACTCGTCATGACACTGTCTGCGAAGTTTAAATAGTGTATCTTTGGTTAAGAGGGACTTCTCCAGGAGCTCTGCAGCTTTCACCCACTCCCCTCCAAAATACGCACGTACTCCGCCGTAGTAAAGAAAATCGTACGGCTGCAATTGCAAACCTAAACTACCGGAGCTGCCACTGCCTGCGTGGATCTCTGGAACATCCAGTAATGCAAAAATAAGGATCTGAAGCGCCACGTATACAGGCAGATGAGGAGACGGGAGCGCCATGGTCCTGTGCACAAGAGCTCAGGGAGAAGAGGAAGGAGGGACTCTGGAAACTTGGCACATTTGGTCCACAAGTATCCTCCCACTTTGTGCAAGATTGACTGAAGGAAGAAATAAGAAGCCGATTGCGCCTAACTAATCAGATTCACAATAAAAAATTACAATTATTATTAGTATTTATTTTATTTATTTATTTATTTTTAGATTTTTTAACCTTTCCTAAATATTACTTTGTTTTTTTTCTCCTGCTCAAAGATGGAAATGTTTTTTTAAAGGACATGCAGTGTTCGTGTGTGGCCGGGTGGGGGCGCTGGTGGATGTTTTGGCTGGAATTACCGTAAATCTGAATATAGAAGGCGCTTGAAACTGTAAAGCTGTAATATTTGGTTCAGTTCAAATAGTAAAACACAGTTTAACATGTCTGTCTGTGTTATATGTGTTCAGCTGCTTCTGTAGGAGTTTTACTGGAGCTCTAGAGTTTAAATAGGGAGACCAGAAAACTTCTAAACTGGGACACACCTGGGTTGAGATGTTTGGTATAAATAAAATTGAAGAGCAAGTAAGGTGCATTTGAGGGGCTTCTGTCGCTGCTGTATACGGTATATAGTTGCTGCATTATTTATTTATTTATTTATTTATTTATTTATTTATTTATTTATTTATTTATTTATTTATTTATTATCTTTCGCAAACACAGATTTCTGTATTTTGGCAAAACAAATGGCAAGTTATGCTCCTCTTTACTATTAGCAGGGATCAGAGTAGTTAAAAATTGTGAGTCCTGTTTTAGTCCTGGTTTAGACCTGATATAGTCCTGTTTAATCATAGTTTAGTCCTGGTTTAGACCTGATGTAGTCCAGGTTTAGTCTTAGTTTTGTCCTGGTTTAGAGTTGATGTAGTCCTGGTTTAAACTTGGTTTAGTCTTGGTTTAGTCTTAGTTTAGGCCTGGTTTAGACCTGGTTTAGATCAAATTGGTCAAAAATAAGGACACCTGGGACATTTCTTGTATAAAACTGGGACAAATCAGTGGTTTTGTATAAATCTGCTGGTACAGGGGACACAGGGCTCAAACCTGGGACTGTCCCGGGTAAATAGGGGGGTGTGGTCACCCTAAAGTCTAAAGCAGTCTTATATTTTTGCTTGCACACTGGTGTAGTTTTATTTTCGCTTGTACGCTTGTGTAGTTTTATTTTCTCTTGCACACTGGTGTAGATATTTTCTATTGTACACTGGTGTAGTTTATCAGATTCATATTTTCTTGCACACTGGTGTGGTTTATCAGATTTTTATTTTCTCATGCACACTGGTGTGGTTTATCAGATTTTTATTTTCTCATGCACACTGGTGTAGATATTTTCTCCTGCACACTGGTGTAGTTTATCAGATTTATATTTTCTCCTGCTACTGGTATAATTATATTTTCTTGTGCACCCTGGTGTAGTTTTATTTTTTCTTGCACACTGGTATAATTATATTTTTTCTTGCACACGTATATATTTCTCCTGCCCCTTGGTGTAGTTCCAGGGCGCGGGCGGCAGGCGGCGCTGGCTCCGTGCGCTCCGGCCTTCCTCCTTCGGCGCATTCAGCATCTCATGGTTCATTCAGCCGGACACAGACCTGCAGAAAGAGCCGTGCAGTAAAAGGCTGGGGCACAAACTCAGCTCAACACCCGAACCAGTGTAAGGCGGATCATACGGACTGGCCATGGCGGACGTTGGCGAGGTCTTGATGTCGGTTTTGTCCACAATTCGCGTCCCGAAGACCGGAGACCGAGTCCACAAAGACGAATGCGCCTTGTCATTTGCCTCACCGGTGAGACATCCTCCTCCGTAAATGTACACAACAGCAGTGTCAGCGCCTCCCTGTCCGAGTGTTCGTGATCATTTCAGGATAAACTTATAAAATACCAGGCCTTTATGGACATTTAAGCACTATTCTGGTTCAGTATGTCTGCAGCATGACTAGCATGCTAGCGTTATGCTAAGCTAATAGTTTTGGAGTGTAATGTAGCAGCTAGCAGCATTAGCTTTAAAGGCTGTTCTGTCAAAGATCTAAACCAGGCCTAAACCAGGCCTAAATTAAGACTAAACCAGGATTAAACTAAGACTAAACCAGCACTACAACAACTCTAATCTAGGACTAAACTAAAACTAAACCAGGACTACCTCAGGTCTAAACCATGACAAACTAAAACTAAACCAGGACTACATCAGCTCTAAACAAGGACTACATCAAATCTAAACCAGGACTAAATTAAGATTAAACCAGGACTAAGCGAAGATTAAACCAGGACTAAAAAAAACTAAACCAGGACTACATCAGGTCTAAACCAGGACTGTCACAGTTTTTGACTAATCTGAGTCCTGCCAACAGTAAAGAGGATAATAAATTGTCATTTGTTTTGCCAAAATACACAAATCTGTGTTTGCGAATGACCATGAAGCAAAAAAATGCAGCGTCAGAAGCCCCTCAGAGAATCCACAATCTTACTCGCGCTTCTCTTAGACTTAGACAAACATTATTGATCCACAAAGGAAATTATTTGGACACTGACGCTCACACATCACAATATAATATAATAACAAAGAGTAAAAAATATAAATGGTAATAACCCATTATAAATAAGTAGCAAAAAAAAAATAGCAAGAGACACCTGTCAAATAAGGAATAATTATATAAATGTTGGGGTTGATATTTGTGCAGCCTTTTTGTTAATAAATGCTACTTTAAAGTGATTTCCCATGACAGTGGTGTTCAACAATGACTGTGCAAATAACCTACTCTGTTATCTGTCTGTTTCAGGAAAGTGAAGGGGGCTTGTTTGTGTGCATGAACACCTTTTTGGGCTTTGGCAGTCAGTATGTGGACAGACATTACGCACGGACCGGACAGAGAGCCTATCTGCACATCACCAGGACTCGCAAGCCCAAGGTTCACGTCGCGTGTTGTTACTATCAAAGTGTAAATATGGACAGCAAATGACAAACTGTACGTGTGTATTTCAGACCGAAGATGACAGTAACTCTGCCGCTGGACACCCACCAAAGAAAAAGCCCACCAGACTAGCCATCGGTAAAGTACTTTAATCATTGCCAGATATAGCAGCCAGACCCTATTACAGAGTTTTCCATTAATAGAGACGACTATGTTGGGCCTCTAAAGCCTAAAATTCTCTCCATGCTCTAAAAACAACCTCAACTATGTTATATTAGCATCACAAAATCACTTTTTTTTAATTTGTATTATCATAAAAAAGTAAAAGAAACTATAATAGTCTTTTAGCAGTCCCTAGTTACCAGTAAAAACAATAAGCATAATTTTTGCTCTGCATATTTTATTGGGATTAAATTATTAAAATGAAAATGATTTATGCCTCAGTTGCCTCTGCAGAATCTACGCAAAAACAGCAGCATTAGCTTTAAAGGCCGTTCTGTCAAAGATCTAAACCAGGCCTAAACCAGTACTAAACTAAGACTAAATCAGGACTACAACAGGTCTAAACCAGGACTAAATTAAGACTAAACCAGGTCTAAATTAAGACTAAACCAGGACTAAACTAAGACAAAATCAGGACTACAACAACTCTAAATCAGGACTAAATTAAGACTAAACCAGGACTAAATTAAGACTAAACCAGGACTAAACTAAGACTAAACCAGGACTACAACAACTCTAAACCAGGACTAAACTAAGACTAAACCAGGACTAAACTAAGACTAAACCAGGACTACATCAGGTCTAAATCAGGACTACATCAGGTCTAAACCAGGACTACATCAGGTCTAAACCAGGACTACATCAGGTCTAAATCAGGACTACATCAGGTCTAAACCAGGACTACATCAGGTCTAAACCAGGACTACATCAGGTCTAAACCAGGACTACATCAGGTCTAAATCAGGACTACACCAGGTCTAAAGAGGACACATTTTATTGGGATTAAGTTATTCAAATGAAAATGATTTATGCCTCTGTTGTCTCTGCAGAATCTGCGTAAAACACTGTTGTATTTACTATTTTCTGTCATAAAAGTCCTACCAGAGAAATGTTCTAACGCTTTGGGTAGAGCTGCGTCAGAGCTACCCATAATTACCGTTTTTGTAATTTTGTGATTTCTATATTGGTCCGGAACAATAAAATAAAATAAAATAGCCGTTTCCTTCTTTTCCAGGGATTGAAGGGGGATTTGATGTTGACCAAGACCAATACGAGGAGGATATAAAAGTGGTAATTTTACCCGACCGGCAAGAAGTAACATCTGACGACCTCACGACTATGCCGGAGGTCGTGAAAGAACGAGTGAGTCTTTTAAAACCGCCTTTTTCTCACACTTTATTATTGACGCCACGTGAATTTTAAGATAATTACCCACATAACATTTATATTTTTATTTAGAAATCAAAGCATTTTGGGTGTACTGGTTATCCATTTATCTACCAATGTGTGTTTACGATCAAAACTGATCATATTATGTTTTTGCAGTTATTATAAATGATTTTAAACTTATTATATAAAAATCTTTTCCTTCAGGATCAATAAAAATATCTGTCTGTTTATCTAATGTGCAATGACATTACAACATTTTATAAAGTGGTCAATTCAGCGGTTTAAAAACAGTAAAAACAGAACCTGCTTTCTTAAGTGGTAACAACACAACGGTACATATAATCCCATTGGTTTGTGTGTTATTTTGTCCTTCCAGGTCTCCCGGTCGATGGCGGGGATCATGGCGGCCGACTCGGTGTCTCACGCGTTACAAGTGCAGCAGTGGGACGGAGAAGTGAGGCAGGAGTCGAAACACGCGGCCGACCTCAAACAACTGGACAACGGAGTCAAGATCCCCCCCAGGTTCAGTAAAACAACAGCGTTTTCTACATATTAACACTGAACAAAAATATAAATGCAGCACTTTTGTTTTTGCTCCCATTTTTCAAAGATCTAAAACTTTTTCTACAGACACAAAAGGCCATTTCCCACCAATACTGTTCACAAATCTGTCTAAATCTGTGTTCGTGCATTTCTCCTTTGTCCAGATAATCCATCCCACGTCACAGGTTTGGCACATCAAGATGCTGATTAGAGCAGGATTAGTGCACGGATGGCCACAGTAAAAGAAGTCAAGTCTAGTCAAATTGTAGACAAATTTAAATATCTCGGTGTGACTTTGGACTCAACTTTGTCTTTTAAAAAACATATTAAAAACTTTGTAAAATTGTAAATTAGATCATTATTGCCAGAAAATGCTGCTAAAATGTTTCTGCACAATATGATTTTTTCACATCTTGAATATTTCATTACAAATTGGTCAATGACAAATCAGGCTGCCTTAAAACCAATTGAATCGTTAAAGATGTCTGATAAAAAACCTTATTCATATCACTATTGCCGGTATAACTATTTAAGTTTTGACAATTTAAAAAAATTCAAATTAGCTTGTTCAGTTTATAAAAGTCTACATGGTCTTTCTCCGCCACCTCTGAATGAGTTCATTAAATTCAGATCTGGGACAAGTGACAGAGTGACCAGCGCCTGTACTCGAGGCGACTGTGCAGTTCCTCTGAGACGCACAGATTTCAGTCAACAAGTGCTGCCAGTCAAAGGCACAGAGATATGGAACAATAAACTCATTTAAGACAAACCTGAAACGTTGGCTCAAGAGTAACAGGTCTGTGATCATCGTCTCTGAAGTGTTATTTAAGTCTAATGTTGTCCTCTATATTGAATGTGTGCACTTTTTTGTCCTGATCTGCCAGGGACTACAGATGGAAAGTAGCCAATGGGCTAATTCTGGCATATTTACATTGTATGTTCATCAGTATGCACTGTCCCTTTTAAATTGAAAAAAAAGGACACTCTGAAATGTGCAGTTTAATCACACAGCACAAAGCCACAGATGTCGCAGGTTTTGAAGGAGCTGCAGTTTGCGCTGACTGCAGGAATGTCCACCAGGGCTGTTCCCTACGCTGGATCGGTGTCGACGACAGTGTGTTCCAGTTCCTGCCAATATCCAGGAACTTCACACAGCCAAGAGGAGTGGACCAACATTCCACAGGCCACATCAACAACCTGATAAACTCCATGTGACGGAGAGCTGCTGCACTGCGTGAGGAAAATGGGGGTCACACCAGATACTGACTGGATTTCTGACCCTCCTCAGTAAAGCAAAACTGCACATTTCAGAGTTTCCTTTTACTCTGGCCAGTCTAAGGCACATCTGTGCACTAATCCTGCTCTAATCAGCATCTGGATATCACTCACTCACTCAATCAATCAATCAAACAATCAAACTTTATTTCTATAGCACCTTCCAACAGCCAAAGCCGACCAAAGTGCTGTACAACAATAAAACAAGATAAAAAACAATAAACATTACACCAATTAAAATAAAGAGAGCGTCACAGGGCCACTAAGTGTTAAAAGCCATTTTAAATAAGTAGGTTTTAAGTTTGGCTTTGAACAAAGGCAGGTCAGTGATGGAACGTAACTCGATGGGCAAAGAGTTCCAGGGTTTTGGAGCGGCCACTGCAAAAGAACGATCCCCCCACTGTTTGCCCCGTGACCGGGGGACCTCCAGCAGATGTGACCCAGCAGATCGTAGAGCTCTGCTGGGCTGGTGAGGGGTCAAAATCTCACACAAGTAGGAAGGTGCAAGACCATTGGCTCCATTAAAAACAAACATCAACATTTTAAAATGGATTCTGAACTGGACAGGAGCCAGTGCGAGGAGGACAGGACAGGATGTGCCAAACCTGTGAGGTGGGATGGATTATCTGGACAAAGGAGAAATGTTCACTAACACAGATTTAGACAGATTTGTGAACAGGATTGGAGGGAAATGGCCTTTTGTGTCTGTAGAAAAAGTTTTAGATCTTTGAGTCCAGCTCACGAAAAATGGGAGCAAAAACAAAAGTGTTGCGTTTATATTTTTGTTCAGTATAGTAGTATTCCACAGCAAAAGCTCGACTTAAGCCCTATTTGCACAGGATAAGTACAACCTGAGGACATCTGGTAATTTGCAAATTCCCGCCCCACCTCTGTGTTACTCGCAGCCAGGGCTCTACGCTAACTTTTTTTTTCAGGAGCACATGTGCCCCTAAGTTAAAAATTTTAGGAGCACAGAAAAAAAAATGGGGGCACAAGTAGGTTTTCATTTCGAAAGATTATTACAGTGCAGAACTTGCGCACACCAACTTATTTGAATGAATTTAATACAAAAAACAAAAGAATTATGACTGTACTTTTCCTGCATGATCGCAGTGTTTTTATAAATATATCTTCATTTTATCTGATTAATATTTAGATTTAAAATAAGCCAAACAGACTGTACTGCACTGAAACACTCTGTGGCCCTTTTTGGACCCTCACCCACAGTTTAAGAACCTCTTCTTTAAGAGAACTTCCATTGGCACTTTACACAAAACTGCTTCAAAGTGAAAAACATAGGTAAGATTTTTAAACCTGTATTTTCAAATTCCTAGGTGAAGTTACATTCTCTTGCTGGTTTTACAGTGGTTTTTAGCCTCTGCACATTTACCAAACCAAACGCACATTGTGACAGAGTTATTTGGCATTTTCTTAGGCAAACTTCAGCCCACATGTGTGCTGTGGGTCTGCTCTGTGCGGACACTGACAGAAAATTAGTATTGGCGTATTTGACGTGAGGTGGAAGGATAGGTAGGGATACCTGCCCTGTGACGCACGTTGGTACACAAGGGTGGTCACGCACACCGGTACAAGTTTATTGCAGCGGCCGTAATGAAATATGATTACACTCAGTATTCAGACCTTGAGTCCGTGATAAGACCGAGTCCAAATGCGCTCGAGTCCGAGACAAGACCAAGACAAAGCTCTCGCTTTAGCGGAGAAGGAAGTCCAGCGGCGTGGCGGTGTTTACTGAGTGGTGGGATAGGTGTGGGTCCTGCTGCAGGGCGCTCCTCATTGAATCTGGGCGTGGGTGTGTTTTGAAGCGGAGTTTGTTCGTATGAGTGATATCGGCGCACACGTGGAGCCCGTACGCTGGGGTCAGCGCTCGCGCTGGCAAGCGTCTTGGCGCTTTAAAGCGATCCAGGCTTGGGCACGATTCTAAAGTCCTAGTGTGAGTGCGCCCCTAATGTTTGACACATTTAGAATGTTTAACTCGTCACGTTGCGTCTGTGCGCAGCTCTCCTTATTGTGGCTGCAGAAGCACTCGCACTGGTGCGACTGTTTTATTTTCCGCGTTCGCACGACAAAATATTTACTCGCAAATGCGAGTGAAATGGGCGCACTGTAGAGCCCTGCTCGCAGCGCATTCGCACGGGATAAACGAAGTCCGTAAATTACTCTATTTTACTGAAATTACGACCGGATATGTCGTAACATCACATCCGTTTCTATCTCTTTTGCGCTGCTAAGTAAGTAAATTACTGAAGTAGGCAAAAATAATCATAATAAATGTTCCTTACGGCTGCTACACATGTCATCCAGGTCAACATCCTGTGAGAATCGTCCCTCCTCTTGGATCTCCTGCCCTTTTTGTGGATCGGTTTCCATGTAGAGGCCGTGAGGCTGTGTTATAATTTGCCCCTAAAAAGCTCAAAACTGCTCATCAAAATTTCTACAGCAGCCTCCATTACTCAAGAAGGAAAGAGATAGAAAATGTGCGCAATATATAGAGAAAAGGCCGCGGAAATACAAGGAATAGACAGAAAAGACGTAATTACAGCAACAAACACTGAGCGGCAGATTCGCACGGGACGAGTTTTATCACCGGACGTCTGTGTTTGGTGAAATATCGTAGGGAATTTGCGGCGGAATTTTTACTTTACAAATTACAGACGTGAGACATTCGCACGGGATTAAGATCTCAGACGTCCTCCGCGATTATTACAAATCACCAAAGGTCCACAGGTAAAACTGATCCCGTGCGAATAGGGCTACAGATTTAGATTTTATTTGCACATATGGTCAAAACACTTTTATGGTACAAACATGACACTTTGCCACATGATTAACACCCCCAGGACTAATATTTCTGGATATGGAACCCAGAATCCTAATCGGAAAGGTTTTATTGCCATATGAGTGAACAGGGTCACAACATTAGGAATTTCCTGCGGTATCTGGAGCGAAACGTAGACAAACACTAAGCATGCAATAAATAAAATAGAATAAAATGAAGTCGAAAACAATACAAGTCTAATTTAACAACGAGACTGGCATAAAAAATACTGCATAATCCCTTTCTTATATATGTCTAATTTACTTTGTTTTATCAATTTTGTAATGTTTAACAACTATTTTTTCTGAACTCAAAAGCGTTAAGGAGGTCACATGACTGTTTTCCTCAAGAATAAAACATTTCAAATGAGTAGAAACAAAAAAAAAAGCAGTGCAGGAGAGAATGAGAAGACCATAATAATGAAGAGTTTATATTTAATTTGAATCTTTATTATTTGAAACTGACTTTTGATTTGTGCGGGTTTGCGTTATCCTGCAAATTCAGTTCATCTCTTTTTATCTAAGCTCACAAAATGCGTGCAATTCTTCCACGCGCTGATGTCATGAAGTGTTTTTATATTCTTATTACCTTCAGTAGTGTTGTACCGACACTAAAATGTTCACTCTATTCATCTCCAGTCCAATCCAACTTTATTTGTATGGCACATTTTACCAACACAAAGTCTCCAAAGTGCTGCACAGAGTCTGCACAAAATAAATTAACACATTATTTAATATAAAGCATAAAATAAATAAAAAGCCAATAAAAAACTTTAAAAATACTAAATTGGCAATAGAAAAGTAGCAAATAAAATCAATAAAAGACAAAAAATCGATTTATTTAACTCTATTTCAATACATAGGAATTGGCCCAGGCCTGATATTACAATGACAATGTAAAGTACATGTTTGTAATATAATCTAATGTTATTTTGAACTTAAAATAATAATACTTTTACTGACTATTATTATCTTGTCTTATACTAGTTCTGATATAGACTGACTATTCTAAGGCGAGGCGGGTTTATTTGTATAGCACAAGTCGTACGCAAAGTAATTCAAAGTGCTTTACGGAATAAGAAATACAGTAAAATCACAACGCAAACAAATCAAAACACACATAATCATCGTAAAATTAAAAAGAGTGAGAGACATTAAACGAGCGAGAAGCTAAACAGAACCGTTTTGAGTCAAAGTGTTCAGAAAGACTTTTCCGGGTTTTAGCTGCATGAATCTGAAACTCAGACTCTTCTCAAACAGCCACACCCTTAGAAGAGCTCCAGTTGTGTTCTGTTTTTTTACAGAATTGATAGTTGATACGTTTTTGTCGTCTCTAAATGGCCGTGGTCTTCATTTTTCATTACCCTGAAACTCAATGATGACACTTCTAAGCCGCGCTTGAATGACTAATACTCCTTTACTTCGTCTCCATTGCAGCGGCTGGCGGTGTGAGGTGTGTGATCTCCAGGAAAACATTTGGATGAACCTCACGGACGGGAAAGTGCTTTGCGGGCGCAGGTATTTCGACGGCTCAGGAGGGAATAACCACGCCCTGCTCCACTTTAAAGAGACCGGATACCCGCTGGCCGTCAAACTGGGCACGATCACGCCCGACGGGGCAGGTACGGGGCTACGCAGGGCTGTACGAACTCACACACGTCACATGAACAAAAGGGGAATTTACTAGGAGAAAACCGGGAGTAAACGGGACTAAACTAGGGACGTGTAGCGGCAAAAACGCTATTCGAAAATTGATGACCACTATTCAAAAATTATTCGAAAACTGACTTCCCTCCTCCGTCCGCACGCACACACGACGACAGATCGGGTGAAACAGGTATTTAAGCACAAAAACCCGGGAGCAGTGATCGAAACTGACCTGATAGAGCATCAAGATATTTCTGTCCAAACCTGAATTAAAAATCACACTATTTTCATAGACTTACTAATGACACACGTAGGATATTGATTGTGTGGATTGATTCTGTGTACTGGACACAGAAACGCAAAATACAAACTTGGAATTTAGCGAAAATAATGATATAAATGTATTACTCACTTGTGTAAAGTAGTGAATTTAGAGTGCAGCATCTCGTAAGTAATGACCTCCAGCCCGCAAAACGCGCTATTAATGCATTTTGCGGTGTTGAAAGTAAAAAGGCGAAAGTAAATCCCCCGTGTGTCTGTTTACATACGCAAACCGCACGGACCGAAGTGAAGCTGCAGATTTGTAACACTGACTCTACTTCCTGTGGACTTTACCGCCAGTGTTTTCTGCTTTAAAAATCCTGTATCTGAAGTATTGCACCACATTTCACAAATAATAATTACACAGTTTTCACTTGTGTCTAAACTGGAAGTGCAGAGCTCTGACATTTTGAACACATCTCAGAGAGAGTGGTTTTACTGTAGACAGGAAACAGCTGACACGCTCATGTGCCTGAGTCTGACCCAAACCCAAATCCACTTTATTTCTATAGCACATTTTACAAACAGAGCAGTTTCCAAAGTGCTGCACAGAGATAAAACATAAAGAAATGCTCAAATTTGGTCATACCAGCCCTAACACAGTAAAACCAGTCAAATCAAATTAAAGCAACACTAAGTAGAATTAAAATAAATAAAATAAAATAGATAAGAGACACAGAGGAGCACAGAGACTCACGCGGTGTTAAAAGCCAGAGAGTAAAAGTGGGTTTTAAGACGAGACTTAAAACACTCGACTGTGGGGCTGTTCGGACGTGACGGGGCAGAGCGTTCCACTGTTTAGGGTCGGCTACAGAGAAAACCCGATCCCCCCAGTTTTAAGTCTCGACTTTGGCCCCACGAGCTGGAGCTGGAGCCCTCGGACCTCAGCTGGCGCGTGGGGGTGTAAATTAGGATGAGGTCTGAGATGTACTGTGGGGCCAGTCCCAAACCCAAGCCCGAATATAAGTTCTATATACTTGTCTGAACCCGTCTGGTTTCGACGGGTCCAGTCAGACTTTGGTCGGGTTTCCACGCTCTAGTCCACATGTTCAGGCTGGAGACGCGTCTGTTGACAGTCCGGCTGCAGAGACACTCGCTCCGATGGCACCGACGTCGCAGGCAAACTCAAGTCCGCGCTCGCTAACTTTACCAGCCGGGGTATTTCTGTTGGTTTGTTTTTCATCACGTCTCGGGGTCAGTGTGGAGCGGGGGGCATATATATCCTGGCATTACTGAGTCAGTTCAGTTTGGCACGTTCCTCTTCGTTATAATCCTCGCCAAGTAGGACCGAGAGTCCCTTAAGCGAGATACGGCTAAAACTGCAAATTACTATTCGAAATTACTAATCGATATTCGAGCGTATAACGACTGTTCGACTATTCGAAAATCATGTCTCATCCCTGCACTAAACCGAGAACAGGAGCAAAGACCACATCAGGACCAAACTAGGACCACACTAGAGCTAAACCAGGACTAAACCCGTATCAAACCAGACCCAAACCCTCGTGACGACAGCCAGACTAAAGCCTTGTTATTTTAAGCACTAGATGGAAACAAATGACTCCATATGAACTTGTCATTTACTGTTATGTTTAGACGTCTATTCATACGATGAGGACGACATGGTTTTGGATTCGAAGTTGGCAGAGCACCTTTCTCATTTTGGCATCGACATGATGACCATGGAAAAGGTACGTTGACTTTTCATTTGTTCAAGAACTAGTCACTGTAATTGGTAAATATATTAAAACGCATATTACTTTGTGTAACATTTCAGCCGATTGATGGAAAAAAAAAACAAAACATTTATTACATTATCTTGAAAAGCATGTGTCTTTAAATTATTAATATTGCGCTTTGTGTTGCATTTTTGTATGAAAAGAGCTCTATAAATAAAGTTTGATTGATTGAATATGGCCTGGTCATAGGGATGCAACGATACAGTTTTTCCACGATTCGTTCTTGATACACGGGTCACGATATCGATTCGATTTTGATACGTTTTAAGACATGAACAATATACAATATAATAACAATATGATATTAAAGAAACATTACCTCCATTACAGCAGAACTCCTGCACAGTTACAGTTCATATGTGAAGTGTTTTAGTTCATTTGGTTCGAATATTCACAGCTCAGAGTTTTAATCCAGTGAAAATAAGCACAGAGCTTTCTCAGGCTATTTTATAATTTATAATATAGCCAGTCTACTCTTAATATAGAGTGTCGGGGAGTTACCGTATTTTTTGGACTCTGTTTTTTCAGCGTTTGGGTGGTTCCTGTGACTTATCCTCTTATATATTACATTTTTCACACTGACATCCTATATATGAATCAAAAAAATAAAAAACAAAACGTTATACGGTGTTCATTTTGGTTTTAGAGACAAATAATAAAGAAAACAGTTAATTTTTTTTTTTTTTGTTTTCTTATTTTTGGTTCTATATTGAAAAACGAATGATACATGGATTCTTCTCTATTGGGTTGTTTTTATTACTATAACTTCTATAACTTCGCCTTTCAAGATGAAATGTGTGTTCTTGATTTTATAAAATAAATTTCCCCCCAAAAGTGCGACTTCTATATGTTTTTTCTTTTTCACTATGCATTTTTTTGGCTGGTGCAACTTATATTTTGGTGCGACTTATAGTCCGGTACTATCAGATTTTATCTTTTTTTAATGATTTGTTTCTTTTCCTCCTGAGTCTCTCCTCTCACCACATTCACAGAGGCTCCTGTGTCCTCATGGCTCCTCCATACTGTCCTGCTCTTTTTAATCTGCTGTCCCATCTTCTTTCTGAACACTAAAACTGTGGTATATTTCATAGAAATGTCTCGGCAGACAGTTAAACCTGTGAGACAGAGAATGACAAATAGATCGTGTATATCAAGATCTATTTCTCTATTTGATAAAACCCGATGAAAAGCCAAAAGCGATTCTGAAGTATTTAAAAGTGAATATCTTTGTCATTTCTGGGCCTATCAACGTAAAATAAAAAGTAATTTAAAGATAAAACCCTCCTCTGTTAGAATATTTCAGCTGTAAGTCCCTATGGAGCTGTTTTCTTGCCATTATATCGAATATCGTGTTTTCTTGCTGTTATATCGAATATCGTTTCATCCCTACCAGATCATGTTGTTTTGAAATTTGGTTCTGCAAAATTTTCACTGATTGAGTAAATGTCAGCTATAATATAACACAAAATCTCACCTGCCGCCAGAAATAAAACGCAGTAAGACTTCGACATAAAAGCCTTGTTGAACCTTTTACATGAATCATCTCGTTTCTGTTATATGATTAAGTGAACTTGGCTCTAAACCTGAATCTAAACCTGAAGCGTCTCTTCTCCTGGCAGACCGAGAGGACGATGACGGAGCTGGAGATCGCGGTGAACCAGCGCGTGGGCGAGTGGGAGGTGATCCAGGAGTCGGGCACGACCCTGAGGCCGCTGTTCGGTCCTGAGCTCACAGGGATGACGAACCTCGGCAACAGCTGCTACCTCAACTCCGTCATGCAAGTGCTCTTCACCGTGCCAGATTTCCAAGAGAAGTGAGTGTTTTAAAGGGCCCATAATCCGCCGTTTTCTGATGTTATAATGTTGTTTTCTCGTTAAAAACTTGCCCGGAGTCGTTTTTCATTCACACATGTTTAAGACGCTATAGAGTTCACTGCAAATTTCTCTGATCTGGCCAAGATTTTACAACTTAAATCAGGTTATTCATCTTGTTTTCAGATTTATTATCTACTTACTAGTTCTGAAACTTCTTAATTCTAGTCTAGATTAAATTATGTGTCCATGCAGCAAGTCAATTTCATCACTTTTAAGTCATTTTCTGATAGATTTAAGTGTTTATATCTTAAGCTTTTTGAAGAGCACTTAACACTCTATACACTTTCACTAGAATTATTTGTATAATTTCAGCCCCGGAACTGCCAATTTCTGCTGAAAAAAATGTAAAATATCGCTATTACCTTGAAAACTACCTCTTCATGACATCACAAGGTGGAACGGAGCATTTCGAGCTTTGGAGATGTAAACAGACTAATAATAAAGACCTCGGTGAAGTCGCCCCATCAAACGCAAACCTACACGAAAACTATGTCAATCGTTTGTGCTTCGTTTGTGCTGTGACAATTTTGATTTGTGAGTTTATTTCTAAAATTATTCATTATTATTTTTGCGGTAATTATAGGACGTCATTTCTTTTGGCAAAACTCCACAAAACTAGTGGCGATAAACGATCTCAGGCTGTGGAAAAGTCTGTCTCAGTCTTCAGTAATTTGCTTTTGATTCATATTTTATATAATGATACAGACTTTTCCACAGCCTCAGATCGTTTCTCTTCACTAGTTTTGCTAAAGTCGCCTCCGCCAGCTGAGCACAAACGAAATACAAACGTTTTCTATAATTTTCTGCCTGTTTTGAGGCTGTTTCACATTCTGAGGTTCTGGACGACGTCATCGGCCGAAAATAAAACTGCAAATATCTTAAGAACCAGAATCACACAAACAAAACTTTTTGCAGCACAAATGAAGCACAAACGACTGACTCCATTTTCGAGCATTTTGAAGCTTCCTGTGGGACTGACCCCAATTTGACCTATAAAAGAATCGTTAATTTCTCCAAAACTAAAGAAGCACAAACAAAACTTTTTGTAGCACAAACGATTGAAGTTTTTGTGTAGGTTTGTGTTTGATGGGGGCGACTTCACGGAGGTATAATAAAGAGTTACTCGTATGTGAATGAAACAAAACACAACTGCAGATCTGGTTTTGATGAGGTGACAGCCTAATAACATGTCTTAAAGCTCACAAGAATCCACTTTGTGTAACAGAACCTTTAATGGTCTGACATTACTGAATTACTGAAATTACTATTACAATTGTGCACTTTAAATACAGTGAAATAATATTTGTTTAATGGATAAGCAGTACCACCAACCTTTTTTAATCTTACGGTAGAGAAATGTTTTAAGGCTGATAATGGAGATTATTCCACTTCCAAGAAATGACATTACTTAACCCTCAGAGACCAGTTTCCATGTGTGACTTCTCATTACCGTATCTCCAAAACTACAGGTGCTATCGAAACAATTCCAACAGTTCCTAAAAGCAGAGAAGTTGCTCTTTTTACCCATATCGGGTTATTACGGTAAATTTCTGCAGCACCTGCCACAGAGCCTGTAGTATCGAGTGGAGAGTGGCGGAGATTTGGAGAGAGTGGCAGTAGTTTACAAGTGGTTTTTTGGTGCTTTTTCATTTGTGTGTGTGTGTTTTTCTTCTCTTTCAACTGTTATTCCACATTAATACACACACAGTAATGTCCAACAACTGCCAGATATTGAAAGCTGAACTCATCCTGGTAAAACGGGTCAAAAGCACTTCCTCCTGGGACATTTTATGAAATTTTTTTAAGTCAAAGGAAAACAAAAAAATCCAGGCAGGACTTTGATGCATGGATGCATGGCTAAAAGGGTTAAGTTTTTACATACAAAATATAAATTAACAGAGAATGAATTGTAAAACATGCAGAAAGAGATTCCATATATTGAAAGTAAAACATTTTGTTCATTTTGTTCTTTGTAGAGGACATTTTATCTAAAAAAAAATCCCACTCCTTTGACTAAACAATAAAACATGTAGGAAGACTGTCCAATACATCATCAGTTAATGTGTTTAATACATTGATGTGCAACTGTTCAATACCATTATAAATTTCCAGGTACGTGTCAAACATTGACAAAATCATCGATGAAGCACCAAGTGACCCAAGCCAGGACTTCAAAACTCAAGTGTAAGTACAGTACGGTTTGTAATTCAGAACCTTTCAGAATTTTAAAGTGTAACTCCGGCACATTTGAAGCTAAAATGCTAGAGGTGGTCGAATTCTGTCGGAAGCCAAAAAACGGCACAGATCAGTGTTTCCTCGGTGGAGATCTCACTGTGGCAGTGAGTCTGTCAAGGCAACAAACTAGTGTAGTGATGGGGGCAAGTTCTGAACTTCCACATAAAACGCCAATTTGCTTCACACTGAAGAAGCTTAACACCACTTTAACCCATCTTACAACAGCCACGAGTCTAACAAACAAAACACTCTGCCTGGTTCACTCATTAGTGTCTGGAAACGTTAGAAAACAACTTTATAAGCACCTTACACTTCCCTCTGTTGATTTCCCACTGCACAGGCCAAAGCCCAAAAGACTCGATTGTCGACTGCAGAAGCAACAAGTGAGAATCGACTACTGACGGAGAAGAAGAGAAACTGAGAGTTGTTGAAAGAAAATGGTTCGGGAATGTATTTTTTTAGTGTTTTCAAAAAATATAATTCACTCGTAAATAAATGGGATTAGAAACGACATCAACAATCGAGTCTTTTGGGCTTTGGCCTGTGCAGTGGGAAATCAACAGAGGGAAGTGTAAGGTGCTTATAAAGTTGTTTTCTAACGTTTCCAGACACTAATGAGTGAACCAGGCAGAGCGTTTTGTTTGTTAGACTCGTGGCTGTTGTAAGATGGGTTAAAGTGGTGTTAAGCTTCTTCAGTGTGAAGCAAATTGGTGTTTTACGTGGAAGTTCAGAACTTGCCCCCATCACTACACTAGTTTGGTCAGTGTAGTGTCACTACACAGTTTTTTGGCCTCTGACAGAATTCCACCACCTCTAGAAACGGACTTTAGCTTCAAACGTGCCCGAGTTCAACTTTAAGGTCAAAATGTTTCATCTGCCGTCCTAACAAATGTTCAGTCTGATGGTGCTGGTTTTATTTTTACTGCACTAGATTTGTCCTGTTCTAAATGGAGGAGGTTAAAGCTGCCCTACTTTTGTTTACATGTTACCGCCTCGAATATACTTTTACATATCAGGTGCCGTTTGTTTCTGCAGAGCCAAACTGGGCTACGGCCTTTTATCAGGAGATTACTCCAAACCAGCACCAGACCCGGGGGATGAAAACGGTGCGTCTGAACCCAGGGTAAGAGTCACGGAACAGTGCACCGTCTGTACTTTATATCTCTACTAATTTATGGGCTCAAGCTTCAGATATTGTCTTTATGTTTTTGTGTTTTTAGGGAGACCAAATAGGAATAGCACCGCGAATGTTCAAAGCACTTGTGGGACGGGGCCACCCTGAGTTTTCCACCAATCGACAGCAGGACGCTCAGGAGTTTTTATTGCACTTCATAAACATGGTGGAGGTGAGAATGGACACGTGTCATTGCTCTAAATCAGGGTGGGGCAATTATTTTTTCCATGGGGCCACATGAAAAGCAGAAAATATTGTGGAGGGGCAAAATGCTTAACTCATTTCTGCATCGTCTGAATTGTATTTATTTATAAAAAGCTGTAAATGGCTTTGTTTTGATGCGCTGGTAAAGACTGGTGAGAGTTTATGACTAAGAAATGAAAAAGTGAGGCTGCCTTACAAAAAATGTCATAAAAAAAACACCTCTAAAATAAAAGCAGTGCAGTTTAAAGGTAAAATTATGAAATATATTTATTTAGTAATTCCAAATTATCTTTAAGGGATAGTTTTTTTTTTTGACGTGAATCTGTCCGTCCCCGTCAGCATCAACACTGACTTACCTCCCGACAGCGTCCGGTGAGACGAGTTCTTCCCGAGTTCTTGGCTGGGGTCAGGAAAATTAAGCGTTTTCTTCTTAAAACAATGAGTGTTCAAAAGAGAGACACATTTGCATCACAAAATGTGAACGGGGAAAAAGTCAGACCTCATAATCTCTTGGTACTATTTTCTCTCTGGTCGTATCACTGCGCTGCCTCCAGGTGGCGCCGCGCACGAATCCAACACTTTTTTTCAGTATTTCAGCAGTGTTTACGTGCTCAGACTTTTGACCGCTGCAGTGTGAGAGAGCAAACATGCAGACTTGTGATTCTTCAGGCTGGAACAACAAAACTCCAGGTTCTTCAGCTCGTCCCTCTGTCCCTCCTCTCTCTCTCTGCTGTTCTGACTCCATCTGCTGAATTTGGGCTTCAGTATATTCGGGTTCATAAAGATCTCCCCTTGGCTCTGTGCTAAAGGCCATGTCTTCATCGTCGCTGTCGTCGTCACACATGTTGTTGTGAACTTTCCGAGCAGGAAACGGTGAAACAGGCGCAGCGCCACCTGGAGGCAGCGCAGTGATACGACCGGAGAGAAAATGGTACCAAGAGATTATGAGCTCTGACTTTTTTGTGGTTTTGTGATGCAAATGTGTCACTCTTTTGAACACATATTGTTTTGAGAAGAAAAACACTTTATTTTCATGACTCCAGCCAACTTGTCGGACACTTTCATCAGCACCAAAACCGGGAAGAACTCGGCTCAGACGCTGTCGGGAGGTAAGTCAGTGTTGATGCGACTCTGCTGACGGAGACGTACAGATTCATGTCAAAAAACACAAACTATCCCTTTAAACGGGCCAGTCGGAGTCAACCAAAGGGCCGCATGTGACCCGGGAGCTGGACAATACCCAGGTCTGCTCTAAATGATTCTAAATACTTAAACTAAACTTAACTAACTCATTTTTTTGAGCACCGTGTGTACAAACCTGCATTAACGTATACTTTGATTAGGGCTGCATAATATAATGTAAACCTAGTCTATTTTGAATATAATAGTAATAGTGATATTTGGTGGTACATTTTTTACACAACAGAAATATAAATGCCTTAATTTACTAGTCAAACTTTGTCAAAATTATAATGTTTATATAAATTATACAAGAAAATGACCAAAAGTATTACCAAAAGTTTCAGTCCGTTTATTCAGGGATTATTTTGTTTGTCGGCAGTGTGAATAAAATGGAGGAATTGCAGTTAGTTGTTACGAGGCACATTTTGCTAATCTTGTTTTTTACACTTCATTGTGGATGAATAAACCGTGTCTGTTCAGAGAAACTGCCGCTCGGGGACAAACCCGTCGGAGGCCTTCAGGTTTCTGGTGGAGGAGAAAATCGTGTGTGAACAGTCTCAAAAAGCAAAGTACACACAGCGCGTCGACTACATCGTACAACTGCCCGTCCCCATCGATCAAGCCACCAACACCGGTAACGTGTCTACCTCAATTATTATTATTATTATTATTATTATTATTATTATTATTTCTCCTCCTTTTTCTCCTCCTTCTCCTTCTTCTACTTCTCCTTCTCCTCCTTTTTCTCCTCCTTCTTCTCCTCTTCCTTCTCCTTTTTCTCCTTCTCCTCCTTTTTCTCCTCCTTCTTCTCCTCTTCCTTCTCCTTTTTCTCCTTCTCCTCCTTCTTCTCCTTCTCCTTTTTCTCCTCCTTCTTCTCCTCTTCCTTCACCTCCTTCTTCTCCTCCTCCTCCTTCGTCTCCTTCTCCTCTTCCTTCTCCTCCTTCTCTTCCTCCTTCTCCTTTTTCTCCTTCTCCTTCTCCTCCTCCTTCATCTTCTCCTTCTTCTACTTCTCCTCCTCCTCCTTTTTCTTCTCCTTCTCCTCTTTTACCTCCTTCTTCTCCTTCTCCTCCTTCGTCGTCTCCTTCTTCTCCTCTTCCTTCTCCTTCTCCTCCTTCTCCTCTTCCTTCACCTCCTTCTCCTCTTCCTTCTCCTTTTTCTCCTCCTCCTTCTTCTCCTTCTTCTACTTCTCCTCCTCCTCCTTTTTCTTCTCCTCTTCCTTCACCTCCTTCTTCTCATCCTTCATCTCCTCTTCCTTCTCCTTCTTCTCCTTTTTCTCTTCCTCCTCCTTCTCCTCCTCCTTCTCCTTCTCCTCCTTCTCCTTCTTCTTCTCCTCCTTCTTCTTATCCTCCTTTTTTTCTCCTCCTCCTGCACCTTCTTTTACTTCTCCTTCTCCTCATCTCTGTCCTTCTTCTCCTCCTCCTTCTTTTCCTCCTCCTTCTTCTTCTTCTTCTCCTCCTCCTCTCCTCCTCAGTATTATCATTATTATCATTATTATTATCATTATGCTGCTCTGTTCATACCCACAGATTCTCCCATTAAACAACTAACTGTTCCTTGAACTTTTAAGGCCGTAATAAACCAAATAAAATCTTGGTGGACCCGTGCATCGATTATCTGACTAAAATGGTGAATGGAATTGGCAGAAACTCCCCATGATCTAATCCATACTATACAAGACGAGAAAAGTCCTGCCAAATTGCATAGTTGTACTGAACGGCAGAACACAGTCACAATTCATTCTTTAATGTCTAACGGACTCACTCCATTCTTCCTCCTACGCCGTGAGTCCTTTTATTAACCCAAATTACTGAAAGACTGATGCAAATGTTGGTTGAATGATTAATCGACCAAAACACTCATTTCTCTGCTTGTTTCTTGTGCACAGAGGAGCTGCAGGAGGCCGAGCGCCGCCGTGAACTGGGGGAGGCGTCACCGGTTCGGGCTCAGATCCCCTTCACCTCCTGCATGGCGGCCCTCACCGAGCCGGAGGTGCTCACCGACTTCTGGAGCTCAGCTGTGCAAGCCAAGACTACTGCCACCAAGTAAGACACAAGACTAAATATCTACAAATTAAAAATGCTTAATTACAATCTAATCTTTTTTATTTCGTTACCAGAACAATGCGGTTTGCCTCTTTCCCCGATTACCTTGTTATCCAGATTAAAAAGTTTACATTTGGCCTCGACTGGGTCCCCAAAAAACTAGGTGAGTAAAAATCTGTATTACTGCTTCAAGTCTGATACTTAAAGTTGATCTCAGGCACGTTTGAAGCTGAAGTCCGCCGCTAGAAGAGGTCGAATTCTGTCAGTAGACAAAAAACGGCACAGATCAGTGTTTCCTCGGTGGAGATCTCACTGTGGCACTGAGTCTGTCAAGGCAACAAACTAGTGTAGTGATGGGGGCAAGTTCTGAACTTCCACGTAAAACACCAATTTGCTTCACACTGAAGAAGCTTAACACCACTTTAACCCATCTTACAACAGCCACGAGTCTAACAAACAAAACGCTCTGCCTGGTTCACTCATTAGTGTCTGGAAACGTTAGAAAACAACTTTATAATCAGCCTTACACTTCCCTCTGTTGATTTCCTACTGCACAGGCCAAAGCCCAAAAGACTCGATCGCTGATGTTGTTTCTAATCCCATTTATTTAAGAGTGAATTATATTTTTTGAAAACGCTAAATAAATACATTCCCGAACCATTTTCTTTCAACAACTTTCAGTTTCTCTTCTTCTCCGTCAGTAGTCGATTCTCACTTGTTGCTTCTGGAGTCGACAATCGAGTCTTTTGGGCTTTGGCCTGTGCAGTGGGAAATCAACAGAGGGAAGTGTAAGGCTGATTATAAAGTTGTTTTCTAACGTTTCCAGACACTAATGAGTGAACCAGGCAGAGCGTTTTGTTTGTTAGACTTGTGGCTGTTGTAAGATGGGTTAAAGTGGTGTTAAGCTTCTTCAGTCTGAAGCAAATTGGTGTTTTACGTGGAAGTTCAGAACTTGCCCCCATCACTACACTAGTTTGTTGCCTTGACAGACTCAGTGCCACAGTGAGATCTCCACCGAGGAAACACTGATCTGTGCCGTTTTTTGGCTTCTGACAGAATTCCACCACCTCTAGAAACGAACTTTAGCTTCAAACGTGTCCGAGTTCAACTTTAACTAATTTTCTGTTATGAAAAATGTTGTGGTTTGGTAAAAACATAAAAAGCTTTTGTCATAATTGAGCTAAAACCCCAATGGTAATTTCAAATGCAGATGTTTTAATGCCTTATTTTCTGGGTTTATCCATGTTGGGGAATTTTACACAAACAGCGTAGAATCAACAGTTATCAAAATAAACCTCCAACCAATTGTGGATTAAATCACCAAGGTTCAGAAGAAATAGCCTGAGACAAGTCTTTGGATTTTACGTGCACGGGAGAAAACGTGGCGCTCGCTACAGCTCGTCCCACGCCAGTACTCTGCTGGGTACTGGTACTCTCTCTCCGACCACCGTCTCTCCGTGCCTTTTATTCACAATATGAGTCATCAAAATATTTACATATCTCCATGATTACACATTACTAATGCAGGGCGTGTTTCACAATCTGGTCAGCACAAAACATTTTTTACTTCGATAGCATTATCGTTACATTTTGATAAATCGAGATACAACATTAAATCTTATCACAATCCACATGAAACAAACAACATGCACAGTTAAATGTTTTTAATCACCACAACTAAACAGTGTTTGTTTTTTAAAGGTTCATTAGTATAACTTTCCTGGTGGAAGGTCCGTCGCTTGCTGGTTTCATGGAGATGTTATTGCATAGCCTCGAATGACATTAAACTTATCTAGCATGAATATATAAAATTATAGGCATTTTTATTCCACAGAAAGAAGGCACAGGAAGCGAAAATCATTATTTTGGAATAGTATCTCCAAGACGAAGGATGTGTTTAATGCTCTGACCTTTTTAACATTGAGGTTTTATGTAGTAATGAGTAGTTTGAATATTTCTAAAAAATAAAAAAAAATAAAAAAGTGCCTCAAACATAGTTACATTTTCATTCTTATTGTAGAAATGGCAGAAACGGGAATAACCTTTTAAACCCTTTTCTCAGATGTGAGCATCGACGTGCCCGACACGCTGGACCTGAGCGCGCTGAGAGCCACCGGTCAGCTGCCCGGAGAGGAGCTGCTCCCTGAGGTGGCCCCCCCCCCTCTCATGACGCCCGATGTGGAGGTCAAAGGTATCCTGGGCTCCTATGGCACCGAGGAGGACGACTCGCTCTACTCCCCTCTGCTGTGTCAGTCTGTCCTTTCTCCCTGTCACAATCACTACAGACGCTGGGAGGCCTTAGCTTTAGCCAGCGCCAATACTCCCACTACTCTGCTTTTTCCCACTTTTCTGTTTCCCTCCTTCTTTGGTTGCCTTTTTGTTTATGTAGATTCAGTATTTGGGGGTTTAAATCTCTGGTGTCCCCTGCATGGTTTGGCAAAACGCACATTTCCCATCAGCGAAAAGGAAGATGTGCGTTTTGCAGCACCAGACATTGGAGTGATTCTGTTTGTCTCTCAGCTCCGGTCCTGGACGAATGCACGGTGTCTCAGCTGGGTGAGATGGGCTTCCCTATGGAGGCCTGCAGGAAAGCGGTTTACTACACTGGGAACTCGGGCGCCGACGCCGCCATGAACTGGGTCATGACTCACATGGACGACCCCGGTGAGGAAACGTGTAACTGTGCATGTGTGGAGTAGGGTATGACCGATAGGGATTTAGTTGCAGCTGATTTGATACCGATAAAATGGGAGTTGGAGCTGCCAATTGGGTTTATTTAGGCGACATTTATTGTTCTTCTGCCTCTTTACGTCATATTTAAAGACAGTAGGTCGGCCTAATGGCATTTGTGTATGATATTCTAGCCAGTAAAGAAAGTACTGTAGGTAAACTACTGCTATTATCCTTTAGCAGTAAATGTGTGTGCGCCGCGGTAATTAATGATCTGCTGAATGCCGATAATTCACACCTCTATTCACAGCTCATTTACATATCAGTGTGTGTCCAGTAACATATATACGGCCACTATTGTCACTTTACAGTCGCTAACAGAAGAGAAAACAGCCTGTTTATGTGTGCGAGCTACAGCAGCTAATCGCTAACCAATGAGAAAGAACCAAAACGAGCTTCAAAACCGACACATTTCAACACTCAGCCTCACACAGGCTCCTCTCAGATCACAAGTCTGCACTAAGAACTGTCCTTTAATCCAGACTCACACTGAGCGTCCGGAAAAAGAAGAGAATCTCAGTGTTGTGCAGGTGGATTTGTAGCTGCGGCTGTAAACAAGCGCACATGGTGATGCGTTCAGGGTCTGTACTACGTCACGGACACAGACAAATGACTGCAGATTAATATTGATGCGGCACCACATATCAGGACATTTATCTGTCTGTAAATTGGATTAAATGTACAGAATATAGAGAGTCTAAGGTTTATTATGAGGTAAAATATGTCCATGTGGAATATTGGCCCATATCGGCAAGATTTAGGCTGATAACCGATGTTTCCAAGTTTCCAACTGAGACTATTTTGGTGTTTTTCACTTGAAAGAACATCCTTTTGTTCAATAAAACTGATATTATGTGAGGGCAGCTGTAATGAATAAACTTCAAATTAATGAGATGTTTTAAATTAGATTTTTGTTTGTTCTGATCCTAGTTTTGAACATTGTAGAGCTAAATAAAACTGGAAACCACATGTTTAGTCCTTAGTTTAGTCCTGACTGAGGTGTGAGACTGTGAGATGTGTCACACTGTCTCATTTTTACAGTCTCATTTAGTCCAGGAGCCCAGAGACATTTGTTTCACATCTTGAGTACGAAAGGTTTAACCCCTGGAATGGATAGGACACTCACACAGGACCCTTAAAAGGCCTTTCTTAAGTTTTGAAAATGTGGATAACCAGTAGAGGGCGCCACCCAAAGTAGCCAAAAAATCTGATTTGCTTCACACCCCTGAGTACATCCACCAAACCTCTGCCAAAATGTTCAGTCTTGGGGTATATTGAAAAAATGTGATTTCTTAAGTTCCGCAATTGCGAGTATGCTGGTCAGCCTCAATAGCATGGCGTACTATCTTGGTGTCCGCCTCTTCGTGATTTGACTTGATCTCAGGAACGCAACGACACTCAACTTTTCCATCAACATTCATGAAGTGGAAACAATCCCCAGATGGAACATCTAAGACCACTTCGCAATTCTCAAGAACTGAAGCATAAGAGTCATCCTGCCATTCCCGTGATAAAAATACTGGCAATTCCCGCTTGAACGATCTGGATTCTAATGCTTTTGAAAGGACCTTTGGTCTTCTTTGAGATGGACCAGTAAGGGATGAACAAATACCAAATTTGGTTGGGTGGCATTAAGCCCCCTTTTCCACAACTGATGAACTTAAGAATCATGGAATCTTCAACTGTTGGGCATGGACTACATTTCAGCCAAGTTTAATGGATGTACTCAAGATGTGAATTAAACATTAATTTGGGGGTCACATAGGCCCTTCTTAAGCCCCTTAGTCCACATGTGCAGAAATTAAAAAACACTCATTCTAAGCGTCATCCCCAAACCTAACATTTTGGAAGATGTTTGGTGGATCTACTCATGATGTGAATTAAATCTCCTTTTTGGGGTATTTTGACATTTTGGCCCTTTCTTAAGCCCCCTTATCCACAACTGATGAACTTAAGAATTATGGATTCTTAAACAGTTGGTCATGGACTATATTTCAGCCAATTTTAATGGATGTACTCAAGATGTGAATTAAACGTGAATTTGGGGGTCACGTGGGCCCTTCTTAACCCCCTTTATCCAAAATTGCAGAACTTAAGAAAGACTAATTTTCAGTGTCATCCCCAAGCCTAACATTTTGGAAGAGGTTTGGTGGATGTACTCATCATGTGAATGAAATCTGCATTTTTGGGTAATTTGACCTTTGGCCCTTTCTTAAGCCCTCTTGTCCACAACTGATGAACTTAAGAATCATGGATTCTTAAACAGTTGGACATGGACTATATTTCAGTCAAGTTTAATGGATGTACTCAAGATGTGAATTAAACGTGAATTTGGGGGTAACATAGGCCCTTCTTAAGCCCCTTAGTCCACAATTGCGGAACTTAAGAAATCACATTTTTTCAATATACCCCAAGACTGAACATTTTGGCAGAGGTTTGGTGGATGTACTCAGGGGTGTGAAGCAAATCAGATTTTTTGGCTACTTTGGGTGGCGCCCTCTACTGGTTATCCACATTTTCGAAACTTAAGAAAGGCCTTTTAAGGGTCCTGTGTGAGTGTCCTATCCATTCCAGGGGTTAAACCTTTCGTACTCGAGATGTGAAACAAATGTCTCTGGGCTCCTGCATTAATTTATCTCATGTGGTTTCTCACACTTATGTTTCTCCTCTTTCGCAGACTTTGCCTCTCCCCTGGTTCTGCCGGGCAGTTCTGGAGCAGGAAACACTCCCACCGAGAGTCTGTGTGAGGAGCATCTGGCCACCATCATCTCCATGGGCTTCAGCCGAGACCAAGCAACCAAAGCACTTAGAGCCACGGTAACAAGCTCCCTTTGGGTTTCCGTTAAGCATAGTTTGGTTAAGCACTTTACAGGAGCATGAGACTCCTCTGTCCCTGTACATGTCGTTGTTTTGCTTGTAATGTCCCACAGTATGACATTAAATATAATTATCTGTCTTTTTGGAGACCCTGCTCAGAGTAAAAAGTTGGCAGATATGTGCAGGTTTAATAACATACTGTGGAACATTACAGACAAGCTGTAAACAAACTCAAAATTAGTCTTTATGGACCACAATATGAGGCATGTTCTTGTTAATTTGAGGGTTTATCTCTTGCCTTATTTATAAACTTTCATACAACGTTATCAAGGGCCAGTGTCAAGCCTGAAATGCATCAAAAATCCTTCAGTTGCCTGAAAGAAAACCTGTTATGACCCAGAACAAACGTAATTCTTCCGTCTGTGTGTCAGAGTAACGTCCTGGACCGGGCGGTGGACTGGATCTTCTCTCACGTGGACGATCTGGAGTCGATGGACGTGTCTGAGGGCCGCTCCGCCGCAGAGAGTGAGGGCGCCAGAGAGCCACCGCCGGGGCCCCGAGTGAGAGATGGACCAGGAAGTGAGTGAACGCCGAAGATCCTGCCTTAGAGATGATTACAGAAAGAGATTTAGTGAGTTTAATGGGATGTTCTTCATGTTTTTCAGAGTATGAGCTGTTTGCCTTCATCAGTCACATGGGGACGAGCACCATGTGTGGACATTACGTTTGCCATATCAAGAAAGACCAACAGTGAGTCCAGCTGCTAAACACAATATAAATAAGTCCAGCTGCTAAATATACTCGTAGATCTACACTAGGGTGCATCAGTTGCCCCCTTTTTTTTAAAAATCGAGAACTTGCAAACGGCCCTAATGTTTTAGTGTTCCATTCAACTAGAAAAAATTCCTGGTAAATTTTTTTGTAATTCGAATGTCATCTACCGGGTCCACATCCCTTGTAAAATTCTGGAAATTTCTAAAAAAATCGTTAAAAATGAGAGATCAACAGAAACAGTGGTAATTTTCGCTCCTAACCCAAATACTGCACAGTCTTGGCGGGTTATTGGTTTAGGCTGCTCCATGCGAGCCTTCTTACAGCTATGTTCTGACATTTCTTCTTTTAATAACTACACTGTAACACTCCAATTCTGAAAAACATAAAGCAAATATGTGGTTCTACCATGCTTTCTAAAGTCTACCGAACCTGCCTATTATGAAGTTTGGGCAATGCCCCAGTGTATAAGACAGTATAGGCCTATACTGTCTTATACATTGGGACATTGGCCAAACTTTGACCTCGATGTGGACCCGGTAGATCAACTCGGAATTTCATAATTTTTTTTCTAAATTTTTTTCTCAGCGAATGGAACACGAAAAGTATAGGGCCGTTGTAAAGTTCTGATATCGGGGCAACTGATGCACCCTAATCTACACTGCATTCAGTTGAAATATGTTATATATATATGGTTGGTTGGTTTATTTCGAGCATAGTACAAAATCATATGTACAGACATGCAAACTCCAAATACAAGAAACAGAAGGAAAGAAAATTTAAACGAGGACGATCAAATTTGTTTACGTGCCCGAGGGGCGAGGTTAGATCCAACAAAGATTCTGACAATATGGAAGAAAGTTTAAAAACACATTTAGAATTTAGATTTTTATTGTATGACCAAAAGATACGAGAAACAGATATATTTTGTTATTAAAGAATACAGCAACAGCTCTGAATGTAGAATCCAAAAATGTACCTGTCAGGAAATTACACACACAAAACAGTGTTGTGAGAATGACAGTGTTAAACTGAGATGACCACGTCTCAGCCCTGCGGAGAATACAACCTGCTACTGACTGAGCATTAACACCAGGAATCAAAGACACAACTCAACTTAAGTTTTTACGTGCACGGGGAGACAAGTGGCGCTTCTGACAGCTCGTCCCACTGGGTGCCCAACTTCGGAGCAAACCCTCAGTCTCTTCCAAAAATCCAGTTGTCTCTCCGTGCATTTTATTAAGTTCAGCATGAGCGGGGCGTCCCCATTGAAACAGTGTAATACAGTTTCTGCACATAAGCAAAACAATAGATAAACTTCGTGAGACTGACCTTGTGTCTGTCCGATACTGCAGGAGGGGGAGGCGCTGTGTCCACCTCCCCCTCCGCAGCCAGGCAGCCAAGGCCGAAAACTTTCCATGAGCTTTCTTGTACTACATAATACTAAACTGCATGTATTTACAATTTGACAACAAACTTCTTTACAATAGCTTTCACAGTATCCCTCCAGTCCATTTTTTGTGTGTGTTTTAACTAGGGCTGTCAGCGTTAATGCGTTAATTGTGAATAAATTAATGCAATCCATAACACGATTTTTTTCTTTTATCGCGATTAGAGTTCGCCAGCGTTTTGTCCCTTCTAAAAATGTGATGCTTTTTTTTTTTTTTACTCGCGGTTAGAGTTCGGTGACTTTTCATCCCTTCTACCCATCAGCTCCTCTGGCTGTTTCGCTTTCGAACTTCAGAGCGCTGTGTTTCAGTAAACTCACCGCTGTGATGGAGAAACAGAGGAGCTTCTGGACTTTTGAACTGTTTATTTGACTAAAAAAACCTCCAGACGCTACAATTTACAAGTCAAGAGTTAAATGCAGCCTGTGTCGAGCAGAGTTTCAGCACCAGCGAAGTTCGTCTAGTCTAAGTTACACCTCCGAGCTGAACCCCCGGGTGCAGCGACCGGAGCGTCACAGCCAAGAGCCTCAGATCAGACAAACCTGTGGATAATCACACGGTAAAGAAAATGACTACAGCAATCGCTAAATGGGCACGAATTGCTTTACATTATGGCTTCAAAACTGTCATGAAATGCAAAATAACACAATTTTAAACATGAAATTCAATATGCGATTAACTATGGAATTTCTCATCTTACTCGAGATTTTTTAAAAATTAATCGTTTGACAGCCCTAGTTTTAACATGTCCTCTGTGTCTTTTATTGATTTCACTTATTTATTATTGCTATTTTATTATTTTTATGGCTTTGCTTTTATTTGCTTTTTAGTTGTTTTAGGTTTGGTTTTTTTGTTGTCTTCATTTTATTATCTCTGTGCTGCACTTTGGAAACTGCTTTGTTTGTAAAATGTGCTGTAGAAAGAAATAAAGTGGATTTGGATTTGAACGTAACGCCCAACAGAGGGCACTGCACTCCACATATGCTACCAAACATATGCTTACAAACGTCTTTTCTTCAGCAGGGATTATGTCATGCTTGTTTACGTGCTTATTGATTGTGTATTATTCATATTTAGTTTGATTTTCCCTCTTTTCTTCTCTCCTCAGGTGGGTCATCTTTAACGATCAGAAGGTCTGTGCCTCTGAGAAGCCTCCTAAGGATTTGGGATACCTCTACTTCTACCGACGAGTGGCCGAATAAACCAGGCGCCGCACTACGCTTTTTTAGTGTCCGACATCAAATCGACTGTACATACATCAAAGCTTTCACCACATGTGTGCTACTACCATCTGTAATCCAAATCTGGGCTATCGTTTTGGTGTTCACTGCCCTATGTTTTTCAAAAATGTTTTAAAAAGAAACTTTGTTGTTTGCTCCAATAGGCACACACTCCTCTTTACTGCTTCCAAGAACGACAACGTTAGGACCTAAAAAAGGCTCCAGCTTTGGCTCGGATTCAATAGCTCATAATATGCAGCGTGTTAAGAACGTGTTAATAAGACCACTACCAAATCAGTTGCTTTTTTTTACACGCTAAAGTAAAGGTGAAATCTTGCTGTTGGTTTGATTTTCCAAATAAAACCTTTGTTACTGCTGTGGCAAATAAAACATGAATTTTGACCATTTTGTTTCAAGTGATTTTTAAATGGAAATCCACTTTTTTATTTAATTTTTTGTTCTAACTAAAGCGGTTTCCAAACTGCTGCACAACAACATAAAAAACAGACAAATTAGGATATATTTAACCCCAAACCATTAAAAGGTAAATAAAAGCTAAATGAATGAGTAGTAGTGGTCAATAGGGTTGCAAAGGGGTGGACAGGAAACAGGCGCTTTCCTGTTTCACAATCTGGTTTCACCACGCTCTTGTCTACTGCATAGTTCCCAGTTTTTTAGTCATGTACCATGGTCAGCATAAAACATTTTCTACTTTGATAGCATTATTGTTACATTTTGATAAAACCAAATACAACATTAAATCTTATCACATTTGGTATGGGAATTTTTGGAATTTTCAACTTGGTAACTTTGCACAGGAATTTAGGGGAATTATTGTAACAAAAACACAAACATTTTATTTTGTCATCAGCAGCATTATTGCAAAAGGGAGATAATTAACACACATGACTCTGATTTATTTGTCAGAAGAACTTTAACAATGCGTATTTCTTTTATTGGACAACAAAACATGATCGTTTGCTAAAATGTTGCTTACAGCTCCCACTTCAAAATTAAAAATGAAAAAAAAAAACAACTCCTCCGGTCTCAAAAACTCAAAAATTTCTAGTTTAAATCTTATTTTTGCTTGTTCTCCATTCTTTCCAGTCCATAGAAAGTTTACATTTAGCATGTCCGGTTTCCTGTTAAGATAGCGCTAGCACATTTATCCAAGAGGGTCCAAGAGGGTCTGGCTGCAGATGCATGGGGAAAGTGTAGGTCCACTCCACAGACCGGAAACACGTCACATCTACTATATATATATATATATATATATATATATATATATATATATATATATATATATATATATATATATATATATATATATATATATATATATATACAAACACTTCACATCTATCATAGACTTTTATTTTTTATTTTTTATTTATATTAGCCGTGGCCCAATTCACGGGCAGATTGCCTAAACGATTTTGATTTTATTATAGTTTTATGTCTAGCCCACGGAGAAGCCTCGTTGCCGAGCAACCGAGACACGCTGCTAATGTTACTGCTAACCACACGTACCACGCAGATTATGCACAGGTAATCAAACTGTCGGATTTTAAGATCAAGTTATTCTAATAATTCTCTCCAAAACGAAAACTTATGCATAACATTCGCCAAACAATACGGCTGTATTTCTGGGAACAAACGGTGATGAGATATGCATTATTAATTACGTATTTTTAAATTGATAAGGGATTATATTTATGCAGGGAATGTATTTAAGTCAGTTTAAAAGATGGTTTATTATACAATCAAAGGAACTTCTGGAAATTATCTCATGAATAGTCAAACATTAAACCCACCACACGTACACAATGCATTAATAGGTTAGTACAAACAGCTGTGTGTCAGTGTGTCTCAAATAGTTGTTCCCGTTTTGCTAAAGCAGGTGACAATCCAAAATGAAATTTATCTGATATTTATCTTTGCCAAATATGATCAGGTGGAATATCACTGCTTAACTGCAGTATAATAGTACATTCTTATAGTAAATGTAACTGCAATACAGTAGTTTATTCTCATAGTACATGTAAGTATAGTGACTATGAAAAGAGACATCAAATAACTGGCACATTTCATCATGAATCAAATGTCAGTATAGAGTGAAAAACATTCAGATAATCTTATTATGAGCAAATTATATGTTTTTTATATTTTGACTTACACACTTGTTAAGGTTATATAAGGCCACATTTATCCTGGGACACTGTTTTACCTCCGTTCAATAAATTTTTTCTTCTCTTCAAGAGGACTCCACTCTCCACTCGATCAATCGGCAAATTCTGATTCTGATTCAGTCTGTCTGAGGCTGGAGAGGGAGGGGGAAAGGCGGTCGTCATTGACGTGTTTCCGGTGGAGGTCACGTGTTTCCGGTATGTGGGGTGGACCTACACTTTCCCCATGCGTCTGCAACCAGACCTCTCTCCTCCTGCTCGGCTCGGCGTGAAAGGCAAACCTGTGAATTTGTGGATTTTTCGGATTCCAAACTGCCTCTTCCTCCACGGTGAGTTGTTGAGCAGCAATCCGTGAACTATTCTTGTGATTAGCGCTAGTGATGGGATGATGATGCCTCAAGGAGTGTATTGACACATAACACAAACTGTGTTGACACTGTATTGATACGGTGTTGGTCGCTTTATAGTGACCTCTGCTGTAGTTCTAAAAATCATTGCAGGTAAACAAAATGAAAACCAAATGGAACGGTTTACCTGCTGCAGACCCAACATCAGCCTGTGAAATAACATGTCATCTCTATTTGCTAGTTCTTTTGCTTAAAACGTGATCTCATCATATAATTTAATTTGCCCCATTTGTCTGCTGAGTTCAGGAGAAGAATTAAAAAAAATTTTTAAATCCTTTGTTTGTGTAAACTCTAAAAAAAAGTTGGAATATAAAATAAAGTTAATGTTTAACTTGTGAATGGGATTTTCATACATTTTTATTGAGAAACAAAATTTTTTCAAGTGACTTTGCTCCAAGGCGATTTCTTCTTTCAGACACTAGTTCACCTGCCTTTGAAAATACTCTTTCACAGGGAACAGATGAGGATGGTGTGCATAAAAATTTAAGTGCGAGTTGATAAAGGTGCGGATATGTTGTCTTGTTATTTTTCCAATATTGTAGGGGGTCTTGTGTTCTGGGTGCATTGCTTTCAACCAGGCAGCGTTGGACTTCAACTATGGAATCGGCAGTAGTATTCAAGGTCATCTTGTTCCCCTCAACATCCATATCTAGAGGTTTCCAGAGATTGTGACCTAACAAACATTTTAGAAATAGTTTATTATCACATAACAATAATTAAGGACTAACAAACTGCCAAAGAAATATACATATAAACACAAAAAATTTGTTTTCATACCTGAACTGGGTTCTGATCCATGTGAAGAGCTCGGCTCTTCTGCTGGGTCAGGCTCATGGCTCCTCATTTCAGCAGCACACTCAGACTTCAGTCTCTTGACCGCTTCAGTTGCTTTCAGTGGACTAAAGAAGCCAACTGTTTTAAACCTGGGATCCAACAGTGTTGCTCGTGTCATCACACTGAGTGACTCCATGTTGGAAATACACTCAGTTAACCGCTTTGTCAGATGTTCAGCTAGCTCTTGAGCAGCTGTTTTTGTCACTGTTGAGGCTTGATGTAGAAGCTCAATGTGGATCATTCTCATTAGTGGAATTAGCTTTGACCCTGACACTCATTTTTCCTCAGAGAGTTCTCTTGTGGCTTCGTTAAAAGGAGCGAGCACTCTGAGCATCTCTTCAATCATGTCATATTCTTCAGGAGTCAGTGGAGTGATGTCAGTTTTTAATGAGGCCAGTGACACCCAGACTGCCTCCTTCTGCTCGGTCATCCTTTCCAGCATGTGATAGGTGCTGTTCCATCGTGTCGGCACCTCATTTATTAATTTATGAAATGGCGTTCCCAACTGTTGCTGAATTTGTGTGAGCTTTTCTTTTGCCGTGGTGCTTGATCGAAGGTAGGTCACAATTTGCCGTGTTTTGTTGCGGATTTCTGTTAGTGTTCTGATTTGATCACATGATTTTTTTAAAAATTAAATTAATGGAATGCGCAATACAAATGGTACGCCGAATTTGCAGCATTCGAGCACATAAAACCATGTTTGCTGCTGCATCAGTGACGAGACACCTGACCTTGCCCGCTATGCCCCACTCCTCCATGAGGCTTCTTTTCACCATGGCCATGTTTTCGGCAGTGTGTCTCTGTGGGAAATGCTGTACTCCCACGACTGATGAACGGAGTTCATGGCTGTCTTTGCCCACATAGAGGCAAGTTACAGCAAGATATGCTTCAATGTTAATGGACATATCGGCTGTTAAAGTAACCGCAACAGTGTTCTGGAGGTCCTCTTTCATTTTATCTTTTTCCTGCTCATATTTCTGGCTCACCAAGTCCTTGATGGTCTAAAAATAACCATACAAACACTGTAATACCTAATGAATACAAATAGTTCTTTCCCTGTATTGACAGTACTCTAATTAATTCAGCAATACATTTCTTAAACATACCTTCCTGCTTGGTAGACCATATGAGGGTGCAACAAGCTTCATAAGCTCCCTGAATCCCTCATTTTCAACAAGACTGAGTGGCTGACAGTCTTTAATAACCATGTTCACCACAGCCTCATCCAGTGCTTGCTTGTTTGGGCCTGCAAGTCAAAAGAAGGTAAAAGATTTAGATAAAGATAGAAGATTTGTTTAATGCTTTTTAAAGAACTGTACTATTTTATTTTATTTATTTTTTCCACAAACATTAGTCACACAGAGCCTTTTGTATGTAATTAACTATTTTTGAAAATTAATTTTTTTTGTGATGATATCAACATACCTGGGGAGGAGCAGGAGCATCTGCCGATTGCTCATTGTTGCCATGCCGAGCTCTGTAATGCCGCACATTGATGACGTGCTCTTATTGATATATGACAGCTCCGTGGAGCAGAGCCGACACTTCACCTACAATAAAATAAAAAGCAAACAATTTAAACGTCTTACCAGAAAAGAGTAAAAACACATTAAATTAAAATAACTCACAGTAAACAATGCCCAAAGGAGAAAGTGATTTACCTTATTTGGTGTCAAAAAATCAAAATTATTCCACACAGGGGAAAACTTCCTCGAACGATCCATGAAGTCAGTGCAAAAATCCAGAAATACCAACAGCAAACAGTGCCGCATTCACAGTTTATCCATCCAATCCATCCGCACCATGTTGATACAGTTTGTTTCCTTATAAACACAATTTGGCGCGGCACATCCAAACGATACAGTTCCTGTATCGGTCACGTGACTTTTCCTTAAAGCGATACACGCACCAATACGGGTTTCACTCTTGAGCACTCGACACAGTGCTGACGCACCAGTGTTGTTTGTCCCATCACTAATTAGCGCTCGTATTTATGTTGCTAAATGACGCTTACCCAGATTACGACACGTATTCTCGGCGGGTTTTCTGCTCCGGACCTACCCCAGATCTGTTTATGATGTCGTTAGGAGCCCAAATATGGTTCAGATTTGATACTGATCCACTTTTTTTCTGATATAAATACACACAAGCAGCATTTGCATTGAAATTCACAAATTCACACAATCATAATTCGCATGTAGCGCAGGGATGGGCAATTGTTTTATCCATGGGGCCACATGAGGAACAGAAAATAATGTGGAGAGCCAAAATGCTTAACTCAATTCTGCAAAATATTAATTGTCTTGAAAGACAGTAAACCCGTTTAGTCTTGGTTTAGACCTGTTTAAGACCTGGTTTAGACCTCGTTTAGTGTTAATAACTTTCTCACAAAAGTCTTGCCAAGCAAAACTTGGAAAATATGATACTCAAATACCTGCGTGAAGTTGGCCCCCCAACAAACGCAAACCTACAGAAAAACTGTCAATCGTTTGTGCTTCGTTTGTGCTTCGTTTGTGCTGCAAAAAGTTTTGTTTGTGCGATTCTGGTTCTTAACGTATTTGTAGTTTTATTTTCGGCCGATATCGTCATCCCACCCCTCAAAATGTTAAATAGAGCTCTAAACAGGCAGAAAATTACAGAAAACGTTTGTATTTCGTTTGTGCTGTGATAATTTTCATTTGTGCGAGTTTATTTATAAAATTATTAATTATTATTTCTGCGGTACTTATAGACGTCATTTCCGCTCAGATGACGGCGACAAAACCATAGACCGTAGTCGTGTCGTGCCTCCTGAAGCCGCATAGGCCGCAGCCTTCGAACACACCTCCGCGGACCGCATGGCCGTGTCGAAATGGGACAGGTCCAGCCCACGGAGCCGCGCCCGACGCCCAGCAACTGAGACACGCTGCTAATGCTAATGCTAACAAGACACACCTGCAGATTACGCACGGTTTACGCACTGGTAATCAAACTGTCACATTTTGAGAACAAGTTATTCTAACAATTCTAAAACACATTTTAAGGCTAAAATATTGCTGTTTCTCCAATACATCTAAAATAGGCTAAATTACCTTAAAGTTTCAAAAACAGTGATGAGATATGCATTAAGTATTTTTAAATTGATGAGGGATTACATGTATACAGGGAATGCATTTAAGTCATTTTATAAAGACTCCTTTGAGAAAAAATGGTTTATTAAACAGTCAAATTAACTTCTGGAAATACTTTGTCATAATAGGAATAGTCAAACATTAAACCCATCACACACGCACACAATGCATTAATAGGTTAATAATAAATAAATAAAACATGTCAGTGTACTCCCATTGTGTAATTTTTTTTTTTTTTACAGAAGCAGGTTCCAATCCAAAATGAACAAATTATCTTTGCCAAATATGACTGAATACTACTTCACTGCAGTACAATAGTACTTATAGTACATGTAGTTACTATTAAAAGACACATCAGATAACTGGGACATCTCACCATGAATCAAATGTCACAGTGAAAAACGTTCAGATAAACTTATTCTGAACCTAAACTGCATGGAGACATCACTATGAGGACACATTCAGGGCAGCAGCAGACAGCGGGTGCAGGAAGCCAGATGCAACCAGAGGCCCCACAGGTCTTCTGCAGGTTGTGACTCAGAGGTTGTGACTCTGCAGGTTGTGACTCTGCAGGTTGTGACTCTGCAGAAGTCCTCAGTGACTCTGGACATGGACAGTGGAGACATCTTGTATCTTCTGAAGGAGGAAAAGCAGAATGAACCTTACATCTGATTGGTTCTGTTGGTTCAGAGTAGGGCTGCAGCTATCGATTCTTACAGTAATCGATTATTCTGTCGAGTATTTTGTTCGAATAATCGAGTAATCGTTTGTTATTGTCGTGTCTACTTTGCACATGTTAAGTACACACCACGTGCACTGACAGATACACGTGTTTTGGACATGAAAAACGTAATTATCGCTGGGCTAAGGTTGACTCACCTCGCGGTTTCTTTTCTACCTGATGTAATGTACGGGGGCTTTCTGTTTAGATGTTGTAGCATCAGTGTTGAGAAGGTGACTTTTAAAATGTAATCCCCTACAGATTACAGATTACATTCCCCAAAATGTAGTTTGTGACATAATCAATTAAATTACTTAAAGTGAGTAACGTAATCTGAATACTTTGGATTACTTGATATTGTCATGATTTTTAACACTACATAAATGTAGCAACCAACTCCTGCAAATTCTTGTTTGGTTTTAGACCTGGATTAGTCCTGGTTTTAGATCTGGTTTAGTCCTGGTTTAGACCTGGTTTAGACCTGGCTTAGTCCTGGTGTGAGTTCTGGTTTAGAGGTGCACAGGAGGAAGCGCAATCCACGGAGTGTACGCGACAAGACACAATCCACGCGCGATACACTCCGGTACCCTCATCTCCCTCCTCGAAGTTATGCTCTTATTATACATCCATTATACATCCATGGGCGCCGCGCTGTTGTGTGTACAGTGAAGTGCAGTGGTCGTGCGGAAACTTTACCTCTACCGCAAAAGGTTCCGGCCATCGCCGAGCGTATGAAAATAAAACGAAACATCGAGGCAAAAAAACAATTTTTTTTGACAGTTTTGTGGGAGTTATGGCCGTATTTTAAGTTTACCGTTGTGTTAGTGATGATTTCCAATAGTTAAAAGTGTGTTCTCACATGCCTGCTTTTCGCTCCGTGTTTTTGCTGCTTTCGAACATTACAGCCGCTGCGCGGTGCATGCTGGGATATTGGAGACCGCGAAGGATACTCGGATGTAGCCTTCGTTCATGGCCCGATCTCCATGGAAACGAGGCCGGTTTTAAGGCTGCATTTGAAGGCTGCACGAAATATAATGAAATGGGACAGGCCTTGGTTTACCGGAAGTGACGTATGCAGCCTTAAAACCAGCCTCTGGAGGCTGCAGCCTTATGAATTGGGACACAGCTCGTATATATGAGTGGACTAAGCTGACCCGTTTGCCGCCATGTGCGAAACAGGAAGTGCTCCAGGAAGCTCTTCCGGCTCCTTCTCTCACTTTTTCCCATTTACTTAAATTGGGATCTGATCGCTCCTCTCTCTGTACCTGTTGCTGTGGCCTCGTCATTTTGGTCTTAAAATGTTCGTATGAACGCGCTCTACATGATCCTGAACTTTTTTCGCTATTTTGTCCGTCAAAAAAACCCTGTTCATAACATAGACTCCAGATTTGCTCCTGTAGCCGTTAGCACCGTGAGCCTCATTTGAGCGGCACTAAACGCTGTGGGTGACGTCACGCTCACTTAGTCCACTTCTTTTATACAGTTGATGGTCACAGCCCAACAGTCTTGGGCAGCCTGACGTCAGACATTGGGCTGCAAACAAGGAAGTAAATGCGGAAATGAAAATCTTTTTTGCCAATGAGGCCATTGAAAACAACAGGGCGCTATCTTGAATTCATCTTCCAGATTTTATTATAGTTCTATGCACAAAACTAGTGGCGAAAACTTTCTCAGGCTGTGGAAAAGTCTGTATTATTGTATAAAATATTAATCAAAAGCAAATTATTAAAGACTGTTACAGACTTTTCCACAGCCTCAGAAAGTTTTCACCACTAGTTTTGCAGAGTTTGCCGCCATCAGTTGAGCGGAGATGACGTCCTATAATTACCGCAGAAATAATCATAAATACTTTTAGAAAGAACCCCTCCTCGAACCGCCACCTTAACGTGGTGGAAGGGTTTGAGTACCCGAATGATCCCAGGAGCTATGTTGTCGGGGGCTTTATGTGCCTGGTAGGGTCACCCAAGGCAAACAGGTCTGGGGGGACGGGTCAGACGAAGAGCGGTTCACAAGCCCCTATGATGAATCAAAGAACGAGGTCAGTGACATCGCCCGGAAAGGCGGTACCGGGGCCGCACCCTAGAGCCAGGCCTGGGGTGGGTGCACGTGGGCGAGCGCCTGGTGGCCGGGCCTTTCCTCACCTGCCTTTCCTCACGGGGCCTGGCCGGGCCCAGCCCGAAGGAGCAACGTGGGACCGCCCTCCCCTGGACCCACCATGATGATGAACGAGAGGGTCGCGTCCCTGCGCCTTCGGGTCGAGGACAGGTCTCTCACTGTGGTGTCGGCCTACAGGCCGAACAGCAGTGCGAGTACCCGGCCTTCTTTGAGTCTCTGGGAGGGGTACTAGACAGTGCACCGACCGGGGACTCCATTGTTCTACTGGGGGACTTCAATGCCCACGTGGGCAATGACAGTGACACTTGGAGAGGGGTGATTGGGAGGAACGGCCTCCCTGATCTGAACCCGAGCGGTGTTCTGTTATTGGACTTCTGTGCTAGTCACAGTTTGTCCATAATGAACACCATGTTCGAGCACAAGGGGGTCCATCGGTGCACGTGGCACCAGGACTCCCTAGTCCGGAGGTCGATGCTCGACTTTGTTGTCGTGTCATCTGACCTCCGGCCGTGTGTCTTGGACACTCGGGTGAAGAGAGGGGCAGAGCTGTCAACTGATCACCACCTGGTGGTGAGTTGGGTCCGCTGGCGGAGGAGGAAGCCAGAAAGACCTGGCAGGCCCAAGCGTATCGTGAGGGTCTGCTGGGAACGTCTGGCGGAACCTTCTGTCAGTGCGGCCTTCAACTCACACCTCCGGGAGAGCTTCTCCCAGATCCCGGGGGAGGCTGGGGACATGGAGCCCGAGTGGGCTTCGTTCTCGGCCTCCATTGTCGATGGGGCTGTTCGTAGCTGTGGCCGTAAGGTCTGTGGTGCCTGTCGCGGCGGCAATCCCCGAACCCGGTGGTGGACACCGGAAGTAAGGGATGCCGTCAAGCTGAAGAAGGAGTCCTACCGGGCCTTGCTTGCTTGGGGGACTCCTGAGGCAGCTGACGGGTACCGTCGGGCCAAGCGTGCTGCAGCTCGGGCGGTTGCAGAGGCAAAAACTCGGGTCTGGGAGGAGTTCGGGGAGGCCATGGAGGAGGACTATCGGACGTCCATCACCCTGTTCTGTTCATTGTATTTATGGACAGAATTTCTTGGCGCAGCCAGGGGCCGGAGGGGGTCCAGTTCGGGGACCAAAGGATGTCATCTCTGCTTTTTGCGGATGACGTTGTCCTGTTGGCTCCATCGAGCCAGGACCTGCAGCACTGGGGCGGTTTGCAGCCGAGTGTGAAGTGGCTGGGATGAGAATCAGCTGTTCCAAATCTGAGGCCATGGTTCTCGACCGGAAAAAGGTGGATTGCCCTCTCCGGGTGGGTGGGGAGTCTCTGCCTCAAGTGGAGGAGTTCAAGTATCTCGGGGTCTTGTTCACGAGTGAGGGGAGGATGGAGCGTGAGATTGACAGGCGGATCGGTGCGGCGTCGGCAGTGATGCGGTCTCTTTATCGGACCGCTGTGGTGAAGAGGGAGCTGAGCCGAAAGGCGAAGCTCTCGATTTACCAGTCAATCTATGTTCCTACCCTCACCTATGGTCATGAGCTCTGGGTAATGACCGAAAGGACAAGATCGCGGAAACAAGCGGCCGAAATGAGTTTCCTCCGCAGAGTGGCCGGGCGCTCCCTTAGAGATAGGGTGAGGAGCTCTGTCACATGGGAGGAGCTCGGAGTAGAGTCGCTGCTCCTCCACGTCGAGAGGAGCCAGCTGAGGTGGCTCGGGCATCTGGTCCGGATGCCTCCTGGACGCCTCCCTCGGGAGGTGTTCCGGGCATGTCCCACCGGTAGGAGGCCCCGGGGAAGACCCAGGACACGCTGGAGGGACTATGTCTCTCGGCTGGCCTGGAAACGCCTCGGGGTCCGTCCGGAGGAGCTGGAGGAAGTGGCTGGGGAGAGGGAAGCTTGGGAGCCCCTGCTTAGACTGCTGCCCCTGCGACCCGGCCCCGAATAAGCGGAAGAAGATGGATGGATGGATGGACTTTTAGAAAGAAACTCGCACAAATGAAAACTGTCACAGCACAAAACAGCACAAACGAAATACAAACGTTTTCCATCATTTTCTGCCTGTTTTTAGCTCTATTTAACATTTTGAGGGGCGGGATGACGTCATCTGTCGAAAATAAAACTGTAAAAATGTCTTAAGAACCAGAATCGTACAAATGAAACATTTTGCAGCACAAACGATTGGCTTTTGATGAGGGGCCAACTTCACGGAGGTGCTGCACACTCCGTTTATATTTCAGCCAAATGTAACTTGCTTGAAAAAACACACACTGAAATATTCTTGCATATGATTTCTTATGTGTGATTTTATGTGTATTTAGTTAACTACTTTTCAGTTTGCTGCTTTTTTCCTTGACACTTCCTTTCCCTTCTTCCTTTGTTCTCATGCAGAGCTACAAGATCCGTCAACAGAATGACCTTCACATGTGACCAGTGTGGAAAGGTGTGTCCACATGCTTCTGTACTGAAAAGACACTACAGAATCCACACAGGAGAAAGACAATACAGATGTGATGTTTGTGAGAAGACATTTTCACAGTCAGACAACCTAGTATCACATATGAGAATCCATACAGGAGAAAGACCATACAGATGTGATGTTTGTGAGAAGACATTTTCACAGTCAGGCCACCTAGTATCACATATGAGAATCCATACAAGAGAAAGACCATACAGATGTGATGTTTGTGAGAAGACATTTTCACAGTCAGGCCACCTAGTATCACATATGAGAATCCATACAGGAGAAAGACAATACAGATGTGATGTTTGTGAGAAGACATTTTCACGGTCAGGCAACTTAGTATCACATATGAGAGTCCACACAAAAGAGAAACCATTTGAATGTGACCTGTGTGGAACGGGATTTAAGCAATCTCGTGACCTCCATAAACATATGAGAGTCCACACAGGAGAAAGACCATACAGATGTGATGTTTGTGAAAAGAGATTTAAAGGGCCAACTGCCCTAAAATCACATATGAGATTCCACACTGGAGAAAGACCATACAGATGTGATGTTTGTGAGAAGACATTTTCAGGGTCAAGCGCCCTAAAATCACATATGAGAGTCCACACAGGAGAAAGACCATACAGATGTGATGTTTGTGAGAAGACATTTTCAGGGTCAAGCGCCCTAAAATCACATATGAGAGTCCACACAGGGGAGAGGCCATACAGATGTGATGTTTGTGAGAAGACATTTTCAGAGTCAAGCTCCCTAAAATCACATATGAGAGTCCACACAGGAGAAAGACCATACAGATGTGATGTTTGTGAGAAGACATTTTCAGGGTCAAGCGCCCTAAAATCACATATGAGAGTCCACACAGGAGAGAGGCCATACAGATGTGATGTTTGTGAGAAGACATTTTCACAGTCAGGCTCATTAGTATCACATATGAGAGTCCACACAGGAGAAAGACCATACAGCTGTGATGTTTGTGAGAAGACATTTTCAGTGTCAGACAAACTAGTATCACATATGAGAGTCCACACAGGAGAAAGACCATACAGATGTGATGTTTGTGAGAAGACATTTTCAGGGTCAAGCGCCCTAAAATCACATATGAGAGTCCACACAGGAGAAAGACCATACAGATGTGATGTTTGTGAGCAGACATTTTCACAGTCGGGCTCATTAGTATCACATATGAGAGTCCACACAGGAGAAAGACCATACAGATGTGATGTTTGTGAGAAGACATTTTCAGTGTCAGACAAACTAGTATCACATATGAGAGTCCACACAGGAGAAAGACCATACAGATGTGATGTTTGTGAGAAGACATTTTCACAGTCGGGCTCATTAGTATCACATATGAGAGTCCACACAGGAGAAAGACCATACAGATGTGATGTTTGTGAGAAGACATTTTCAGTGTCAAGCGCACTAAAATCACATATGACTGTCCACACAAAAGAGAAACCATTTGAATGTGACCTGTGTGGAACGGGATTTAAGCAATCTCGTGACCTCCATAAACATATGAGAGTCCACACAGGAGAAAGACCATACAGATGTGATGTTTGTGAAAAGAGATTTAAAGGGCCAACTGCCCTAAAATCACATATGAGAATCCACACTGGAGAAAGACCATACAGATGTGATGTTTGTGAGAAGACATTTTCACAGTCAGGCCACCTAATATCACATATGAGAGTCCACACAGGAGAGAAACCATTTAAATGTGACCAGTGTGGAAAAGCTTTCTCTGTATCATCCAGCTTGGTTAAACACATGAGAACCCATTTCAAACGCACACAGAAGACGGACCAGACGACTGAAAAAGAGGGAAGGCTTTCGGGTCTGAAACATGTTCAAATGTTCCAGAGTGAAAAGAAAAGCTGCAGCTCTGACCAGTGTGGAAGGACTTTGAGAAAGCCTGCTCATCTGAAGGTTCACACTAAAGGAGAAAGAGCCGCTGAGGCCGGATCAAGTGAGCCTAAAGTCAGACTCAAAAAGCTGGAGATCAGGCTTCAGAGAGTCCTGTGGAATTGAACTCTATGTAGAGTCAGAAGTTAAAAGCTTAAAATCATATGTATGTAATATGTTTGTTTTTTATTAGAAAGACGTTTTAGCTGAGGTTTGTCCATCTTATTCTTTTTTGTATTGTTTTTAATTTGAGCTTTTAGTCCTGCTTCACTGCAGTTTCCTAATCAATTCCCTAATCTTTTTCTTCTGTCTTGTATGGAAGGCCATTTCCACCAGTAAAAAAGAAATTTAAAAAAAGCCTCACAGAAAGTCAATTACGAGTTTGAAAAATTATAATTACAAGTTTAAAAGTCTTTAATTACAATTTAAAAGTTATAATTACGAGTATTAAAGTCATACTTGTGAGTTTTAAACTCATAATTAGGAGTTTTTGAAGGTGTTTAAAAGTCGTAGTTTTCACCCACAACTGATGTTTATACTTTTCATGGCTGCTGTGATGAAAAAAATGACATAAAATATTAGAATTCGGAAATAGAATCTGTTTTAGTGTTTTGAGCTTTGCAGAAGAAGAGAATGTAGTAGCGCCTCCTGCATTACTACATTCTCTACTTGTACAAAACACAACTCCAGGTCTGTTTTTGAGGAGGGAACAGCATTAGAACATGACTTAAAGCTCACATCAGTCTCTTTTACAGGGACCGTTTAAATGTATTCATCTATTATGGCATTATAATTATTAGAAACCTGTTGAATAATTTGTTTTGAATTTATTTGTTTATGGCCCTATTACTATTACTATTATTATTGTTTATCTTCTTCACTCTGAGTGGGTGTTAGAATAATTATGTATATTATCCCATATTTGTCTTAATCATGTGTTAGATATTTGTGTATTTGCAATAATCTCTTTTGTGCTTGAAAACTGTGTGCAGTACTTTTCCACTGACTGCTGTGCAGCTGATGCCTGGCAGGAGCCAGGCTTATCAGCCTATGCGACAGGAGCTGTTTGATTTTGGCAAAACATGAACTGAATGTGCTCAAATTCCAGCGTGGTCACCGCGCTCAGCCTACTGTCCGACCTTGATCAATAATGCATAATTATGTTTTATTTTATTTGTCATATCTTGGTATCGTTGCTGTTTTCCCCCTTTCCCTTAGAGCAGCGACACCCATTGTAACCAGGGTCATCCTAATGTAAATAAAAGTGAGGAGACGGGGCCGTGCTTCAGAGCGGGTTGGAGAGTGTATCTCTGAGCACGTCTCAATCCGTTCTCCTCGCGAGTAAAACCAAATAATCTCTCTTGTCTTTCTTCACAGAATGTTTTAGATGGTGTTTAACCTGTTTGAACCTAACAGTGGGTTTGTTACAGTAGAAGTTCAATTGGCTAATAATATCAAGATCTTTCTGTTCAAGTTCCTTTTTCTTTTTTTACTATAAAGGATCGAAAATTCACGGATTTTAAATTTTAGGAATTCCCATTTTCTTACAGGGGTTCAAAGTTCCTCATTGCATTTAATATCGTTAATTCAAATTTTATTATGTTGACAGTAATCCTCATTTTTGAGCAAGCTTGAGGTGAATTTCCAATATTTGTTTGAATAGGTTCTGCTCTTAGATTTCATATGAAAACATATTACACTGTGATCAGTCAAAGGGGCTGCAGAAATATTGCAGCTAAAATCAGAGTAAATTAAATTGTTTAAAATTAACCAGTGATCAATTCTAGATTTTGAGTTATAATTTGGGTGAAACCATGAAAATTGGATTAGGTCAGGATTGTGATATCTCCAGGCATCAATTAGGCCAAGTTCGTTACAAAAATGATTAAATGTCGTATTAGGATGAGTTGAGGTGTATTTGGGGGGATATTTGTCCAGAAAATCATCATTGACCAAGTTCAGATCCTCCCCTAACAAAATATTCTCAGCAGAATGTGCCACTTTTAGGTTGTCCAGATGTAAAGTTAATTCTTCTAATATTTTTTTGTTGTCATTTTTATTATTGTACCCATAGACATTTACCAATATAAAATTGAGATTGTCAATATTCACAATAAGAATAAGCCAATGGCCATTAATATCTGCCATATCATAAATTATCTGGCCTGCAAAATGTTTTAGGAAGATAAGTACCCCTGCTGATCTAGAGGTGCCATGGCTGAAGTCGGCTTTATCCTCCCATTGCTGAGTCCAAAATGAAACATCATCTTTTTTTGAGTGTGTTTCCTGTAGGAAAAACAAAATAAAAACAAACTTTTCTTTTTTGTTAAATCTCTAAGGCCCCTTGCATTAACAGATAAAAGAGAAATTGAACTTTTAGTGTCAAACATATAAAACTGAACAAAGGCAATTTAGTGTCAACAGTAGAACAAACAACGAAGTTGTCAAAACCTGAATACTTTTAATAAAAAATACCCCCAGGACCATTTGATTTGAGGCATAACCCTCTGACCGTTGATGTAGGCATAAGGGCCATGAAACATAGTCTTGTGACCTTCCCTCCTAGCTTGTTCCACCTCAGGCCAGACCGCTTTTCTTGCTTCTCGGTCTTCTTTGCTGAGATCCTCCACGAAGCGGATATTGAGGTCTTCGCAAATGTGAATTTTTTATCACTCGCCACAGTTCGTCCCTGTAGATTCTCATGGTGAACTGCATGATGATCTGTCGGGGGTGGACGACAGTGTGTGGACCCAGGCGATGAGCAGAGTCCAGGATGAAGCCCATTTTCTCCTTCCAGTGTGGGGCAATCTTTATGAGAAGATTTGGAACTAGATCTCGGGTCATTCTCTTCTTTGTCTTCCTTTAGGCCGTTTAATCTTAAATTCCAACTTCTCTTGTACCTCTCTGCTTCTGCTGTGCGACTTTCCAACTCTGCTGCCCTTTTCTCCGGATGTGCATTCTTCTCTTTAAGTTAGATTATTTCACTTTCCATCTTTTTATTTTTTTCTTTGCAGTCTTTTATCTGTGATGAGTTGTACTCTACAGATTTGGTGAGGTTAGTTAAGGTCAGCGTGTTTTCTTTCAGATCTTTCTGCACGTCGGTCAGTAACTCTCAGAGATCCTGTATCTGGTCTGACTGAGTCTTGATCGCCACTAAAAACAGTTTTTAGTTTAACTTTTTCGGGTCCTGGCGAAGGTTGGTGTATCCTTAGAGTTTGTCAGGGAGTTTAACTTAATGATGAAAATTGGTCCAGTTTGAACTCATGTAGGTTTTGCTCTGGAGAGCGGCTACTGAGCGTCTGATCCCTTCGCCATCTTGCCCAGAGGAGCCTTAAAATAATACAAATTAAAAAATCGGCCCTCTTCCTGTACGTCATTACGCGCATGTGCAGTGCAGACTTCTCTGTCTCTTCCGCTTCCTCCTCATGGATGTATAATAAGAGCTGGATAAACCCCGCCCCCTCTATCCAACAGGGCGCCATCTTGGATTCATCATCCAGATTTTATTATAGTTCTATGTTCGAGCTACCGCCACGAGGTCACATGTTGCTACTCTGTGGATCTCTGCCTGCGTTTAGATGAAATTAAACCAATTCAATTGTATAAGAACGGTTTTTGCACATCTGTACTATACTGCACTTTTTCTAGGTGGTGTCTCCCCTGGGGTATGGGAAGGAAGGAGCAAGTCTCAGGGGGTGGAGGGGGTAAAGATGAGCGGGGGAAGCGTGGAAGATCCCATAGTGAGGGAAGAGAGGGCTCCAAAATGGTCAGGTTGGATGAGGAAGAATTTAAAGTAATTTTGAAGTTCTGTGATGAATTGAGGAAACTCCCTAACCCCCTTAAGCTATCATCTGAGATCTGTGATAAAATTGGTGAAATGTAACATGCTAAGATCTTGTCAAATGGAAACGTGCTGATATTTTGCAAGTCTGAAGCTCAGAGAATTAAAGCATTAAAACTGAGTGAGTTAGAGAAACGAGCTGTCCAGGGGTTTGTGCCAGGGATTAGCCAGGAGGCTGATCAGGGTTCCAAGGGAGTCATCTATGTTGATACGGACATTTCTGAGGAAGAGTTACTAAGAAACCTGAAAGGAGGAGATGTTGTGGGAGTTAGACGCTTTAAAACCAGAAAGGAAGGGATCGAGGAGAGCAGCATGGCGGTGCTGGTTCTCTTTAAGGATGAAACTCTCCCTCAAAGAGTTACCCTGGGGTTCATGGCGTAGCAAGTTAAATCATACGTGCGCCCTCCTCTGCGATGTTATAAGTGCCAGAGGTTCGGGCATGTCGCAGCAGTGAGCAGGGGTGAAGAGAGATGTGGGAAGTGTGGTGAGGGACATGATCGAGATCAGTGTAAAAATGATGGCGTTGAATGTTGTAAGTGCGGGTGCAACCATGTGGCAGCATATAGAGGGTGTGTGGCCCATATAAAAGCCCAGCAAGTGGAGAGCATTAAAAAACCGGAAAATATCTCTCCTGGTGGAGTGTGGAGAGATGCCTCTGAGACTTAGGCGTGAAAAGTTGGCTCTCCAATATGGAGGAAGAATACAGAGCCAGGAAAAATGCAACCCTGTAAGGCGTCTGCAAGAGGAGAGTTGGGAAACAGCTCAGGGTGGGAGGAGGATGGGGATTTGTGAAAAGAGTGTGGACTCAGTCTCCTGAATTGAAAACTTAGAAATGTCTCTGAGAGTTGTGTGGCCCTCTGTTCCCCATGGCTGCTCCCAGAGCCAGAAGTAAACTGGGCAGTCAGAGACATCTTTAGGGAGAAGGGCAGGGGAAACCCTGTAGATGTGGTTAGAGAAGTACTTAGTGAGTGGCAGGGCTATTTGTCTATCTATACTGATGAGTCTGTAGATCCTGCCAGCAATAGGGCTGCCTTTTCAGTGCATATCCCTGAGGTTGGCTTGAACCAGGGCTACCGATTACCAAACAATGTGTCAGTGTTTACAACAGAAGCAATAGCCATGCTGTGTGTGTGACGCCCACCATGTGTGGTCACATATTTTTATCTAATGTTGTGAAATTTGGTAAATGACAGATAGTGGTGATTTTGGAGACAAATTGCAATCCCGATTTCGTCCACTTGATGGCAGCACACTCGCTGAGACGGTATGAGGGGCGCTGTGGCCGCTGCTTCCTGCTGGTCGCAGTAGCAGAAACGGCAACACCGAAATAACGTCTCTATTCAAGATGGTACTATCTCTTAGGCTTAAGGACTGTATAGGTTTTAGTCCGGTGAGTGATATTCGCCCTGGAGTGTCGGTCAGGACACAGGAGACAGGATGCATATGGTAATTTTAGGGTTTATTGAAATTCGAGCGTCATCACAGGGCACTCTGGGTGTGAGTGTGTGTGGTCTATAAAGAAAAAGAAAGAATAAAACAAATTAAGTCTATTGCACTATATAGCAACACAGTAAACTCAAAACAGACATACATAACACAGGGTGACTAAATAGGAGGGACTGAATAAAGACGTAATCTAACTATAAATAATGAATGTACACGGCATGACACACCCGAAATAGCATTAGCTTCTAAGCTACGCTAACTTACTTATAGATCAAAACTGAACAGATGATATGTAACAAACATAAACAACATACCCCGATTTGCATAAACAATACTAAAAGACTTATAAAACGTCTAAACAGCCCTGAAAAACATAACTTACTTCTTTGTCAGCGACGCACAACTTGAGCTAACAGATGACTGCACGCTCGAGCCTTGTGAACTAATTAACAGCGGTGCAGCGTGCTCTAAACTAAAATGTGTATTAACTATCAGCACCACTAGTGGGCGCTCCTCACCAACCTACTGCCTTTCCAACAGTCTCCGTCTCCTTTTGTTTCTTTTCAGTGCCAATATCTCCCCACAAACAATATATATAAACTGCTAGCAGTGATTGTTCCGGCCCGATACCTGCTACATGTGCACTGGAGTGGGAGGGCAAAATTACACCTCAGTGTGTCTTAATATGTTCAGATTCAGCAGCGGCTCTAATGGCTTTGCAGGCAGGAGTACCACGTGCGCGTCCAGTAGGGTTGCCAAATCCCTAAAGCCCAAAAGAGGGACACTTTTTTTCCTCCGGGCCTATCTGCACTGCCCCATGCCGGAAATCATGACATTTCCTTATCCGGACCACAATTTCAGTATAATGTTGTTAAATTAATTATGTATAAGCAAAACTGTATTGTGTTAACCAACTACTGTTACATTCTATTTTATTCCATATCAGGAGAATATCTTGAAGGAAAAGCAAAGACAGAAATGTATGCAAGTATGCAAACTATTTATTAAAACTTAAAAGAGAGTATTAGTTATCCTAAAGATGTTATGGTGAAGCATGGCATGGGCCTCTTCTTATCCTGCAATAAATAAAAGAAAGGATAATTAGATTGAGAAACGGTCTACTGCCATTCAATGAACGTGTGTGTGTATGTGTAATAAGATGTTTTTTGTCTTTTTCTTAGCAGGTTTGTCCATTATTGACTCGTTCAGCAGCAAAGAATCACTGACTGACTCAATCAACTCAACAACTGTCTCCCATAGCAACGTTTACTTGCGTTAACGCCCAATCACCAGTCTGCTATCATTGGACTTCATAAACATTCCATGAAAAAAAAAATCAGACTGTGATTGAAATTCGGGACGGGAGCTGTTCCTCGCGGGGCAAATAAAATTCACCTAAAAATCAGGATGTCCCGCGCAAATCGGGACGGTTGGCAACCCTAGCGTCCAGATTTAATTTATGAAATTCTACTGCGCTTAAAAAAGCAGAAATGATAGGATTGTCTGTTGCATTCATGTGGGTCCCGGCCCTTGTTGGAATAAGTGGCAATGAAACAGCAGATTTAACTGCTAAACAGGCTTTGAATAATGATTCAGTTAATATTAAAACAACAGGACCCTCAGAGTTTGGCAAGAGGGTCTGGCTGCAGACGCATGGGGAAAGTGTAGGGCCACTCCACAGACCGGAAACACGTGACCTCCACCGGAAATACGTCACATCTACCATAGAATTTTTTTTAAAATTTATATTCGCCAAACACTTAACATCTATCATAGACTTTTATTTTTTATTTATATTAGCCGTGGCCCAATTCACGGGCAGATTGCCTCAATGATTTTGATTTTATTATAGTTTTATTTCTAGCCCACGGAGAAGCCTCGTTGCCGAGCAACCGAGACACGCTGCTAATGTTACTGCTAACCACATGTACCACGCAGATTATGCACAGGTAATCAAACTGTCGGATTTTAAGATCAAGTTATTCTAATAATTCTCTCCAAAATGAAAACTTATGCATAACATTCGCCAAACAATACGGCTGTATTTCTGGGAACAAACAGTGATGAGATATGCATTATTAATTACGTATTTTTAAATTGATAAGGGATTACATTTATGCAGGGAATGTATTTAAGTCAGTTTAAAAGATGGTTTATTATACAATCAAAGGAACTTCTGGAAATGATCTCATGAATAGTCAAACATTAAACCCACCACACGTACACAATGCATTAATAGGTTAGTACAAACAGCTGTGTGTCAGTGTGTCTCAAATAGTTGTTCCCGTTTTGCTAAATCAGAATCATGTATTAATAGCCACACAACAAGTTGGTGGAATTTGTTTCCAGTACAGCAAGAAATGCTCACATCTTCTGTGTCTGTTGCAGAACAAAACAAATTTACAACACACTTACACGATACAACACACACAACAGATAATTATCCAGTTATGAACGGGATTGGTTTAGAGTCCGAATGGCAAGGGGAAAGAAACTATTCTTGAATCTGACAGATTTAGATATGATGGACCTGTAGCGCCCCCCAGAGGGCATGAGTTTGAACAGATTATTGGCAGGATGTGTGGGGTCTGAGGTGATTCTTTTGGCTCTGTGTGATGCGTCTGTGATAAAGTGTCTATGGAGGGGAGAGTGGGACCAATGATTTTAGATGATTTGTTTCCAATACGCTGAAGTTTGTTATGTGAGTGTGAGTCCAAATTACCAAACCAGACTGTTATTGATGAAGTGAGAACACTTTCAATTATTGCTGTGTAAAACTGGAGAAGGATGTTGTGTCTGATTCTGAATTTTTTCAATTGTCTAAGGAAAAACAGTCTTTTATTGGCTTTTTTGTATGTTTCATTTGAATGCTGTTTCCATTTTAGTGAGTAATTAATGTGGGTACCAAGAAATTTGACGGTCTCTGTAGTGGTGATCGTATCATTATCAATTGTGACTGGTGTTTTCTGTGAAGGGGAGCGTGCAAAATCGATTATGAGCTCCTTTGTTTTAGATGTATTGAGGAGCAGGTTGTTACTTTGACACCAGTTGGCTACATGAGAGGCAGCAGGTGACAATCCAAAATGAAATTTATCTGATATTTATCTTTGCCAAATATGATCAGGTGGAATATCACTGCTTAACTGCAGTATAATAGTACATTCTTATAGTAAATGTAACTGCAATGCAGTAGTTTATTCTCATAGTACATGTAAGTATAGTGACTATGAAAAGAGGCATCAAATAACTGGCACATTTCATCATGAATCAAATGTCAGTATAGAGTGAAAAACATTCAGATAATCTTATTATGAGCAAATTATATGTTTTTTATGTTTTGACTTGCACACTTGATAAGGTTATATAAGGCCACATTTATCCTGGGACACTGTTTTACCTCCGTTCAATCAATTTTTTCTTCTCTTCAAGAGGACTCCACTCTCCACTCGATCAATCGGCAAATTCTGATTCTGATTCAGTCTGTCTGAGGCTGGAGAGGGAGGGGGAAAGGCGGTCGTCATTGACGTGTTTCCGGTATGTGGGGTGGACCTACACTTTCCCCATGCGTCTGCAGCCAGACCCCTCTCCTCCTGCTCGGCTCGGCGTGAAAGGCAAACCTGTGAATTTGTGGATTTTTCGGATTCCAAACTGCCTCTTCTTCCACGGTGAGTTGTTGAGCAGCAATCCGTGAACTATTCTTGTGATTAGCGCTCGTATTTATGTTGCTAAATGACGCTTACCCAGATAACAACACTTATTCTCGGCGGGTTTTCTGCCCCGGACCTGATCCCAGATCTGTTTATGATGTCGTTAGGAGCCTAAATATGGTTCAGATTTGATACTGATCCACTTTTTTCTGATATAAATACACACAAGCAGGATTTGCATTGAAATTCACAAATTCACACAATCATAATTCGCATGTAGCGCAGGGATGGGCAATTGTTTTATCCATGGGGCCACATGAGGAACAGAAAATAATGTGGAGAGCCAAAATGCTTAACTCAATTCTGCAAAATATTAATTGTCTTGAAAGACAGTAAACCCGTTTAGTCTTGGTTTAGACCTGTTTAAGACCTGGTTTAGACCTCGTTTAGTGTTAATAACTTTCTCACAAAAGTCTTGCCGAGCAAAACTTGGAAAATATGATACTCAAATACCTGCGTGAAGTTGGCCCCCCAACAAACGCAAACCTACAGAAAAACTGTCGATCGTTTGTGCTTCGTTTGTGCTGCAAAAAGTTTTGTTTGTGCGATTCTGGTTCTTAACATATTTGCAGTTTTATTTTCGGCCGATATTGTCATCCCGCCCCTCAAAATGTTAAATAGAGCTCAAAACAGGCAGAAAATTATAGAAAACGTTTGTATTTCGTTTGTGCTGTGATAATTTTCATTTGTGCGAGTTTATTTCTAAAATTATTAATTATTATTTCTGCGGTACTTATAGACGTCATTTCCGCTCAGATGACGGCGACAAAACCATAGACCGTAGTCGTGTCGTGCCTCCTGAAGCCGCATAGGCCGCAGCCTATGGCAAGCCATTTTAACATTTAATAGCTAAACTGGATATGTATTGCAGATATCTGTAATTCAGTTTTGCCTAGTCAAAAAGAACATTTCGGATATCCGCAACTACATTCTTCCTATCCGTAATTGTCATTTCAGATATCCAGAAGGAAATTCTTCCTAGGGCAAATTACGTCACTTTTGCCATTCATTTGTATGGGGTTCATCATTACGGATATCTACAATTCAGTTTCAGATATCCATTATGTGAATTACGGATATCCGCAACTGAATTATAGATATCTGTAATTCCAGTTTGAGATATCTACAATTTGATTTTGACTAGTCATAACTTCAGTTCAAGATATCTTTAATTTAGTTCAATTCAAGATATCTATATGTTCCTTTTCAGATGTCTTAAATTAAGTTTTGACTAGGCGAAATGAAGTTGTAGATATCTGTAACTGGAATTATGACTAGTCGAAATTACATTGTAGATATCTCAAATTGGAGTTAGGGATAGTCGTAATGTAATTGTAGATATCTATTATCAAGTTATAGATATCTTGAACTGAATTTTAATTAGAGATATCTGAAATTGGAGATATCTGTAAAGTTAATTCTGCCTAGTCACAATGTAATTACAGATATCTTGAATTTGAGTTTTGACTAGGCGAAATAACATTGCAGATATCTGTATGCAAATTACCCCCTACTCCCACCCCCACTTTTGGCGGGAGCAGAGCGCCTTCGTCCACCTGTTGTGTTAAATATTTACTTGTAAGAAACATGTCGGAGCGGCCAGACGGGGAAGGCGTCTTTAACAGACTATTTAATGCTGCTGCCCGTGCTTAACTGCTTTTAAGTTCGTTATTTGTGTCTGGGGATAGCAAATGTTCAATTCTTCGGAGATTTCTTTCACAGTTTTCAACACAACGACGCTCCCTCTCTCCGCAAATCCCCTGCGAGGGCTCGTTCAATTTCGTGCCATTTTTTAGTGGCCTTTTCAATAACACCCAAGGCCATGGCTGCTTTTCTTCTTCCATTCACCAGTCTTTCAACGTTCTCTGCATTCACCATAGAGAAATGAACCCACTTCCTCTTTGATTTTGGCGGGGAAAGGATATTACGTATTTGTGTATATCTAAAATAGAGCAACGTCATGCACAATAATTTACACTAGTCATAATGACGTTTGAGATATCTTTAACTTTCATTCTGCCTAGTCAAAACTGAATTACAGATATCCTCAATTGCCATTTAAGATGTGTGACGAGTGGAATGTCGGTTTCAATGACGTAATTGTAGATATCTGTAATTAAATTTTTCCTAGTGAAAACTGAATTACTGATATCTCTATCTATCATTTCGACTAGTAACAATTACGTTACAGATATCTTGAATGACAATTTCGACTATCCAAAATGTAATTATGACTAGTCAGAAGGACATTGTTGATATCAACAATGTTCATTCTGGATAGTCAAACTTTGCTATTAAATGTTAAAATGGCTTGCCATAGCAGCCTCCTGAAGCCGCATAGGCCGCAGCCTCCTGAACACACCTCCGCGGACCGCATGGCCGTGTCGAAATGGGACAGGTCCAGCCCACGGAGCCGCGCCCGACGCCCAGCAACTGAAACACGCTGCTAATGCTAATGCTAACAAGACGCACCTGCAGATTACGCGCGGTTTACGCACTGGTAATCAAACTGTCACATTTTGAGAACAAGTTATTCTAACAATTCTAAAACACATTTTATGGCTAAAATATTGCTGTTTCTCCAATACATCTAAAATAGGCTAAATTACCTTAACCTCCTGAGACCCAAGCTTTTGTCTGGTGTCCATTTTTCATTTCTTCTTGCTATTTGGGATAAGTAGGACCTACTAAGTAAGTCTTCTGTATGACACCATTGGTTAAAAAATGTAAAAGCATTAAAATGTATAAATAAATTAGAAAAAAAAAAAACAGCAATTAGCTGTTTATTTCAAGCCCTAAACCTGCCAAATGTGACGTAGGTCGACCGTGAGCGGGTTGGGGTTCAGTGAGTGAGGTTAAAAACACAAAAAGGCCTTAAATTGTGTTCAACTGTTTTAATTTTTTCTGGTTTTCAATCGTTACAAAAAAAAGTAGAGGTGCAAAAAGTGGAGACAGGCAGCAGTTTCCCTATAGCAGCAGAAACGTCCAGCAATTTATAACTGTAAACTCATCTAAATATTCCCAAGTTTACCTAACAACATGTACAATCAATAATATAACATAGTCCCAATGTCTTCAAACGAGGACATGACATTTCCTGATGCTCTCGTCTGCTGTGGTCAATAAAATGTGTCAAATTTTAATGCCAAATGAAGAGACATTAAGATACATGAAGAGACATTATTGTACATAAATACATTGGTTTTATTCATAAATTTTGCATCTAAACTTTACCATGCAGTTTTTTTTACTTTCGGGAGCTGCTGTAGAGGTTTTTAGTTGATTACAGGTGAAAGTTTAAAATAATTGAAAATCATGGTGCTAAGAGGCAAAAATGTAATGTCCTCGTATGAGGCCACAGGGTCTCAGGAGGATATAGTTTCAAAAACAGTGATGAGATATGCATTAAGTATTTTTAAATTGATAAGGGATTACATGTATACAGGGAATGCATTTAAGTCATTTTATAAAGACTCCTTTGAGAAAAAATGGTTTATTAAACAGTCAAATAAACTTCTGGAAATACTTTGTCATAATAGGAATAGTCAAAGATTAAACCCATCACACACGCACACAATGCATTAATAGGTTAATAATAAATAAATAAAACATGTCAGTGTACTCCCATTGTGTAACTTTTTTTTTTTTTTACAGAAGCAGGTTCCAATCCAAAATGAACAAATTATCTTTGCCAAATATGATTGAATACTACTTCACTGCAGTACAATAGTACTGCAGTGAAGTACTTATAGTACATGTAATTATAGTTACTATTAAAAGACACATCAGATAACTGGGACATCTCACCATGAATCAAATGTCACAGTGAAAAACGTTCAGATAAACTTATTCTGAACCTAAACTGCATGGAGACATCACTATGAGGACACATTCAGGACAGCAGCAGACAGCAGGTGCAGGAAGCCAGATGCAACCAGAGGCCCCACAGGTCTTCTGCAGGTTGTGACTCTGCAGAAGTCCTCAGTGACTCTGGACATGGACAGTGGAGACATCTTGTATCTTCTGAAGGAGGAAAAGCAGAATGAACCTTACATCTGATTGGTTCTGTTGGTTCAGAGTAGGGCTGCAGCTATCGATTCTTACAGTAATCGATTATTCTGTCGAGTATTTTGTTCGAATAATCGAGTAATCGTTTGTTATTGTCGTGTCTACTTTGCACATGTTAAGTACACACCACGTGCACTGACAGATACACGTGTTTTGGACATGAAAAACGTAATTATCACTGGGCTAAGGTTGACTCACCTCGCGGTTTCTTTTCTACCTGATGTAATGTACGGGGGCTTTCTGTTTAGATGTTGTAGCATCAGTGTTGAGAAGGTGACTTTTAAAATGTAATCCCCTACAGATTACAGATTACATTCCCCAAAATGTAGTTTGTGACATAATCAATTAAATTACTTAAAGTGAGTAACGTAATCTGATTACTTTGGATTACTTGATATTGTCATGATTTTTAACACTACATAAATGTAGCAACCAACTCCTGCAAATTCTTGTTTGGTTTTAGACCTGGATTAGTCCTGGTTTTAGATCTGGTTTAGTCCTGGTTTAGACCTGCTTTAGACCTGGCTTAGTCCTGGTGTGAGTTCTGGTTTAGAGGCGCACAGGAGGAATCGCGGTCCACGGACTGTACGCGACAAGACACAATCCACGCGCGATACACTCCGGTACCCTCATCTCCCTCCTCCGCTCCCTCCTCCTCATCTCCTCCGGTACCGGAGGAGATGAGGAGGAAGTTATGCTCTTATTACACATCCATGGGCGCCGCGCTGTTGTGTGTACAGTGAAGTGCAGTGGTCGTGCGGAAACTTTACCTCTACCGCAAAAGGTTCCGGCCATCGCCGAGCGTATGAAAATAAAACGAAACATCGAGGCAAAAAAACAATTTTTTTTGACAGTTTTGTGGGAGTTATGGCCGTATTTTAAGTTTACCGTTGTGTTAGTGATGATTTGCAATAGTTAAAAGTGTGTTCTCACATGCCTGCTTTTCGCTCCGTGTTTTTCGCTCCGTGTTTTTCGCTCCGTGTTTTTGCTGCTTTCGAACATGACAGCCGCTGCGCGGTGCATGCTGGGATATTGGAGACCGCGAAGGATACTCGGATGTAGCCTTCGTTCATGGCCCGATCTCCATGGAAACGAGGCCGGTTTTAAGGCTGCATTTGAAGGCTGCACGAAATATAATGAAATGGGACAGGCCTTGGTTTACTGGAAGTGACGTATGCAGCCTTAAAACCAGCCTCCGGAGGCTGCAGCCTTATGAATTGGGACACAGCTCGTATAGATGAGTGGACTAAGCTGACCCGTTTGCCACCATGTTCCAAACAGGAAGTGCTCCAGGAAGCTCTTCCGGCTCCTTCTCTCACTTTTTCCCATTGACTTAAATTGGGATCTGATCGCTCCTCTCTCTGTACCTGTTGCTGTGGCCTCATCATTTTGGTCTTAAAATGTTCGTATGAACGCGCTCTACATGATCCTGAACTTTTTTCGCTATTTTGTCCGTCAAAAAAACCCTGTTCATAACATAGACTCCAGACTTGCTCCTGTAGCCGTTAGCACCGTGAGCCTCATTTGAGCGGCGCTAAACGCTGTGGGTGACGTCACGCTCACTTAGTCCACTTCTTTTATACAGTTGATGGTCACAGCCCAACAGTCTTGGGCAGCCTGACGTCAGACATTGGGCTGCAAACAAGTAAGTAAATGCGGAAATGAAAATCTTTTTTGCCAATGAGGCCATTGAAAACAACAGGGCGCTATCTTGAATTCATCTTCCAGATTTTATTATAGTTCTATGCGCAAAACTAGTGGCGAAAACTTTCTCAGGCTGTGGAAAAGTCTGTATTATTGTATAAAATATTAATCAAAAGCAAATTATTAAAGACTGTTACAGACTTTTCCACAGCCTCAGAAAGTTTTCACCACTAGTTTTGCAGAGTTTGCCGCCATCAGTTGAGCGGAGATGACGTCCTATAATTACCGCAGAAATAATCATAAATACTTTTAGAAAGAACCCCTCCTCGAACCGCCACCTTAACGTGGTGGAAGGGTTTGAGTACCCAAATGATCCCAGGAGCTATGTTGTCGGGGGCTTTATGCGCCTGGTAGGGTCACCCAAGGCAAACAGGTCTGGGGGGACGGGTCAGACGAAGAGCGGTTCACAAGCCCCTATGATGAATCAAAGAACGAGGTCAGTGACATCGCCCGGAAAGGCGGTACCGGGGCCCCACCCTAGAGCCAGGCCTGGGGTGGGTGCACGTGGGCGAGCGCCTGGTGGCCGGGCCTTTCCTCACCTGCCTTTCCTCACAGGGCCTGGCCGGGCCCAGCCCGAAGGAGCAACGTGGGACCGCCCTCCCCTGGACCCACCATCGGCTGGAGGAGCCATAGGGGCCGGGTGCAGAGAGATCTGGGCGGCAGTCGAAGGCCGGGGCCTTGGCGACCGGATCTCCGGACATGGAGACTAACTCTGGGGACATGGAATGTCACCTCGCTGGGGGGGAAGGAGCCTGAGCTTGTGCGGGAGGTCGAGCGTTACCAGCTAGATATAGTCGGCCTTGCCTCCACGCACAGCTTGGGCTCTGGAACCCAACTCCTTGAGAGGGGTTGGACTCTCCATTTCTCTGGCGTTGGCCGCGGGGAGCGGTGGCGAGCTGGTGTGGGCTCATCGCCCCACAGCTCAGCCGCTGCATGTTGGAGTTCACCCCGGTGAACGAGAGGGTCGCGTCCCTGCGCCTTCGGGTCGGGGACAAGTCTCTCACTGTGGTGTCGGCCTACAGGCCGAACAGCAGTGCGAGTACCCGGCCTTCTTTGAGTCTCTGGGAGGGGTACTAGACAGTGCACCGACCGGGGACTCCATTGTTCTACTGGGGGACTTCAATGCCCATGTGGGCAATGACAGTGACACTTGGAGAGGGGTTATTGGGAGGAACGGCCTCCCTGATCTGAACCCGAGCGGTGTTCTGTTATTGGACTTCTGTGCTAGTCACAGTTTGTCCATAACGAACACCATGTTCGAGCACAAGGGGGTCCATCGGTGCACGTGGCACCAGGACTCCCTAGTCCGGAGGTCGATGCTCGACTTTGTTGTCGTGTCATCTGACCTCCGGCCGTGTGTCTTGGACACTCGGGTGAAGAGAGGGGCAGAGTTGTCAACTGATCACCACCTGGTGGTGAGTTGGGTCCGCTGGCGGAGGAGGAAGCCGGAAAGACCTGGCAGGCCCAAGCGTATCGTGAGGGTCTGCTGGGAACGTCTGGCGGAACCTTCTGTCAGTGCGGCCTTCAACTCACACCTCCGGGAGAGCTTCTCCCAGATCCCGGGGGAGGCTGGGGACATGGAGCCCGAGTGGGCTTCGTTCTCGGCCTCCATTGTCGATGGGGCTGTTCGTAGCTGTGGCCGTAAGGTCTGTGGTGCCTGTCGCGGCGGCAATCCCCGAACCCGGTGGTGGACACCGGAAGTAAGGGATGCCGTCAAGCTGAAGAAGGAGTCCTACCGGGCCTTGCTTGCTTGGGGGACTCCTGAGGCAGCTGACGGGTACCGTCGGGCCAAGCGTGCTGCAGCTCGGGCGGTTGCAGAGGCAAAAACTCGGGTCTGGGAGGAGTTCGGGGAGGCCATGGAGGAGGACTATCGGACGGCCCCAAGGAAATTCTGGCAAACCGTCCGGCGCCTCAGGAGGGGGAAGCTCCACCAACACTGTTTACAGTGCGGGGGGAGAGCTGCTGACCTCGACTGAGGATGTTGTCGGGCGGTGGAAGGAATAGTTTGGGGATCTCCTCAATCCCACCATCACGTCCTCCGAAGAGGAGGCCGAGGCTGTGGACCCAGAGACGGACTCGTCCATCACCCTGTTCTGTTCATTGTATTTATGGACAGAATTTCTTGGCGCAGCCAGGGGCCGGAGGGGGTCCAGTTCGGGGACCAAAGGATGTCATCTCTGCTTTTTGCGGATGATGTTGTCCTGTTGGCTCCATCGAGCCAGGACCTGCAGCACTGGGGCGGTTTGCAGCCGAGTGTGAAGTGGCTGGGATGAGAATCAGCTGTTCCAAATCTGAGGCCATGGTTCTCGGCCGGAAAAAGGTGGATTGCCCTCTCCGGGTGGGTGGGGAGTCTCTGCCTCAAGTGGAGGAGTTCAAGTATCTCGGGATCTTGTTCACGAGTGAGGGGAGGATGGAGCGTGAGATTGACAGGCGGATCGGTGCGGCGTCGGCAGTGATGCGGTGTTAGAATAAAATGCTTATAATGAAGTTATTTAAAAAATGTACATCAAACAATCTCATGGTACAAGGCAGGCTCAGAGGATGAAGGGCCTTTGTTAACCTATCTCTGCTAAAACCAGATGTGTGACCTCTTGTGACCTCTTGCTTCGCACTGAGCTAGGTTCCCATCGTAAATTTGTTCAAATGTAAAACAAAGTCATGATATACTTCACTATGTTATCTGTGGTAAACTTAACGAGATTATGTATACGTTGATCAGGTTGCCTTTGTACTGACATGATGGATTGTTTGAAATTAATAAAACCGTACTGCAGGGGGAGGAGCTTGGGAAGAGCAGCGTGGACGAGCCTAGTAAGCGCACGCACGGCCATGCTCTTCTCCGTGCAAAAAGGCACGTAAAAGAGATCTGACTCAGCGTTTTAATCCCAATTGGTAGGAGACTGGCGTTTAAATGTCACAAATACATTCACTGGATTGTGATTGTATAAAAATTATGACATAATGGTCCTTCGAGCCGGATTCGGTGTAATTCTGCTGGAGGATGAACGACAGAGATTGGAAAGAGTGTGCACACCCAGCTTGAGCTGAAAAATCCGTCTTTTCTCGACGGCAACCCCTGTGGGGCATCCTCTTCGTGGAAGGACCCGGTCAACCAGATCCAGTTATATCACCTGAGGTCAGAAATTTAACTTCTAGAGAGTGAAGTTATATAGAACTACATAGAGATTTGTAGTTATTGTAGTGTGTGAATGAATTGTTGAATGTATGGAAATTCAAATTGATCATTGTTAAGATGTATCAAGGTTGAATCTCATTCAGGACACAGGTCGATGTTTTGTTGAAAATTGATCCAGCGTCCTTCTCGGTGTGTGAATTAACACCCAGTTTATGACCGCCCATCGTGGTAGAAGCTTGTCATAAAACACAGAGAAGTTTCGTTGATCAACAGTAGGCAAAACTTAGACACAAAGTATCATGGCAGAGAGAAAGGGAAAAAAAAACAGTAAAAATAGAAACAGACTCGGAGAGAGTTGCAAATTCCTACGAAAATGAAAAGTAAAATATAATTTTGGTGAAAAATTAGATGAAATAAAGTTAAGTGAGCTAATGATGAACCTATCAATTCATGATAAGTAAAAGCGTAAAAGCGTTAAAACATTTAAAGTGTCTCGTCCGAAGGGCGATGATAGCACAGTGGTGTAAAAAAAAGCCCTCTACAGGCAGGACAGGTAGAGGGTGGTGAGGAACAAGGCGAAAATGGGAAATTGGGAAGAAAAGAAAAGGAGGAGTTTAGGACTATGGGGCTTTATCCAAAACTTCCAAAATTAGAAGTACGAAAAACATAAGCCAACCAAAATCTAGTTTGGGCACTTCCCACTAATCCAGAGGCCCAGCAGAGCCCTCCACCCACATATGATAAGAAAACTCAACCCCCCTGCGTTTCCCATCTCCTAGGTCAAAAGGTGACAGTAAGGCAGAGGCGCGAGGCCTAGTCAACTGTGCCAAGAGAAGAGAGGGAGAGGGGGAGGGGGGGGGGGAAGATAGAAAGAGAGGAAAAAGTAAGAGACAGAAAGACAGAAAGAAATTGAAAGTGACAGACAAAGGGGAGATAGTGACAGTGAGAAAGACAGAAACACAAATTCCATAAACATGACTAAATAAGAAATACAAATATAAGTGTCAGGAAAATAAAAGAATATTGACACAATAGGCTTTGCCAAATGTGTCAAACAGGGGGAAATAAGGTTAATACAATAGGTTTTAATAAATACTAAAAAAATTTTTTGAAACAATGCCTAATCTGTATTAAAAATAATGCACAAAGACAACAGAAACCTACTCCAGAGCATCCTTTTCACATGTTACACATGGACTCATGAAGACAAAAGAACAACCAGACTCTGATCAAGATCTTATTGACTATTTGAGAAAAACCCTGTTAACAAGAAACGTTGTAAACAACAATAAACTGCCAGAAAGAACTATTTCTCCACAGGGCAACACGGCAAAACCAGGAGACCACGTGTTCATAAAGACTCTGAGGAAGACAGGACCAGTCCAAGGTGGGACCCATCAAGTCGTCCTGGCTACATCTACTGCAGTAAAGGTCAAGGAAAGGTCAACCTGGAGCCACATCAGTCGCACTGTAAGTGAAGGAACCAGTTGGACCTGACAGATCCAGGCCCAGCCTCCGAGAACTCGCAAACGCAGAACGTCTAGACTACTCCTAGACCAGGACTCCACGACAAGAGTGAGCAGTAGGTAAACAACTGTTCACTCCAACGGTGTTCTTACGAGGAAGTTACCCTCGGGCACTGAAAATGACAGCTCCATCCATCCCAAGGGAAAAACAACTGTCTGAGAGAAGAAGACGTCAGACAGCCACATGACACCCAGTTAAGATGGTTAAATAAGGTGTTATTTGTAATGATTCTATTCATGGTGCACATAGCAATATTGTTTGTGATACATATCAAACATACACACCCTGACTTGGTAGTGAGTGCACAATTCACACAACACAAATGAAACAACTGTCTTTGAGACTGTGACACAGCCTACAACCGCACTGACGAAAGAGGACAAGACAGAACTGACCCTGACGAAGACAACCAGGACTTTGAACACAAATAGGCAAATGTAAACACAAGTTAAAATGACTAAGAGCCAACATTATCCTCAGTGTATGATTTTACACATTTTTGTGATGACATGTGCTAATATAAAGTGAAATGACATGTTCTGATCTTATATGATGTAATTTTTATAAACAGGGGGAAAATGTTAGAATAAAATGCTTATAATGAAGTTATTTAAAAAATGTACATCAAACAATCTCATGGTACAAGGCAGGCTCAGAGGATGAAGGGCCTTTGTTAACCTATCTCTGCTAAAACCAGATGTGTGACCTCTTGTGACCTCTTGCTTCGCACTGAGCTAGGTTCCCATCGTAAATTTGTTCAAATGTAAAACAAAGTCATGATATACTTCACTATGTTATCTGTGGTAAACTTAACGAGATTATGTATACGTTGATCAGGTTGCCTTTGTACTGACATGATGGATTGTTTGAAATTAATAAAACCGTACTGCAGGGGGAGGAGCTTGGGAAGAGCAGCGTGGACGAGCCTAGTAAGCGCACGCACGGCCATGCTCTTCTCCGTGCAAAAAGGCACGTAAAAGAGATCTGACTCAGCGTTTTAATCCCAATTGGTAGGAGACTGGCGTTTAAATGTCACAAATACATTCACTGGATTGTGATTGTATAAAAATTATGACATGCGGTCTCTTTATCGGACCGCTGTGGTGAAGAGGGAGCTGAGCCGAAAGGCGAAGCTCTCGATTTACCGGTCAATCTACGTTCCTACCCTCACCTATGGTCATGAGCTCTGGGTAATGACCGAAAGGACAAGATCGCGGAAACAAGCGGCCGAAATGAGTTTCCTCCGCAGAGTGGCCGGAAGCTCCCTTAGAGATAGGGTGAGGAGTTCTGTCACATGGGAGGAGCTCGGAGTAGAGTTGCTGCTCCTCCACGTCGAGAGGAGCCAGCTGAGGTGGCTCGGGCATCTGGTCCGGATGCCTCCTGGACGCCTCGCTCGGGAGGTGTTCCGGGCATGTCCCACCGGTAGGAGGCCCCGGGGAAGACCCAGGACATGCTGGAGGGACTATGTCTCTCGGGTGGCCTCGGAACGCCTGGGGAGAGGGAAGCTTGGGAGCCCCTGCTTAGACTGCTGCCCCCGCGACCCGGCCCCGAATAAGCGGAAGAAGATGGATGGATGGATGGACTTTTAGAAAGAAACTCGCACAAATGAAAACTGTCACAGCACAAAACAGCACAAACGAAATACAAACGTTTTCTATCATTTTCTGCCTGTTTTTAGCTCTATTTAACATTTTGAGGGGCGGGATGACGTCATCTGTCGAAAATAAAACTGTAAAAATGTCTTAAGAACCAGAATCGTACAAATGAAACATTTTGCAGCACAAACGATTGGCTTTTGATGAGGGGCCAACTTCACGGAGGTGCTGCACACGCCACCGTTTATATTTCAGCCAAATGTAACTTGCTTGAAAAAACACACACTGAAATATTCTTACATATGATTTCTTATGTGTGATTTTATGTGTATTTAGTTAGCTACTTTTCAGTTTGCTGCTTTTTTCCTTGACACTTCCTTTCCCTTCTTCCTTTGTTCTCATGCAGAGCTACAAGATCCGTCAACAGAATGACCTTCACATGTGACCAGTGTGGAAAGGTGTGTCCACGTGCTTCTGTACTGAAAAGACACTACAGAATCCACACAGGAGGAAGACCATACAGATGTGATGTTTGTGAGAAGACATTTTCACAGTCAGACAACCTAGTATCACATATGAGAATCCATACAGGAGAAAGACCATACAGATGTGATGTTTGTGAGAAGACATTTTCACAGTCAGGCAACCTAGTATCACATATGAGAATCCATACAGGAGAAAGACCATACAGATGTGATGTTTGTGAGAAGACATTTTCACAGTCAGGCAACCTAGTATCACATATGAGAATCCACACTGGAGAAAGACCATACAGTTGTGATGTTTGTGAAAAGACATTTTCAGAGTCAAGCGCCCTAAAATCACATATGAGAGTCCACACTGGAGAAAGACCATACAGATGTGATGTTTGTGAGAAGACATTTTCAGGCTTAAGCGCCCTAAAATCACATATGAGAGTCCATACAGGAAAAAGACAATACAGATGTGATGTTTGTGAGAAGACATTTTCACAGTCAGACAACCTAGTATCACATATGAGAATCCATACAGGAGAAAGACCATACAGATGTGATGTTTGTGAGAAGACATTTTCACAGTCAGGCAACCTAGTATCACATATGAGAATCCATACAGGAGAAAGACCATACAGATGTGATGTTTGTGAGAAGACATTTTCACAGTCAGGCCACCTAGTATCACATATGAGAATCCATACAGGAGAAAGACAATACAGATGTGATGTTTGTGAGAAGACATTTTCACGGTCAGGCGACTTAGTATCACATATGAGAGTCCACACAAAAGAGAAACCATTTGAATGTGACCTGTGTGGAACGGGATTTAAGCAATCTCGTGACCTCCATAAACATATGAGAATCCATACAGGAGAAAGACCATACAGATGTGATGTTTGTGAGAAGACATTTTCACAGTCAGGCCACCTAGTATCACATATGAGAATCCACACTGGAGAAAGACCATACAGATGTGATGTTTGTGAGAAGACATTTTCAGGGTCAAGCGCCCTAAAATCACATATGAGAGTCCACACAGGAGAAAGACCATACAGATGTGATGTTTGTGAAAAGAGATTTTCAGGGCCAAGCGCCCTAAAATCACATATGAGAATCCACACTGGAGAAAGACCATACAGATGTGATGTTTGTGAGAAGACATTTTCACAGTCAGGCTCATTAGTATCACATATGAGAGTCCACACAGGAGAGAAACCATTTAAATGTGACCAGTGTGGAAAAGCTTTCTCTGTATCATCCAGCTTGGTTAAACACATGAGATCCCATTTCAAACGCACACAGAAGACGGACCAGACGACTGAAAAAGAGGGAAGGCTTTCGGGTCTGAAACATGTTCAAATGTTCCAGAGTGAAAAGAAAAGCTGCAGCTCTGACCAGTGTGGAAGGACTTTGAGAAAACCTGCTCATCTGAAGGTTCACACTAAAGGAGAAAGAGCCGCTGAGGCCGAATCAAGTGAGCCTAAAGTCAGACTCAAAAAGCTGGAGATCAGGCTTCAGAGAGTCCTGTGGAATTGAACTCCATGTAGAGTCAGAAGTTAAAAGCTTAAAATCATATGTATGTAATATGTTTGTTTTTTATTAGAAAGACGTTTTAGCTGAGGTTTGTCCATCTTATTCTTTTTTGTATTGTTTTTAATTTGAGCTTTTAGTCCTGCTTCACTGCAGTTTCCTAATCAATTCCCTAATCTTTTTATTCTGTCTTGTATGGAAGGCCATTTCCACCAGTAAAAAAGAAATTTAAAAAAAGCCTCACAGAAAGTCAATTACGAGTTTGAAAAATCATAATTACAAGTTTAAAAGTCTTTAATTACAATTTAAAAGTTATAATTACGAGTATTAAAGTCATACTTGTGAGTTTTAAACTCATAATTAGGAGTTTTTGAAGGTGTTTAAAAGTCGTAGTTTTCACCCACAACTGATGTTTATACTTTTCATGGCTGCTGTGATGAAAAAATGACATAAAATATTAGAATTAGGAAATAGAATCTGTTTTAGTGTTTTGAGCTTTGCAGAAGTAGAGAATGTAGTAACGCCTCCTGCATTACTACATTCTCTACTTGTACAAAACACAACTCCAGGTCTGTTTTTGAGGAGGGAACAGCATTAGAACATGACTTAAAGCTCACATCAGTCTCTTTTACAGGGACCGTTTAAATGTATTCATCTATTATGGCATTATAATTATTACAAACCTGTTGAATAATTTGTTTTGAATTTATTTGTTTATGGCCCTATTACCAAACATGAGCTTGTAGAGTTCAGCCATTACAAATGAGTGGGAATGCTGTTGTTGAATGAATGTGCAATTATCGCCAATTTACCCCAAAAGTTCCATTTGTGTTCCAAAGCCTGAGGGAGATCGTGCCACTGTAAATAAAAGAACTTTAGGCCCCGTTTACACGTACACGGGTGTTTTTAAAAACGGAGACATTTCCCTTCCTTCTCCGGTTAGAGTGGAGATTCTGGAAAACTACAGTTTGGCATTTGCGTGTGTGGTTATTGTTAATTATTCTTTTGCATCATGTGGTCTGTATTGGGAGATGATCCTGTGGTGTTGATTTCTCCATACATGCTGTGCCTCGGGAGGTGAACTTTTGTTCATTTGAACTCGCTGAACTGAGCGTGGCGCTGGCAGTTCCACATCTGTGTTTATGTTTGTGCATAAATGTGCTTGAATCAATATTCTTATCTGAAATGTACGAATAAATAGAGGCATCTCTGGTGCTGTTGAGAGAGAGATCAGAGACACGTCTCAGAATCAAATGTAAGGGCCTATACCTCCTGAAAATAAAAGTTTGGTGTTTGAACACGTCATGTCTTCTGATTTATTGTTTCAATGGTCCTCAACCGGAGAAACTCACACATGTAAAGTGAGAAAGTTTTAGGAGCTGTTGCTCCAAAAGTACGACTAATGTAATCAACACTTTGGTGGTCACTGGGATACAGAAGGAGATGATGGTTTTGACAGCACCTAAGTATTATGTTGACATTCCTGAGAGCAAGGTGGAGTTGGACAGTGATGAAAAGGGGGGATCCATAGATGAAGGGAGTGTAGGGACTAACGATGCTTAATTTCCAGGTTGGGGTACAGGTTATGTGCTGGTAACCTCTCACCCTCCCCCCAACAAAGAGCCTCTGCTGTGCGCAAAGTACATGGGGCGAAGACGTCGTTAATAAATTGTTAATAAACTGATTAAAGGGACTCTGATTATCAGTAATCCAATATAATCCAAATGTAATCATTTTATAGTTATACTCTGAGTGTTTGCACACAATGCAGGTGCAACAGTTTTGCAATAGCTTCCAAACATGGACAAGACCACAGATTACACAGATTGTTCTTGTTATTCAAATGTGTTCCTAATGTATCGCTGCTGTTACAGCAGACCACACACTTGAATGTTGTGACTGTCTGTGACGTAGGCTTGCCGTGAGCGGGTTGGGTTTCAGTGAAAAAAGGTTAAAAAATACTCAGACAGGCAGAAAAGGCAGTCCACAGGTTTACTTTGTTCCAATAGTTACGAAGTGCAGGTGCCAAAAAGGTGCAAGGTGCAAATAAATAGGAGGCAGGCAGTATTTTCTCTCCAACAGCAGAACACCGAGTGATCTCTCCAGGTGGCTTTTAAGTGTTCTGACTAATTGATAAAAACTACTGGATAAAAGCAGGGTAGATCAAATTAACATTAGCTTTTAAAACCGTGGCCTGACCCTCCATAAAATAAACCAAAACCCAATTATTATTAAAACACCCACTATGTACCTAAAAACCCTAAAACCATTGACCAAATAAACTCTAAAACCCATAGACCAATAAAACACCACTACCACTACCCCTGTACAAATCTACACTTTGGTCCAGGCCGGAACCATAAAAGGAGGAGGTTGTTTCCAGGGGACTCTTTTGGGACCTGGACAGAAGAGCAGAAAGGAGGTAAGACACAGCACACACTACTTCACTAAAAACACAATAAAACACACTACACACACATCAACACTTAAAACATTCTAAAAACAGATTTATTGCACGAAATATTGCACTAACCAATTTAAAATACCTAATTAACACTTGTCTCCTTTCCCTCCAGAGCCCAGCAGCTGCCAATCAAAGTGCCACTGTGCATCAGGATTAAAAATGGTAAAAAGAAGACAATAAAGATATTTTAAAATTAATTATGCGCAATGTCTTTTTTTTTTTAAGTGCAAATATGTTTAAAGTGCTGTGTGCTATAAAAATGTGCAGTTATTTAAAGTGCTCTAGTGAAGGGTGAAGGTGCTGAGTGCTTACTAGTAACAAACCAGGCTGTTTGTTACACTGTCGATGTGATGATATGATGAATTGACACCAACAGTAAAGCACATGACAGGGATCGCTCTGGATAGAGGGTCGTGGAGGAATTTTTCCCCAAATCTGGCCAATTAGGGTTTTTTCCGCCTCCACATGCATGGTATGGTGATGCAAATTGTGATGCTACACATTATTGTGATCACTTAATGGTTCCAGACTGAGAGCCTGGAAAAGGGGGGAATGTGTGGTGGAAAATCACTTTTAGTTGTTAAACAGTACATTCACTCTGAGGGAACGGATGGGGATGGGAGACAGAGCTGACCTTCTGATCTTAATCAAAACATATCTTAATCAACAGGAAATAGACAGGAAACAGATTCCATTCCAGTAGCCAAATTGTCAGAGTGACCTGATGTGTTTTGGAAGTGTTTATGTAACTAAGGGGTTTGACTTAAGCAGTGTCTTAACCGATAGGGGTGTGTTCAAAAAATCGATACGGGGATACATCGTCGTGGGCCTCTTGGCGATACACGTATCGATACGGAGGCATCAGTATCGATATTTTACATGCAACAAACATTATTTATCAAGCTTCAGCAAACTGCGTCTGATAAGTGATCCTTGCAATGCACATTTCGTATTGTCAGAGGCAGAATTCCTTCTGCACTACAGCCTTGTTAAGGCCATATCTTAAGTTTACTTTCATCAAAGGCAGCTGCATGTCAGCATACAGCCTTGTTAAGCCATGTTTACATTAAACTTAACACCCACCCGCCCGCCGGCGGCCGATTACACAACATTAAAAAGTCAAGCCAGATATTCACCGTACTTATTTTTCCAATATTGACATGCTATACATCGTTTGAAAGCTTAATTCCTCAGTAAAACAACCATATCATTCATTTTATGCCACACAGCGAGCCCAAAGAGCCATAACTTATAATTCCCGAAAATATTCTAAACATATTTGCGCATTTCTTACATTTGAGCCGGTTCTGTCGGTCCGAAACGGGTCCAATCCAGGAATAGCTGTGCTCAATTAGTCCGTAACAGTCCACAGAAAACGAATATCCAGTTGCTTTTTTCATAAAATAATTCCATGTGGAGAAATAATCCAGACAGTCCGAGTTTGTCTGAATGGATGAGCGACGCATCTCTTTACTACTCTCGCTCTTGGTCCTTAGCATAGCTAAACGCTTAGTTCCTGTTAGCGGTGTGGGGTATGTTTGTTTTCTCCACACTCTTAGCTACAAAACAAGCATATCCAGGCTTCGGTCTGGCTACCGGGCGCCGCGCTACAGTTTGGGGAACAAAAGGAGCGCGTCCAGTTAGCGGCGTATTACGCATGACCGAGGGACAGTTCCACGGCAAAACCTCTTCAGTCATTGGTTCTTTCAGGAAATGATTGACAGATCTGAGTAGCCTATGAAAAGACGATTTCAGCTGTGGGCCCCATGTGGGGCAGAGGTGCTGTAGTGATAGGCTAGCTCCATGCGCTCTGTGTATGGAGACTCTCTCTTCCTTTTACACACTCACTGGTGGAGGCACAAGAGACATATGGAGCGAAATTTTTCCGCTTGTTTTAGTTATTTATCTTAAGAAAACATGCCTAAATTTCAGAAGATGGTTTATTTATTATACATTACATCTTATTACAGTTTGGAACATCTGGTACATATTTGAACACTTGTGCCGAGTGCGGGTGTTAACAGGTTAATCAAGGGCAGTTTCTGCCTTACAGCCTTCTTCTGTTACATTGTAACTGATGCGCTACACCAAAATAAAAATAACATTTGAGTAAACATCTGTCTTTTTTTAAAATTATAGTTTACGTAATGTAAAATATCGGGATACGTATCGCCTTGAAGACCATGTATCGGGATACCCCTGTATCGCGTATCGTATCGAGACCCTTGTATCGCGAATCGTATCGTATCGCAAGGTTGTTGGCAATACCCACCCCTATTAACCGATCCTTTCTAAATATGGTCAGGAAGATGGGGCTAGCACTGGATGGTATAACTAGGGGTCTGCCCCACATTGGGGGCTGACTATCGTTTATTCTTGGGTGAAGGAGGTCAGACCTTGTCGCCTGTCTCTATGCGTCTGTCTCTCTATAAGTGTTTCCGATAGCTAATATAACAGTATTTTGTATTTTTGTAATCGCACGTGTTATTTTGAATAAATATCTCTTTAAACGTATTTCAGCCTCCGTGGGGTTTTTGAAAGCCACCACATTTCCCTTTTGCTCTGATGATGATCATGGAAGCATCCAGAGCACCAGTCTCATTTCTTTTGGCGCAGACACTTTTCATGCTGATGTATCATATCGGTGAGCGATCAGTCACTTCTCCTACTCGAAGACCCAGTCGCCGTCGGTTTTGGGTCTGACCTGGGCGGCCGCTGTCTGGTGGGATCATTTGGAAAATGAAGTGGTCTCTGGAGGAGTGGCATGAAAACTTTAGGATGCCGCAGTCATCACTGCTTCAAAGATTCATTTTCAGAAGCAAATTTGGCGTTTGTGTGTAAAAGATGGGTACAAACGAAGGGAAATGTCTGTAGGTGTAAACCAATGGTTTTTGAAAATGATGCTATGTGCATGATGTTATTTTGGAAAAGGGAGTGAGGGAAATATTAGTTTCTCAACATACCCGGCTGTGTAAACGTAGCCTTAGTGGAGACTGAGGAGAGGGACGGGAGGCGTTACTCTGCGCTCTCCTCCACCATCAAAGTGCTGTTTGCTCAAAGTTATATCTTCACAAAACAATGACATGTCTCCATGTGTAAAAAATATATAAACTGAATAGATGGAGTTTTGGAGTTTTTTTAGTACCTTTGTGGTGACATTTATCGGAAAGTGTATATTGTCTTCATTGTTTTAAAAAAGAAATGAAAAGAAGAGGAATCCTGAGTTTCTTCCTCTATAATAAAAGGGCGTTCTACCGAATCAAAGGCTTTGTAAAAATCCAGAAAGAAAATACACCCATTGTGTTCAATTAAATCACTGTATTCAGTTAGGTCCATGACCTGTCTTATATTATTATGGATAGATCTGCCCTTTAAGAAACCAGATTGAGTCTCCACAACAACATTTGAAAGACTGTAGACGAGAGGCAAAACTGTATGTTAGGAGTTTGTAGTCAGAATTCCTGAGTGTAAAAGGTCTTTTATTTTCTGTGATTCGAGGATCTTTATTAGGTTTTGGAATAGAAATTGTAACTCCATGCCTCATAGTAATTGGAAGTAAACCGGTCTCAAATATGTCTAAGAAAACATGGTACAGTAATTGTTTTATGTCTTCCCAAAAGAATTTATAGAAGTTTCCAGTGAGACCGTCCGACCCTGGGGCTTTGTTGGGAGATAGTTTGCCAATTCTGGTGTCAAGTTCAGCAATAGAGAGAGGATTATCGCAGGTTTGTTTGTAGTCTTCATTTATTTGGGGGATGATATGTGCAACCTCTTTAAGAAAGGTTTCACAGTCAATTTCAGAACATTTAGAGGTATAAAGTTGCCTATAAAATTTAAGGATCTCTAAGGACCTCATTTTTTCATCAGTGATTTCTTGGTTATTGATTAATAAGGATTTTATGTTGTTTTTTCTTGACGTCTTTTTTCTAGACCACAAAAGTTGGCAGAGTAGTTCTCTCCTTCTTCTATCCACTTTGCCCTAGATCTAATAAATGCTCCTTGAGCTTTATGAATATACAATTGATCTAAAGCAGATTGAAAATGTAAAATAGATTGTTTATCTTCTTCACTCTGAGTGGGTTTGTTACAGTAGAAGTTCAATTGGCTAATAATATCAAGATCTTTCTGTTCAAGTTCCTTTTTCTTTTTTTTACTATAAAGGATCGAAAATTCACGGATTTTAAATTTTAGGAATTCCCATTTTCTTACAGGGGTTCAAAGTTCCTCATTGCATTTAATATCGTTAATTCAAATTTTATTATGTTGACAGTAATCCTCATTTTTGAGCAAGCTTGAGGTGAATTTCCAATATTTGTTTGAATAGGTTCTGCTCTTAGATTTCATATGAAAACATATTACACTGTGATCAGTCAAAGGGGCTGCAGAAATATTGCAGCTAAAATCAGAACAAATTAAATTGTTTAAAATTAACCAGTGATCAATTCTAGATTTTGAGTTATAATTTGGGTGAAACCATGAAAATTGGATTAGGTCAGGATTGTGATATCTCCAGGCATCAATTAGGCCAAGTTCGTTACAAAAATGATTAAATGTCGTATTAGGATGAGTTGAGGTGTATTTGGGGGGATATTTGTCCAGAAAATCATCATTGACCAAGTTCAGATCCTCCCCTAACAAAATATTCTCAGCAGAATGTGCCACTTTTAGGTTGTCCAGATGTAAAGTTAATTCTTCTAATATTTTTTTGTTGTCATTTTTATTATTGTACCCATAGACATTTACCAATATAAAATTGAGATTGTCAATATTCACAATAAGAATAAGCCAATGGCCATTAATATCTGCCATATCATAAATTATCTGGCCTGCAAAATGTTTTAGGAAGATAAGTACCCCTGCTGATCTAGAGGTGCCATGGCTGAAGTCGGCTTTATCCTCCCATTGCTGAGTCCAAAATGAAACATCATCTTTTTTTGAGTGTGTTTCCTGTAGGAAAAACAAAATAAAAACAAACTTTTCTTTTTTGTTAAATCTCTAAGGCCCCTTGCATTAACAGATAAAAGAGAAATTGAACTTTTAGTATCAAACATATAAAACTGAACAAAGGCAATTTAGTGTCAACAGTAGAACAAACAACGAAGTTGTCAAAACCTGAATACTTTTAATAAAATATACCCCCAGGACCATTTGATTTGAGGCATAACCCTCTGACCGTTGATGTAGGCATAAGGGCCATGAAACATAGTCTTGTGACCTTCCCTCCTAGCTTGTTCCACCTCAGGCCAGACCGCTTTTCTTGCTTCTCGGTCTTCTTTGCTGAGATCCTCCACGAAGCGGATATTGAGGTCTTCGCAAATGTGAATTTTTTGTCACTCGCCACAGTTCATCCCTGTAGATTCTCATGGTGAACTGCATGATGATCTGTCGGGGGTGGACGACAGTGTGTGGACCCAGGCGATGAGCAGAGTCCAGGATGAAGCCCATTTTCTCCTTCCAGTGTGGGGCAATCTTTATGAGAAGATTTGGAACAAGATCTCAGGTCATTCTCTTCTTTGTCTTCCTTTAGGCCGTTTAATCTTAAATTCCAACTTCTCTTGTACCTCTCTGCTTCTGCTGTGCGACTTTCCAACTCTGCTGCCCTTTTCTCCGGATGTGCATTCTTCTCTTTAAGTTAGATTATTTCACTTTCCATCTTTTTATTTTTTTCTTTGCAGTCTTTTATCTGTGATGAGTTGTACTCTACAGATTTGGTGAGGTTAGTTAAGGTCAGCGTGTTTTCTTTCAGATCTTTCTGCACGTCGGTCAGTAACTCTCAGAGATCCTGTATCTGGTCTGACTGAGTCTTGATCGCCGCTAAAAACAGTTTTTAGTTTAACTTTTTCGGGTCCTGGCGAAGGTTGGTGTATCCTTAGAGTTTGTCAGGGAGTTTAACTTAATGATGAAAATTGGTCCAGTTTGAACTCCTGTAGGTTTTGCTCTGGAGAGCGGCTACTGAGCGTCTGATCCCTTCACCATCTTGCCCAGAGGAGCCTTAAAATAATACAAATTTAAAAATCGGCCCTCTTCCTGTACGTCATTACTCGCATGTGCAGTGCGGACTTCTCTGTCTCTTCCGCTTCCTCCTCATGGATGTATAATAAGAGCTGGATAAACCCCGCCCCCTCTATCCAACAGGGCGCCATCTTGGATTCATCATCCAGATTTTATTATAGTTCTATGTTCGAGCTACCGCCGCGAGCTCACATGTTGCTACTCTGTGGATCTCTGCCTGCGTTCAGATGAAATTAAACCAATTCAATTTTCTAAGAACGTTTTTTGCACATCTGTACTATACTGCACTTTTTATAGGTGGTGTCTCCCCTGGGGTATGGGAAGGAAGGAGCAAGTCTCAGTGGGTGGAGGGGGTAAAGATGAGCGGGGAAAGCGTGGAAGATCCCATAGTGAGGACAGAGAGGGCTCCAAAATGGTCAGGTTGGATGAGGAAGAATTTAAAGTAATTTTGAAGTTCTGTGATGAATTGAGGAAACTCCCTAACCCCCTTAAGCTATCATCTGAGATCTATGATAAAATTGGTGAAATTTTACATGCTAAGATCTTGTCAAATGGAAACGTGCTGATATTTTGCAAGTCTGAAGCTCAGAGAATTAAAGCATTAAAACTGAGTGAGTTAGAGAAACGAGCTGTCCAGGGGTTTGTGCCAGGGATTAGCCAGGAGGCTGATCAGGGTTCCAAGGGAGTCATCTATGTTGTTACGGACATTTCTGAGGAAGAGTTACTAAGAAACCTGAAAGGAGGAGATGTTGTGGGAGTTAGACGCTTTAAAACCAGAAAGGAAGGGATCGAGGAGAGCAGCATGGCGGTGCTGGTTCTCTTTAAGGATGAAACTCTCCCTCAAAGAGTTACCCTGGGGTTCATGGCGTAGCAAGTTAAATCATACGTGCGCCCTCCTCTGCGATGTTATAAGTGCCAGAGGTTCGGGCATGTCGCAGCAGTGAGCAGGGGTGAAGAGAGATGTGGGAAGTGTGGTGAGGGACATGATCGAGATCAGTGTAAAAATGATGGCGTTGAATGTTGTAAGTGCGGGTGCAACCATGTGGCAGCATATAGAGGGTGTGTGGCCCATATAAAAGCCCAGCAAGTGGAGAGCATTAAAAAATCGGAAAATATCTCTCCTGGTGGAGTGTGGAGAGATGCCTCTGAGACTTAGGCGTGAAAAGTTGGCTCTCCAATATGGAGGAAAAATACAGAGCCAGGAAAAATGCAACCCTGTAAGGCGTCTGCAAGAGGAGAGTTGGGAAACAGCTCAGGGTGGGAGGAGGAAGGGGATTTGTGAAAAGAGTGTGGACTCAGTCTCCTGAATTGAAAACTTAGAAATGTCTCTGAGAGTTGTGTGGCCCGCTGCTCCCAGAGCCAGAAGTAAACTGGGCAGTCAGAGACATCTTTAGGGAGAAGGGCAGGGGAAACCCTGTAGATGTGGTTAGAGAAGTACTTAGTGAGTGGCAGGGCTATTTGTCTATCTATACTGATGAGTCTGTAGATCCTGCCAGCAATAGGGCTGCCTTTTCAGTGCATATCCCTGAGGTTGGCTTGAACCAGGGCTACCGATTACCAAACAATGTGTCAGTGTTTACAACAGAAGCAATAGCCATGCTGTGTGTGTGATGCCCACCATGTGTGGTCACATATTTTTATCTAATGTTGTGAAATTTGGTAAATGACAGATAGTGGTGATTTTGGAGACAAATTGCAATCCCGATTTCGTCCACTTGATGGCAGCACACTCGCTGAGACGGTATGAGGGGCGCTGTGGCCGCTGCTTCCTGCTGGTCGCAGTAGCAGAAACGGCAACACCGAAATAACGTCTCCGTCTCCTTTTGTTTCTTTTCAGTGCCAATATCTCCCCACAAACAATATATATAAACTGCTAGCCGTGATTGTTCCGGCCCGATACCTGCTACATGTGCACTGGAGTGGGAGGGCAAAATTACACCTCAGTGTGTCTTAATATGTTCAGATTCAGCAGCGGCTCTAATGGCTTTGCAGGCAGGAGTACCACGTGCGCGTCCAGTCGGGTTGCCAAATCCCTAAAGCCCAAAAGAGGGACACTTTTTTTCCTCCGGGCCTATCTGCACTGCCCCATGCCGGAAATCATAACATTTCCTTATCCGGACCACAATTTCAGTATAATGTTGTTAAATTAATTATGTATAAGCAAAACTGTATTGTGTTAACCAACTACTGTTACATTCTATTTTATTCTATATCAGGAGAATGTCTTGAAGGAAAAGCAAAGACAGAAATGTATGCAAGTATGCAAACTATTTATTAAAACTTAAAAGAGAGTATTAGTTATCCTAAAGATGTTATGGTGAAGCATGGCATGGGCCTCTTCTTATCCTGCAATAAATAAAAGAAAGGATAATTAGATTGAGAAACGGTCTACTGCCATTCAATGAACGTGTGTGTGTATGTGTAATAAGATGTTTTTTGTCTTTTTCTTAGCAGGTTTGTCCATTATTGACTCGTTCAGCAGCAAAGAATCACTGACTGACTCAATCAACTCAACAACTGTCTCCCATAGCAACGTTTACTTGCGTTAACGCCCAATCACCAGTCTGCTATCATTGGACTTCATAAACATTCCATTAAAAAAAAAAAATCAGACTGTGATTGAAATTCGGGACGGGAGCTGTTCCTCGCGGGGCAAATAAAATTCACCTAAAAATCAGGATGTCCCGCGCAAATCGGGACGGTTGGCAACCCTAGCGTCCAGATTTAATTTATGAAATTCTACTGCGCTTAAAAAAGCAGAAATGATAGGATTGTCTGTTGCATTCATGTGGGTCCCGGCCCTTGTTGGAATAAGTGGCAATGAAGCAGCAGATTTAACTGCTAAACAGGCTTTGAATAATGATTCAGTTAATATTAAAACAACAGGACCCTCAGAGTTTGGCAAGAGGGTCTGGCTGCAGACGCATGGGGAAAGTGTAGGGCCACTCCACAGACCGGAAACACGTGACCTCCACCGGAAAGACGTCACATCTACCATAGATTTTTTTTTTTTTTATATTCGCCAAACACTTCACATCTATCATAGACTTTTATTTTTTATTTATATTAGCCGTGGCCCAATTCACGGGCAGATTGCCTCAATAATTTTGATTTTATTATAGTTTTATTTCTAGTCCATGGAGAAGCCTCGTTGCCGAGCAACCGAGACACGCTGCTAATGTTACTGCTAACCACACGTACCACGCAGATTATGCACAGGTAATCAAACTGTCGGATTTTAAGATCAAGTTATTCTAATAATTCTCTCCAAAATGAAAACTTATGCATAACATTCGCCAAACAATACGGCTGTATTTCTGGGAACAAACAGTGATGAGATATGCATTATTAATTACGTATTTTTAAATTGATAAGGGATTATATTTATGCAGGGAATGTATTTAAGTCAGTTTAAAAGATGGTTTATTATACAATCAAAGGAACTTCTGGAAATGATCTCATGAATAGTCAAACATTAAACCCACCACACGTACACAATGCATTAATAGGTTAGTACAAACAGCTGTGTGTCAGTGTGTCTCAAATAGTTGTTCCCGTTTTGCTAAATCAGAATCATTTATTAATGGCCACACAACAAGTTGGTGGAATTTGTTTCCAGTACAGCAAGAAATGCTCACATCTTCTGTGTCTGTTGCAGAACAAAACAAATTTACAACACATTTACACGATACAACACACACAACAGATAATTATCCAGTTATGAACGGGATTGGTTTAGAGTCCGAATGGCAAGGGGAAAGAAACTATTCTTGAATCTGACAGATTTAGATATGATGGACCTGTAGCGCCCCCCAGAGGGCATGAGTTTGAACAGATTATTGGCAGGATGTGTGGGGTCTGAGGTGATTCTTTTGGCTCTGTGTGATGCGTCTGTGATAAAGTGTCTATGGAGGGGAGAGTGGGACCAATGATTTTAGATGATTTGTTTCCAATACGCTGAAGTTTGTTATGTGAGTGTGAGTCCAAAATACCAAACCAGACTGTTATTGATGAAGTGAGAACACTTTCAATTATTGCTGTGTAAAACTGGAGAAGGATGTTGTGTCTGATTCTGAATTTTTTCAATTGTCTAAGGAAAAACAGTCTTTTATTGGCTTTTTTTGTATGTTTCATTTGAATGCTGTTTCCATTTTAGTGAGTAATTAATGTGGGTACCAAGAAATTTGACGGTCTCTGTAGTGGTGATCGTATCATTATCAATTGTGACTGGTGTTTTCTGTGAAGGGGAGCGTGCAAAATCGATTATGAGCTCCTTTGCTTTAGATGTATTGAGGAGCAGGTCGTTACTTTGATACCAGTTGGCTACATGAGAGGCAGCAGGTGACAATCCAAAATGAAATTTATCTGATATTTATCTTTGCCAAATATGATCAGGTGGAATATCACTGCTTAACTGCAGTATAATAGTACATTTTTATAGTAAATGTAACTGCAATACAGTAGTTTATTCTCATAGTACATGTAAGTATAGTGACTATGAAAAGAGACATCAAATAACTGGCACATTTCATCATGAATCAAATGTCAGTATAGAGTGAAAAACATTCAGATAATCTTATTATGAGCAAATTATATGTTTTTTATGTTTTGACTTGCACACTTGATAAGGTTATATAAGGCCACATTTATCCTGGGACACTGTTTTACCTCCGTTCAATCAATTTTTTCTTCTCTTCAAGAGGACTCCACTCTCCACTCGATCAATCGGCAAATTCTGATTCTGATTCAGTCTGTCTGAGGCTGGAGAGGGAGGGGGAAAGGCGGTCGTCATTGACGTGTTTCCGGTATGTGGGGTGGACCTACACTTTCCCCATGCGTCTGCAGCCAGACCCCTCTCCTCCTGCTCGGCTCGGCGTGAAAGGCAAACCTGTGAATTTGTGGATTTTTCGGATTCCAAACTGCCTCTTCTTCCACGGTGAGTTGTTGAGCAGCAATCCGTGAACTATTCTTGTGATTAGCGCTCGTATTTATGTTGCTAAATGGCGCTTACCCAGATAACGACACGTATTCTCGGCGGGTTTTCTGCTCCGGACCTGATCCCAGATCTGTTTATGATGTCGTTAGGAGCCTAAATATGGTTCAGATTTGATACTGATCCACTTTTTTCTGATATAAATACACACAAGCAGCATTTGCATTGAAATTCACAAATTCACACAATCATAATTCGCATGTAGCGCAGGGATGGGCAATTGTTTTATCCATGGGGCCACATGAGGACCAGAAAATAATGTGGAGAGCCAAAATGCTTAACTCAATTCTGCAAAATATTAATTGTCTTGAAAGACAGTAAACCCGTTTAGTCTTGGTTTAGACCTGTTTAAGACCTGGTTTAGACCTCATTTAGTGTTAATTCCTTTCTCACAAAAGTCTTGCCGAGCAAAACTTGGAAAATATGATACTCAAATACCTGCGTGAAGTTGGCCCCCCAACAAACGCAAACCTACAGAAAAATTGTCGATCGTTTGTGCTTCGTTTGTGCTGCAAAAAGTTTTGTTTGTGCGATTCTGGTTCTTAACATATTTGCAGTTTTATTTTCGACCGATATCGTCATCCCGCCCCTCAAAATGTTAAATAGAGCTCAAAACAGGCAGAAAATTATAGAAAACGTTTGTATTTCGTTTGTGCTGTGATCATTTTCATTTGTGCGAGTTTATTTCTAAAATTATTAATTATTATTTCTGCGGTACTTATAGACGTCATTTCCGCTCAGATGACGGCGACAAAACCATAGACCGTAGTCGTGTCGTGCCTCCTGAAGCCGCATAGGCCGCAGCCTCCTGAAGCCGCATAGGCCGCAGCCTCCTGAACACACCTCCGCGGACCGCATGGCCGTGTCGAAATGGGACAGGTCCAGCCCACGGAGCCGCGCCCGACGCCCAGCAACTGAAACACGCTGCTAATGCTAATGCTAACAAGACGCACCTGCAGATTACGCGCGGTTTACGCACTGGTAATCAAACTGTCACATTTTGAGAACAAGTTATTCTAATAATTCTAAAACACATTTTATGGCTAAAATATTGCTGTTTCTCCAATACATTTAAAATAGGCTAAATTACCTTAAAGTTTCAAAAACAGTGATGAGATATGCATTAAGTATTTTTAAATTGATAAGGGATTACATGTATACAGGGAATGCATTTAAGTCATTTTATAAAGACTCCTTTGAGAAAAAATGGTTTATTAAACAGTCAAATTAACTTCTGGAAATACTTTGTCATAATAGGAATAGTCAAACATTAAACCCATCACACACGCACACAATGCATTAATAGGTTAATAATAAATAAATAAAACATGTCAGTGTACTCCCATTGTGTAACTTTTTTTTTTTTTACAGAAGCAGGTTCCAATCCAAAATGAACAAATTATCTTTGCCAAATATGATTGAATACTGCTTCACTGCAGTACAATAGTACTTATAGTACATGTAATTATAGTTACTATTAAAAGACACATCAGATAACTGGGACATCTCACCATGAGTCAAATGTCACAGTGAAAAACGTTCAGATAAACTTATTCTGAACCTAAACTGCATGGAGACATCACTATGAGGACACATTCAGGACAGCAGCAGACAGCAGGTGCAGGAAGCCAGATGCAACCAGAGGCCTCACAGGTCTTCTGCAGGTTGTGACTCTGCAGGTTGTGACTCAGAGGTTGTGACTCTGCAGAAGTCTTCAGTGACTCTGGACATGGACAGTGGAGACATCTTGTATTTTCTGAAGGAGGAAAAGCAGAATGAACCTTACATCTGTTGGTTCAGAGTAGGGCTGCAGCTATCGATTCTTACAGTAATCGATTATTCTGTCGAGTATTTTGTTCGAATAATCGAGTAATCGTTTGTTATTGTCTTGTCTACTTTGCACATGTTAAGTACACACCACGTGCACTGACAGATACACGTGTTTTGGAGATGAAAAACGTAATTATCGCTGGGCTAAGGTTGACTCACCTCGCGGTTTCTTTTCTACTTGATGTAATGTACGGGGGCTTTCTGTTTAGATGTTGTAGCATCAGTGTTGAGAAGGTGACTTTTAAAATGTAATCCCCTACAGATTACAGATTACATTCCCCAAAATGTAGTTTGTGACATAATCAATTAAATTACTTAAAGTGAGTAACGTAATCTGATTACTTTGGATTACTTGATATTGTCATGATTTTTAACACTACATAAATGTAGCAACCAACTCCTGCAAATTGTTGTTTGGTTTTAGACCTGGATTAGTCCTGGTTTTAGATCTGGTTTAGTCCTGGTTTAGACCTGCTTTAGACCTGGCTTAGTCCTGGTGTGAGTTCTTGTTTAGAGGCGCACAGGAGGAAGCGCGATCCACGGAGTGTACGCGACAAGACACAATCCACGCGCGATACGCTCCGGTACCCTCATCTCCCTCCTCCGCTCCCCCCTCCTCATCTCCTCCGGTACCGGAGGAGATGAGGAGGAAGTTATGCTCTTATTATACATCCATGGGCGCCGCGCTGTTGTGTGTACAGTGAAGTGCAGTGGTCATGTGGAAACTTTACCTCTACCACAAAAGGTTCCGGCCATCGCCGAGCGTATGAAAATAAAATGAAGCATCGAGGCAAAAAATAATAATCGATGCATTTTTCTAATCGATTAACTCGATGAATCGTTTCAGCCCTAGTTCAGAGTCCTGTCCTGCAGAGTGAAAACCTGTAATGACACATTCAGAAAACTACCAACTATTACAGGAAAATGAGGTCCACAGAGCAAGTACATTCACATCCAAAGTGTGTTGTGTCCTCATCCAGGAAGTTGCAGATGAGAAAAGAAAATTCATATACAACATTTCAAACAGTTTTCTCATTGTTATATTAAATGTGACTGGCCTAACAGACACAGGTGTCGATATAATGTTTTCCCAGAATGAAATGCATGTGTGGGAGGCTTATATTACGTGATTTACAAGTAAATATTATTATACTGCATGAAATAATGCATGTTTTTACCTTACCTCCGAGCTACCCCTGTCTGTGAAAACGTGGCGTTTCTTCCTCTTTAATCACTCCATGATCTTTTCCCCTAAGAGTAAAAAAAAATTAGTGTTTGATGGAAATCTGTCCAAATATGAAAGTCTGAGCGGACTTGCTTAGCTGTAAATTACTAGCCAAACTTTTAGCTCAAAGCTCCAAAGTTCATGCAGTTAAAAACAAATTTTTTTGACAGTTTTGTGGGAGTTATGGCCGTATTTTAAGTTTACCGTTGTGTTAGTGATGATTTCCAATAGTTAAAAGTGTGTTCTCACATGCCTGCTTTTCGCTCCGTGTTTTTCGCTCCGTGTTTTTGCTGCTTTCGAACATGACAGCCGCTGCGCGGTGCATGCTGGGATATTGGAGACCGCGAAGGATACTCGGATGTAGCCTTCGTTCATGGCCCGATCTCCATGGAAACGAGGCCGGTTTTAAGGCTGCATTTGAAGGCTGCACGAAATATAATGAAATGGGACAGGCCTTGGTTTAGCGGAAGTGACGTATGCAGCCTTACAACCAGCCTCCGGAGGCTGCAGCCTTATGAATTGGGACACAGCTCGTATATATGAGTGGACTAAGCTAACCCGTTTGCCGCCATATGCCAAACAGGAAGTGCTCCAGGAAGCTCTTCCGGCTCCTTCTCTCACTTTTTCCCATTGACTTACATTGGGATCTGATCGCTCCTCTCTCTGTACCTGTTGCTGTGGCCTCGTCATTTTGGTCTTAAAATGTTCGTATGAACGCGCTCTACATGATCCTGAATTTTTTTTCGCTATTTTGTCCGTCAAAAAAACTCTGTTCATAACATAGAGCCTGGCTCCACATTTGCTCCTGTAGCCGTTAGCACCGTGAGCCTCATTTGAGCGGCGCTAAACGCTGTGGGTGACGTTACGCTCACTTAGTCCACTTCTTTTATAGTCTATGGTCACAGCCCAACAGTCTTGGGCAGCCTGACGTCAGACATTGGGGTGCAAACAAGGAAGTAAATGCGGAAATGAAAATATTTTTTGCCAATGAGGCCATTGAAAACAACAGGGCGCTATGTTGAATTCATCTTCCAGATTTTATTATAGTTCTATGTGCAAAACTAGTGGCAAATACTTTCTCAGGCTGTGGAAAAGTCTGTATTATTGTATAAAATATTAATCAAAAGCAAATTCACATCAAAGCAAAGAACGAGGTCAGTGACATCAGAGCTGCTGACCTCGACTGAGGATGTTGTCGGGCGGTGGAAGGAATAGTTTGGGGATCTCCTCAATCCCACCATCACGTCCTCCGAAGAGGAGGCCGAGGCTGTGGACCCAGAGACGGACTCGTCCATCACCCTGTTCTGTTCATTGTATTTATGGACAGAATTTCTAGGCGCAGCCAGGGGCCGGAGGGGGTCCAGTTCGGGAACCAAAGGATGTCATCTCTGCTTTTTGCGGATGATGTTGTCCTGTTGGCTCCATCGAGCCAGGACCTGCAGCACTGGGGTGGTTTGCAGCCGAGTGTGAAGCGGCTGGGATGAGAATCAGCTGTTCCAAATACGAGGCCATGGTTGTCGAACAGAAAAAGGTGGATTGCCCTCTCCGGGTGGGTGGGGAGTCTCTACCTCAAGTGGAGTAGTTCAAGTATCTCGGGGTCTTGTTCACGAGTGAGGGGAGGATGGAGCGTGAGATTGACAGGCGGATTGGTGCGGCGTCGGCAGTGATGCGGTCTCTGTATCGGACCGCTGTGGTGAAGAGGGAGCTGAGCCGAAAGGTGAAGCTCTCGATTTACCGGTCAATCTATGTTCCTACACTCACCTATGGTCATGAGCTCTGGGTAATGACCGAAAGGACAAGATCGCGGAAACAAGCGGCCGAAATGAGTTTTCTCCACAGAGTGGCCGGTCGCTCCCTTAGAGATAGGGTGAGGAGCTCTGTCACATGGGAGGAGCTGGGAGTAGAGTCGCTGCTCCTCCACGTCGAGAGGAGCCAGCTAAGGTGGCTCGGGCATCTGGTCCGGATGCCTCCTGTACTCCTCCCTCGGGAGGTGTTCCGGGCATGTCCCATCGGTAGGAGGCCCCGGGGAAGACCCAGGACACGCTGGAGGGACTATGTCTCTCGGCTGGCCTCGGAACGCCTCGGGGTCCGTCCGGAGGAGCTGGAGGAAGTGGCTGGGGAGAGGGAAGCTTGGGAGCCCCTGCTTAGACTGCTGCCCCCGCGACCCGGCCCCGAATAAGCAGAAGACGATGGATGGATGGATGGACTTTTAGAAAGAAACTCGCACAAATGAAAACTGTCACAGCACAAAACGGCACAAACGAAATACAAACGTTTTCTATCATTTTCTGCCTGTTTTTAGCTCTATTTAACATTTTGAGGGGCGGGATGACGTCATCTGTCGAAAATAAAACTGTAAAAATGTCTTAAGAACCAGAATCGTACAAATTAAACATTTTGCAGCACAAACGATTGGCTTTTGATGAGGGGCCAACTTCACGGAGGTGCTGCACACGCCACCGTTTATATTTCAGCCAAATGTAACTTGCTTGAAAAAACACACACTGAAATATTCTTACATATGATTTGTGATTTTATGTGTATTTAGTTAACTACTTTTCAGTTTGCTGCTTTTTTCCTTGACATTTCCTTTCCCTTCTTCCTTTGTTCTCATGCAGAGCTACAAGATCCGTCAACAGAATGACCTTCACATGTGACCAGTGTGGAAAGGTGTGTCCACATGCTTCTGTACTGAAAATACACTACAGAATCCACACAGGAGAAAGACCATACAGATGTGATGTTTGTGAGAAGACATTTTCACAGTCAGGCCACCTAGTATCACATATGAGAGTCCATACAGGAGAAAGACCCTACAGATGTGATGTTTGTGAGAAGACATTTTCAAAGTCAGGCCACCTAGTATCACATATGAGAGTCCATACAGGAGAAAGACCATACAGATGTGATGTTTGTGAGAAGACATTTTCACTGTCAAGCTCCCTAAAATCACATATGACTGTCCACACAGGAGAGAAACCATTTGAATGTGACCTGTGTGGAACGGGATTTAAGCAATCTCGTGACCTCCATAGACATATGAGAGTCCACACAGGAGAAAGACCATACAGATGTGATGTTTGTGAGAAGACATTTTCAGTGTCAAGCTCCCTAAAATCACATATGAGAGTCCACACAGGAGAGAAACCATTTGAATGTGACCTGTGTGGAACGGGATTTAAGCAATCTTGTGAACTCCATAAACATATGAGAGTTCACACAGGAGAAAGACCATACAGATGTGATGTTTGTGAAAAGAGATTTTCAGGGCTAAGTGCCCTAAAATCACATATGAGAATCCACACTGGAGAAAGACCATACAGATGTGATGTTTGTGAGAAGACATTTTCACAGTCAGGCCACCTAGTATCACAT